>CM064541.1:12939023-13313092 GCA_032716605.1 Paralithodes platypus
AAAGGGGAGCACTGCCTTAAGACCAATGTCCTTGGCAGAGTTAGGAGATGTTAGTAGGGAATAATTTGGGTTAATAACATAACACAATGTATCTGAGAAATAGGTCATTCATTTACAAATGCAATCTGTCGCGAGTTCTAGGTGAGGTGCTTTTCTAGGCAATGTTTAAAGGAATCAAGAGTGCTGCAGTCTATAACATATCGAGGAAGCCCATTCCACAAGCTCACAACTCGACTGAAGACAACATTCTTAGACTCGTGCGAGTTAAAAAGCTTTACCAATAATTTTGCAACCATTTCCCTGTGTGTAGTTTGATTGGTCGATCGTAAAGTACTTATCACAGGTCATATTGCAGATGCCTTTGCTGATTTTAAAGACTTGATTTAGGTCACCTCTCAATCTGTGCTGGGTTAAAGGAAATAAACTCAATTCTCTAAGACGCTCCGAGCTCGTATGGTTTGTTACTTAATATATTAGGTATCATTTTGGTAACTCTACGTTGAACTCGTTCAAGTTTATTGATATCTTTTTGGTAGTAGGGGCATCAGGATTGAACGCAATATTCCAGAAGAAGACGGACTAGGGAATTGTAAAGTGTGAGGATTACATCTTTGGATTTATGGTCGGACTACCTGCCTATCAAGCCAATTATTTTATTTGCCTTCTTAACAACTTCTGAACATTGTTGACTGGGTTTTAGGTTACTCGATATTGTTATTCCCAAATCAGTTTATATGTCTAAACTCTTAAGCTGAGTGCCATTCATTGAATAATTTGCTTCCTCATTACGGGTCCCGATATGGAGTACTTTACATTTATCAGCATTAAAACGCATTTGCCAAATTTGTGCTTAACTTGACAGCTTATCTATGTTATTTTGCATTTTTTTTCTTCTATGTGAATGGGGGAGACAAAAGGCATAACTGCCTGCAGCGAGTGCCTCCCCGAGATTTAAAAGAGTGACAGGGCCAAAATCAAGGGACGTTCGAGCCAAAATGCCTGGACACACAGAGTTTGAAGCAATTTAATTCATAGGAAGAGGGAAAGACTGATTCTGGGAGAGAGTTCCAGAGCTCAACAGTTGAATAGAAGAAAGTCTGAGAATAGCGTTTCACTCATGGGTTGGAGAGTTGCACAGAGTAGGGCTGGGATTGTGTTGCAAGACGGGTACTATGTACCCTACGTAGAGGAGGTGGTATACACTGGGAATGCTCCGAGGAACACTGATTATTGTAGTAGCGATAGAATAGTGAGAGAGATGCAACATTGCGGCGAAGAGAGAGAGATTGCAGAGAGATGGAGAGTGGACGGGAGTTAATGATACGAAAGGCTTTCCTGCCTACTTTATCTAGGAGTGCGGTGTGAGAGGATCCTCCCCACACATATGAACAATACTCAATACAAGGATGCACTGTGCCTCTGTACAGAGCAAGAAGCTGCGCAGGGGTAAAGAACCCCTTGGGGCGGTTGAGCACACCCAGCTTCTGGGAGGCTGCCTTAGCAAGACTGGTAATATGGTCCTTCCAAGTGAGAGCAAAAGAAAAAGAGACACCGAGAACATTGAGAGAAGATAAAGGGTTGATTTTTGTATTGTTGAAGAATAAGGGATAGTCCTCTGGAGGTTCCTGACATGTAGTAAGATGGATAAATTGAGTTTTGGAAGTATTAAATGCAACAAGGTTTTCTTTACCACAATTGGAAATAGTAGCTAGATCAGAAGATAAGTATTTTATGGCTTCATTACATTTGCTTTTGAGGGACTGCTGGCTGGGGCGTTCTGGAAAACTAATTGAGTGGTGTAAGGTAGAACCGTCTGTATATGAATGGATAGGACTGGATGTACAGTTGAGAAGATCATTTATGAAAATTAGAAAGAGAATAGGAGATAGGACAGAACCCTGAAGAACACCGGAGTTGATAGGATGAGGAAATGAGCGATGGCCGTCCACAACCGCAGCTATGGGACGGCCGGAAAGGAAATTAGAGACAAAGGCACAGATGGAGGGAGAGAAACCGAAGGAGGGCAATTTGGAAATAAAAGATTTGTGCTAGACTCTATCGAAGGCCTTCGATATGTCTAGAGCAACAGAAAAAGTCTCACCGAAGTCCCGAAAGTTGGATGACCAAGAGTTAGTAAGATATGAGAGAAGATCACCAGTAGAGCGACCCTTAACCCTTGTCTATCGGGGCCCGACTTAAGTCCGTATCGAAAAATTTGGACTATGTGGCGGGGCCCGACTTAAGTCTGTGTGCAAATTTTGCGCAATATTGGCTCTGAGAGAGAGACGAGCGACGGGAGGAGCCTGGCTTATCTCATGACCGCTCGCCACGGCCGCCGTGGACCAAGTGAGATGTACTCCACTTACATCCACCCTCACTCCCTCGCTACATACGTAATTATATAAAGAAATTACCGTATTTTAGCGATTGTGCCCTTCGGTTGCACGATCGTTGCAAGACAACCAGTGATCGTAGAAGGATGGTTCGGGTGTCATTGGAAAGCTCAATTTACGCCCTTTCAGGGATACATACCTGTATTACACTCTGGGTCTTTTTTATGCATGAAAAAGAGCACGGAAACAACCCCATTTATGGTAAAAAAAAACGCTGGGCGGCACAGTGAAATATACTTCACCACCCGCTCTTAAGGTGTTCTGGCGATCTGAGAGCAGATTATGAGAAGAGAAATGCTTAAGAAATTTGGAAGCAAGAATAGTTTCAAAAACTTTTGAGATACAAGAGATGAGAACAATTGGACGATAGTTGGAGGGTTGAGAGCAGTCACCCTTCTTTGGGACCGGTTGAATGAGAGCAAACTTCCAGCAAGAAGGAAAGACGTTAGAGGAGAGACAGAGACGAAAGAGTTTGCCTAGGCAGGGGGTCATGTTCGTTTGAGGGTAAAATATTTGCAATTTGTTTTTCTTCTGCAAACTTTGAGATTGTATAGGTGAGGCCCTCATCTATCTCATTTATATAAACTAGGAAGAGAACTGGCCCTAGAACTGATCCCTGGGGGACCCTGCTAGTTACAATGGTTTATTTCGATGCTTTACCGTTTATGACTACCCTTTGCTTTTTTTCACTGAGCCAATTGTTCATCCATCTCAACACTCCCCCTTGTATTCTATGTGCTTATTAATTTTATCAATAAACGTTTGTGGGGTACATTGTCAAAGGCCTTTTGAAAATCAAGGTATATAACATCTACAGCTTTACTCTCGTCATATAGGTTGAAGATATCATGGAAGAAGTCTAAGAGGTACGTCAAGCAGAAACGTTTGTCATGGAAGCCATGCTGGGTATCTTTGAGTATGTTATTTTCCTCTAAATGATTTACGAGTCTGTCTCTTATGAGTGTTTCTAGCATTTTACAGACAACTGAGGGTATGCTAATTGGTTGATAGTTACTAGGTAAAAATTTGCTGCTTTTTTAAAATATCGGTGTTATGTTAGCGAGCTTCCACTCATCAGGCATAGTCCCGAACAGCAAAGATTTATTAAAATTCAATGTCAGTGGTAGAGAGAGCTCACATTTAGCTTCTTTTAGAACTCTAGGTGATATTGTGTCGGGTCCAGGTGATTTGTTTAACTTAAGTTTCTCCAAACATTTTAGTTACTTCTCTCTCTATAATGTTGATATTGCTTAGAGCATCAGAATTTTCTAACTGAACTGGCGGTGCTGTAGGGATATCACTAAGTTCTTCTGTAGTAAAATCTGACACAAAAAAGGTATTGAGGACATCACTCATCTACTAAAAGTCCAATAGATGAAGTGACTACGTTCTTCTTTGTAATGTAACTATATATTTCTTTTGGGTTTAGTTTACTTTGATTCGCAACATGTAAGTTTTTAATTTCCTTAACGTTTTGGCTTTATGTCGTAGATCTATGAAATTAATTCGTTCTTCATAATTTTCAGAGGTTTTAAATCTTTCATAAGCAATTTTCTTTGCAAGCAAACAGTCTGCAATCTCTTGATTTCACCATTTAGGCTTATCATTTTGGAATGATCGTCGGTTTTTAACTGGCATGTACGCTTGCACCCGCTTTGAAATAAGTGGTAGTGAAAACTCCCATGATTTATTTATGTCATTATTGTTACTCAAATAGCTCCAATCAGTTTCTTTAACACCTTACGAGCGGCCTATGCGGTTTATTTATGTGTACCGCCCAGCGGTTTTTTTTTAGCCAAAATAGGGCTGTTTACGTGATCATTTTCATGCCTAAATAAGACCCAGAACGTAAAACAAGTATCTATCCCTGAAAGGGCATAAACAGAGCTTTCGAATGACACCATAACGATCCTTGTATGATGGATAGTTTTCTTGCAATAACCGTGCAACGCGAGTGCAAAAAGCAGGTAATTCGGTACTTTCGGTACATAATTGAGTATGTAGCGAGTGAGAGAGGGAGGAGGGAGCTGAGATTTGTGTCAGTAGGTTCGCCGCGGTGGTCTGGAGCAGTCATACGCTCGCTAGTCTCCTGCCACCACTTGTCTCTCTCTCTCAGCCACATTACGTGCTGAAATTGTCACTCGAGTTATGTCGAGCGCCGCCACATAGTCCAGCTTTATTAAATACGACTTAAGTGGTGAGCCGCTAATAAAGGGTTAAGTATTGCTCTGAGTTTATGAAAGTTAGATTTTTTTAAATTTGGGACTTTCTCATTGCTGCTATTGAATTCATTACTATTAAACTTTATACTGAAACTGATCCTTCGATGGTCACTGTTAGTGAATTCTTCACAACATTCAAACCCTCCACTGAATCTTCTTTCGTTGCAAGTACAAGGTCAAGCACATTATTACCACGGGTCGGAGCTTTAACAAATTAAAAAAGTTAACTTTCTTGCAAGTTGACGTAGAGGTCATATCCGGAATGAGAAGTAGGCATATTGTCCCACTTATTTACTGGTAAATTAAGGTCACCAAAAATTACGGTATCTTGAATGTTACATATTTCTGAAATTTGTTCGTAAATCTCTTGGTCAGTTTGCACTAATTGAGATGGAGGTCTGTATATTAAAGCTAGTGTTATTATAGTTCCTTAATTATTGTTCAAGAGTGCATAATATATATCGACATTCATAATTTGAAGTTTTGACATTAAGACGGAATTAAAACTTTCTGTGATAAAAAACAGAACGCCTCCTCTAGTTTTATTGATTCAACTTTTCTCAAACTTTGTTTAACTGGGAAGTATACATTCTGCTAGAATATCTCTGTCTTCCGTATTTGACCAAGATTCTGGAACACCGATTACATCATAATTTTCTGTAAACACAATTTCCTCTAGACCTGAAAATGTATTTTGTATGCTACGAGCATTTGCATAGAGTATCTTTAGAGAATTATGGTTACATTTAATTGACTGTGCATTTTCCCAGTTTCTGGTTCTTGTGAGATCTACACTGCCCTGCCTAGTTGTACACGAACGACCTCTTTTTTGTCCGAAAATCCTTTACCGCATCATTCAGCAGACGACCAAAATGTGTTGCGCCTACTTGGTTCAGATTTTTTTGTTTTCCTATGTGAGTGAGGGAGGCAAAAGGCAGAACTGCCTATAGCGAGTGCCTCCCCCATAGTTGAAAGAGTGGCAGGGCCAAAATCAAGGGACGTTCGAGCCAAAATGCCTGGACACACGTAGTTTGAAGCAATTTAAGTCATAGGAAGAGGGAAAGACTGATTCTGGGAGAGAGTTCCAGAGCTCAGCTGTTGAGTAGAAGAAAGTTTGAGAGTAACATTTCACTCTTGGGTTGGAGAGTTGCACAGAGTAGGGGTGGGATTGTGGTACAAGACGGGTACCACGTGCCCTACGTAAAGGAGGTGGTATACACTGGGAAAGCTCTGAGGAACACTGATTATTATAGTAGCGATAGAATAGCGAGAGAGATGCAACATTGCGGCGGAGAGAGAGAGATTGCAGAGAGTTGGTGAGTGGACGGCGGTTAATGAAGCGAAAGGCCTTCCTTTCAACTTTGTCTAGGAGAGCGGTGTGAGAGGAACCTCCCCACACATATGAACAATACTCAATACAAGGACGCACTATGCCCCTGTACAGAGCAAGAATCTGCGCAGGGGTAAAGAACCCCCTAAGGCGGTTGAGCACACCCTGCTTCTGGGAGACTGCCTTAGCAAGACTGGTAATATGGTCCTTCCAAATGAGAGCAGAAGAAAAAGAGACACCAAGAATATTGAGAGAAGATGAAGTATTGATTTTTGTATTGTTGAAGAATAAGGGATAGTCCGCAGGGAGTTCTGGACGGGTAGATAGATGGAGAAATTGGGTTTTAGAAGCATTAACCCCTTACGAGCAGGCTAGGTGGTCTATTTGACCGTACCGCCCAGCTTTTTTTTTTTTTACCCTGAATAGGGTTGTTTCCGTGCTCATTTTCATGCCTAAATAAGATCCAGAGCGTAAAACAAGTATCTATCCCTGAAAGGGCGTAAACAGAGCTTTCCAATGACACCCGAACCATCCTTGTACGACCATTGGTTCTCTTGCAACGATCGTGCAACACGAGTGCAAAAACCCTAAAATAAGGTAATTTCCTTACATAATTCCCTGTGTAGCGAGTGAGAAAGGGGGGAGGAAAGTAGAATACAGTTCAGTACATCCACGGTGGTCGTGGGGAGTGGTCATAAGGTTACTACGCTCGTCCCACCGCTCAGCTCTCTCTCTCAGCAACATTACGTGCTGAAAATGGTGCTCAACAGCTGTCGTTCACCGCCACTTAGTCCAAATTTATTTCACTCAACATATGTTGCGCGCCGCCAGTTAAGGGTTAAAGGTAACAAGGTTTTCTCTGCCCCAATTGGAGATAGTATTTAGATCAGAATTTAAGAGTTCTTGGCTTCATTACATTTGTCGTTGAGGGATTGCTGGCTTGGGCGTTCTGAAAAACTAATGGAGTAGTGTAAGGTTGAATCGTCTGCGTATGAATGGATGGGAATTGAGGTACAGTTGAGAAGATCATATATAAAAATTAGAAAGAGAATAGGAGATAGGACAGAGCCCTGAGGAACACCGGAGTTTATAGGGTGAGGAAGTGAGCGATGGCCGTCCACAACCGCGGGTATTGAATGACCAGAAAGAAAATTAGAGACAAAGGCACAGATGGAGGGATAGAAACTGAAGGAGGGTAGTTTAGAAATTAAAGATTTGTGCCAGACTCTATCGAAGGCTTTCGGTATGTCTAGTGCAATAGAAAATGTCTCACCGAAGTCCCGAAAGGAGGATGACCAAGAGTTAGTAAGATATGAAAGAAGATCACCAGTAGAGCGACCCTTAAGGAAGCCATACTGGCGATCTGAGAGCAGATTATGAGAAGAGAGATGCTTAAGAAATTTGGAAGCAAGAATAGTTTCAAAAACTTTAGAAATACAAGAGATGAGAGCAATTGGACGATAGTTTGGAGGGTTGAGAGCAGTCACCCTTCTTTGGGTCAGGTTGAATGAGAGCAAACTGCCAGCATGAAGGGAAGACGTTAGAGGATAGACAGAGACGAAAGAGTTTGCCTAGGCAGGGAGTTAGCACGGAAACACAGATTTTGTGAACAACAGGAGGAACACCGTCCGGACCGTATGCCTTCTTAGTATTTAGCCCAGAGAGGGTAGAAAGTACATCTTTTGAAGAGATTAGGATATTAAGCATAAGTAAGAGAGAGGAGGGTGGAGAGGGAAGAATAGCACCGGAATCATCCAAGGTGGAGTTACTATCAAAAGTTTGAGCGAAGAGTTTAGCTTTGTCAGAGGAAGAAGTGATGGTTGTGTTATCAGAGTGGGAAAGGGGAGGGAAAGACAAGGAAGATAAATTGTTGGAGAGGTTTTTGGCTAGATGCCAGAAAGCTTGGGAAGAGCTAGAGTGGGATAGTTCAGTGCATTTATTATTGATAAAAGAGTGTTTGGCAAGTCGAAGAACAGATTTGGCTTGATTCCGGGCAGAAACATAGGAAGAATGAGAGTCTTGAGTTTTTAGGCGTCGGTACCGTTTGAATGCTTCCTCCTTATTGCAGACAGCAGTAGAACAGGCGTGAGTAAACCAAGATTTTTTAGCATTAGTCTGAGAGAAAAAGAATGGAATGTATGCTTCCATGCCCGATAGGATTACCTCGGTAATGCGTTCAACACTCTCCGAGGGTCCCCGGCCACGGCAGCAGAAAGCATTCCATGGGAAATCAAAGAAGTATCATGGTAGATGAACGCCATCTCTTGAAAACAAATACTCTTCATGGTAGAAGTCGTCCCAGGTATTGACGTATCCGATGTCCTCTTCCCCGCATAGGTCATCAAGTTGACAATTTACGTTGGTGGCTATATTGTAGAAACGGTTCTCTGCGTCAATGAAGGGGACAATACCTGAAATAACAATTTTGTTAGGTTTAGCCTTGAAAGACTTGATCAGCTCCCGGTAATTGAGTAGGAGATCCTCTGACCGGGTCCGTTGGACATTATTTGATCCAACGTGGATGACGTACATCATGTTCGAAGGGGCCAGCCTAAATACCTCATAGACGGTAGCAACAACATCATCCACACCATCACCCGATGCAGAAACGCTTTTTAGTCCCAGGTACCCTGGCGTAGAACTCTGTAAGTTGGCCGTGGACCATCGAGAGAGAGAGTGAGAGAGAGAGAGAGAGACAGACAGAGAGGAGGGGGGGGGGATGAGAGCTGAGGCTTGCTAGTGTAAAAGCAGGAAGTATGAATGAAAGAGCGAATGAAGTTGTGGAAGTGCTCGGAGAAAGAAGGGTGAATGTTTGCTGCACCCAAGAGACCCAATGGGAGGTGTGTGGTGCACAGTGAGTAATTGGAAAAACAAGAGAAATATGGTCTATTGAAGGAGTGTGTGTGTATATATATAGTCTGTAAGCATTTGATAAGGAATTGCTGGAACTCCTGTTTCATTTGCTGGCCTCTCTTACTGTTTCTCTTTGTGCCTCACTTAAACTGAGAGTAGTCCAGTATGCTCTCACAAACACCTCATCCTCCTATCTACCTCACTACACTTAACATGCACACCACACTTCCTCCTTCGAAAAATTTCAAAAATTATGAACACAGGCCCAGCCTCGGAGTCCCCAGGGGGGGGGACCATAAATACCCCCACACATGCCCGACCGTCCCCTGACGATCCCTCTAAATGGTCTGGACCACGGCCTGTCACTCTTACTATCAATTTTTGCAATATTCGCGGCCTTTCCTCTAATTTTCACTCTGTCGAACAACATCTCTCCTCCTCCAAACCTGATCTTCTTTTCCTCCCCGAAACCCAGGCATCTGAGACGACCTCCAGCAGCCCCTTCTCTGTATCCTCCTACTTTCTCTATCCTAGTTTCAAAGCCAAAGGCGGATGTCGTGCTTACGTGCACAACACACTCACTTGCTCTCGTGTTCCCGATTTCGACTCCTCTGAATTCTCAACTTTATGGCTCAAACTATCCTATCATTCTCATACTAAATATTTCTGAGTTGTCTATCTTTCCCCTAACTCTACCGACTTTCCTAAATTCTTTGACTATCTAAACTTCAAAGTGGAACACATTCTATCTATCTCTTCCTTCTCTGAAATCTCCATCTTGGGAGATTTCAACGTTCACCACCACCAATGGCTCTCCTCTCACTCTACTGACCAACCTGGTGAACAAGCCTACGTCTTTTCTATCATAAATGACCTAGAGCAGCTGGTCCAGCAACCCACCCGTATCCCGGATCGCTTCGGAGATCGGCCCAACATTCTTGACTTATTTCTGATTTCTAACCCTTCTTCTTATACTGTCAATCTTTTCTCTCCTTTGGGCTCCTCCGACCATAAACTTATATCCGTCACCTGTCCTATCTCTTCAGTACGGCCATCCGATCCACCCAGCCGGCGGCGCTTGTGGCACTTTGGCGCTGCCGACTGGGAGGCTCTCCGGCAGTACTTCTTTGATTTCCCTTGGAATGACTTCTGCTTCCGTGGCCGAGGACCCTCGGAAAGTGCTGAACGCATTACCCAGGTAATCCTCTCGGGCATGGAAGCGTACATTCCATTTTCTTTCTCTCGGTCTAATGCAAACAAATCATGATTTACTCACGCTTGTTCTACTGTTGTCCACAACAAGGAGGTAGCATTCAAACGGTACCGACGCCATAAAACTCAAGAATCTCATTCTTCCTATGTTTCTGCCCGGAATCAAGCCAAATCTGTTCTTCGATTTGCCAAGCACTCTTTCATCAATAATAAATGCACTGAACTATCTAACTCTAGCTCTTCCCAAGCTTTCTGGCATCTAGCCAAAAACCTCTCCAACAACTTTTCTTCCTCGTCTTTCCCTCCCCTTTTCCACTCTGATGGCACAACCATCACTTCTTCCTCTGACAAAGCTGAACTCTTCGCTCAAACTTTTGCCAGAAACTCTACCTTGGATGATTCCAGTGCTATTCCTCCCTCCTACGAACCAGATAGTAGCATCGAAAAAGTCCCTAATTTCAAGAAAGCAAACTTTCACAAACTTAGAGCTATGTTTAAAGAAACTGACTGGAGCTTTTTAATTAATAATAACGACATAAATACATCTTGGAAGTTATTCGAAACCACTTACCTAAAAGCAGTGCAAGACTGCATACCATCGAAAATACGGCATCCAGGCTATAATAATAAGCCCAAATGGTGGAATAAAGATATTTCAAACTGTCTGCTTGCTAAAAAATTTGCTAATGATAGATTAAAATCCTCACAAAATGACGAAGAACGGGTGAAATTTGTAGAGCTACGACGCAAAGCCAAAAAGTTAATTAAGCAAAGTAAAAAGACCCTAGAGTTACATATTGCTAATCAAAGTAAAACAAACCCGAAAGAATTCTATAGTTATGTCAGAAAGAAAAAAGTAGTTACTTCAACTGTGGGACCGTTAGTCGATGAAAATGAAGAATACACCAAAGACGAAGTACAAATGAGTAATGCCCTCAATACCTTCTTTGCATCAGTTTTTACAACAGAAGACCTCAGTGATATCCCTACACCATCGCCGATTCAGATTGATAATTCAGATGTTCTAAGCAATATCACCATTACAGAGAGAGAAGTATTAAATTGTTTATATAAACTCAAGGTAAATAAAACGCCTGGACCTGATACAATCTCGCCTAGAGTTCTAAAGGAAGCTAAGGATGAGCTCTCCAAACCACTGACATTACTATTCAATAAATCCTTGCAGTCTGGAACTATGCCTGATCAGTGGAAGCTAGCCAATGTAACACGATATTAAAAAAAGCTCCAATTAGCTTAACCTCAGTTGTATGTAAAATGCTAGAAACGGTCATAAGAGACAGACTCGTAAATCACTTGGAGGAAAATAACATACTTAAAGATACTCAACTCGGCTTTCGTAAAAAACGTTCCTGTTTAACAAACCTCTTAGACTTCCTCCACGATATCCTCAACCTCTACGATGAGAGTAAAGCTGTAGATATTATATACCTTGATTTTCAAAAGGCCTTTGACAAAGTTCCCCACAAACGTTTACTGCTAAAACTAAAAGTGCATGGAATACAAGACGGTGTGTTGAAATGGATAGAAAATTGGCTCAGCGACAGAAAGCAAAGAGTAGCCATAAACGGTAAGGCATCTAAATGGACCAATGTAAGTAGTGGGGTACCCCAGGGATCGGTACTAGGACCAATTCTCTTTCTAATTTACATCAACGACATTAATGAGGGTCTCACCTGTACAATATCAAAATTTGCTGATGATACAAAAATTGCAAATAGCGTACTCTCAAAAGAACAAGTTGACGATATGCAACACAATCTAGATAAATTGTCATGTTGGGCCCAAATTTGGCAAATGAGTTTCAATGCGGATAAATGTAAAGTACTACATATCGGATTTTTTTTTTTTTTTTTTGTTTTTTTTTTAAGAGACAATGAACGGAGGAAGGAAAAACACAGATAAAACAAAAAGGTCCATGTGCCTAAAGGCATCCTCCATTCATAAAATGTTTGTAACAACTGGATTTAAACTTTTGTAGATTGTAAGTTTGCGGAAAGCAACTCGAGGGCGGTGAATTCCAAAGAGTAGTAGTTCTAGGGATAAATGAATTTTGATAAGCAGAAGTTCTGCATTGTGGAGGAGAAAGTGTAAATTCATGGGCGCTCTCAGCAGCCCTAGTTCTACGGGGAAAGATGTGGAGAGGCGGCACAATTGAAGCAAGTTCCTCGGAACAATTGCTGTGAAAATATCTGTAGAATAATGCAAGGGATGCAACGTTTCTTCGTATGGATAATGTAGGAAGGTCCTGTGTGATAGCAGGGTTATTGATTAATCTAATAGCTTTATTTTGAATTTTGTCCAACTGCCTCAATGCAACCACTCCACTTCCACTCCACAGAGGTGAACAATAATCCATCTGAGAAAGCACATGACTTTTATATATTACGGCCAACTGCTCGTCAGTGAAGAATTCTCGAACTCTGAACAGGAGTCCCAGTTTTTTAGAGGCATTCTTAGCAATGCTTCTAACATAATGTGTCCAGCTCAAGTTAGTAGTTAATGTTACACCGAGAATGTCAATACTAGGGGAAGTGGGAATATTTACATCATTAAAAAATATATGGGAGTCAGTGAGATTCTGTCAGTTAGAAAATTGAATGTACTTGGTTTTCTGTGCATTAAAGGAAACTAGATTCTTTTGTCCCCATTCATTAATTCTAGAAAGGTCCTGGTTCAGAGAAATTGCAGTGTTTATTTTTGAATTTATAAGATCGGGTTGGGTGAAAGAATTGGTAAATGTGAAGGAACTGTGGAGTGTTGAGTCATCTGCGTCGGAATGTACTGGATTATGAATGGTAGATGTGAGATCATGGATATGAATGAGGAACAGAGTTGGGGCCAAAACTGATCCCTGGGGAACACCAGCATTTATTGAGTGAAATTGAGAATAAAGGCCATCTACCATTACACATATTTTTCTGTTATGAAGATAAGAAGAAATTAGTGGAACTAATGATGCAAGGCCGTAGTGTGACATCTTCAACAATAAGGATTGATGCCAGACTCTATCAAATGCCTTTGATATATCCAGTGCTATTGTATGTGTTTCACCATGTTGGTCTGTAGCTTGGTTGATTTGATGCGTAAGAAGGCAAAGAATGTCTGCAGTTGATCGACATCGTCTAAAACCATATTGCCTATCACCGATTAATTTATTATTCTCAAGATGATTAATTATGTGATTATTTAATATAATTTCAAAGACTTTACCAAGAGTGGAAGTTATAGCTATTGGTCTGTAGTTTGATGGATCTGAAGAGGCACCTATTTTAGGAACGGGATGGATGTTTGCTTCTTTCCAGGGTACTGGGAAGCATGAGGTATGAGTACACAGACGGAAAACATTTGCCAATACAAGGAGCGAGCACCAAGGAGCAATTCTTAAGTACTATTGGCGGAATTTCATCTGGACCAGGAGCCTTATCTACTGAGAGATTCTGCAAAATAGTTTTGACATGTCTGGTGTGGATCTTAAGTGAGGGAATTTCAGGCGAATTAAAATTAAGTACAGGGACATCTTGATTTATTTCATCTAAGGTTGAGTTGGTGGAGAAAATATCCGCAAGAAGGTTAGCTTTACCTCGTGGGTCACTTACAAGATTGCCAGTCGGAGATTTTAATGGTGGAATGGATGAAACAGTAGTGAAGTTGGATTTGAATGAGTTAAGAGTCGACCAAAATATTTTGTTATCATTTGGATTATTTAGAAGTTTATTTGCCTGCTTGTAGAGAAAGTTTGATTTAGTTAGGTTTAATACAGTTTTGGCATGATTTCTGATGTTTCTAAAGTAATTAAAGGCTTCATGTGTTTTTGATCTTGTGTATGTATTGTAGGCTATTTCTTTTTGTTCAGTTACTCTAGCACAATTATGGTCAAACCATTTAGGTGAATTACATCTTTTACTATACTTTTGATGAGGAATAAAAGTTTCCATTCCAATTTTTACAAAATCTTGTATGTGGCTCAAGGTGGTGTGTGCATCATTAGAAAAGAAAGAGGTCCAGGGAATATCAATAAAGAAACCTTGAAGACCCTCCCAGTCTGCCCTATCGTAATGCCATTTAGTCACCAAAACAAGTTCAGAGTGGGAAGGTGTGATAGGTGTACAAAGGAGTACAAAGGAAATCAAGCAACAACAGATCTAGTGACCCTTCTAGGTTGCTTGTAGATAGACAAGGTGATAGACAGGTGGCCTGTATCAGGCAGTGATCAGAAGATCCAAGCTAAATAAGAAAGCAAACGATTCGATGAATGGCACTCAGCTTAAGAATGTAAACAGAGAAACCGATCTAGGAGTAACAATATCGAGTAACCTAAAAACGAGTCAACAATGTTCAGAAGTTGTTAAGAAGGCAAACAAAATAATTGGCTTTATAGGCAGGTCATTTGAGCATAAATCCAAAGAAGTTATCCTAACCCTTTTCAATTCCTTAGTCCGCCCTCTTCTGGAATACTGCGTTCAATCCTGGTGCCCTTATTACCAAAAAGATATAAACAAGCTAGAACGAGTTCAACGTAGAGTTACCAAAATGATACCTAGCCTAAAGAACAAACCATACGAAGAGCGTCTTATAGAATTAAATATATTTCCTTTAACCCAGCGCAGATTAAGAGGTGACTTAATTCAAGTGTTAAAAATCATCAAAGGCATCGACAATATGAACTCTAGTAAGTACTTCACTATCGACCAATCTAATTACAAGCGGGGAAACGGTTCAAATTTATTGGTAAATCTTTTAACTCTCACGAATCTAAGAATTTCTTCTTCAATCGAGTTGTCAACTTGTGGAATGGGCTTCCCGAGACGTTATAGATTGCAGCACCGTTGATTCATTTAAATTCCGCCTAGACAAATATCTCCCATCAAACCCGCGACTGACAGCGTTTGTAAATGAATAACTTTATTTTATCCCCCCCCTCAGTTACTAACCCATCTGCCCCCCACTAACTTCCTAATCCTGCCACGGACATTAGTTCCCTTTCCAATGTTTCCTTACCAACTCTTAAACCACTGTTTGGACACTTGATCCTCAGTGTTTTGGAGGACAAGCAGCCTAGAAGGGTCACTAGATATGTTGTTGCTTGATTTCTTTTGTACTCCTTTGTACTCCTTTGTACTTATGCCTAATATCCTAATCTCTTCTAAAGATGTACTTTCTACCTTCTCTGGGCTTAATACTAAGAAGGCGTACGGTCCGGACGGTGTTCCTCCTGTTGTACTTAAAAACTGTGCTTCCGTGCTGACCCCTGCCTAGGCAAACTCTTTCGTCTCTGTCTCTCCTCTAATGTATTTCCTTCTTGCTGGAAGTTTGCTCTCATTCAACCTGTCCCAAAGAAGGGTGACCGCTCTCAACCCTCCAACTATCGCCCAGTTGCTCTCATCTCTTGTATCTCTAAAGTTTTTGAAATTATTCTTGCTTCCAAATTTCTTAAGCATTTCTCTTATAATCTGCTCTCATATTGCCAGTATGGCTTCCTTAACCCTTGTCTAGCGGGGGGTTTTGGGCTTATTTGGGCATATTCAGGCCCCCCTGAATGATAAATCAAGTATCTGCATGAAAAGAAATTTATTCAGCAAAAACTAGGTGCTAAAAGCTTCAAAATGAGACCAGAACGAGCTATGTAGCACTCGTGGTTCTCATACAGTGATACCAGTAACATGGGAGTTTAGCGTATGGCGGCATATTTTTCCCAGCTATGCTCACTACTGGCTACACTGCCGGCCTCTCGAGAACACAGGGAACATGAGTTAATGGGCGGCGGTAAGCCCTGGGAGTCGGCTGTCTGGCCTGCTGCGCTCCAGGCCATTGGCACTCGATTTTAACCCTTTAAAAGCCTTAATAATAATCCTAACTTGCTGCAAATTGGAGGCGGAGTCCGCCCCCGATCTTTAAGGGTTAAGGGTCACTCTACTGGTGATCTACTTTCATATCTTACTAACTCTTGGTCATCCAACTTTCGGGACTTCGGTGAGACTTTTTCTGTTGCGCTAGACATATCGAAAGCCTTCGATAGAGTCTGGCACAAATCTTTAATTTCCAAACTGCCCTCCTTCGGTTTCTGTCCCTCCATCTGTGCCTTTGTCTCTAATTTCCTTTCCGGCCATTCCATAGCTTCTGTTGTGGACGGCTATCGCTCATTTCCTCATCCTATCAATTCCGGTGTTCCTCAGGGTTCTGTCCTATCTACTATTCTCTTTCTAATTTTCTTAAATGATCTTCTCACCTGTACATCCAGTCCCATCCATTCATATGCAGACGAATTAACCTTACATCACTCAATTAGTTTTCCAGAACGCACCAGCCAGCCATAAAGCGCTTATTTTCTGATCTAGCTACTATTTCCAATTGGGGTAGAGAAAACCTTGTTGTATTTAATGCTTACAAAACTCAATTTATCCATCTTACTACCCGTCAGGAACCTCCAGAGGACTATCCCTTATTCCTCAGCAATACAAAAATTAACCCTTCATCTTCTCAATGTTCTCGGTGTCTCATTTTCTTCTGCTCTCACTTGGAAAGACCATATTACCATTCTCGCTAAGGCAGCCTCCCAGAAGCTGGGTGTGCTCAACTGCTTCAAGGGGTTCTTTACCCCTGCGCAGCTTCTTCCTCTGTACAGGGGCACTGTGCGTCCTTGTATTGAGTATTGTTCACATGTGTGTGGAGGATCCTCTCACACCGCACTCCTAGGCAAAGTAGAAAGGAAAGCCTTTCGTATCATTAACTCCCGTCCACTCACCAACTCTCTGCAATCTCTCTCTCTTCGCCGCAATGTTGCATCTCTCTCGCTATTCTATCGCTACTACAATAATCAGTGTTCCTCGGAGCTTTCCCAGTGTATACCACCTCCTCTACGTAGGGTACATAGTACCCGCCTTGCAACATAATCCCAGCCCTACTCTGTGCAACTGTCCAACCCAAGAGTGAAACGCTTTTCTCAGACTTTCTTCTGTTCAACTGCTGAGCTCTGGAACTCTCTCCCAGAATCAGTCTTTCCCTCTTCCTATGCCTTAAATTGCTTCAAACTCTGTGTGTCCAGGCATTTCAGCTCGAACGTCCCTTGATTTCGGCCCTGTCACTCTTTGAAATCTGGGGGAGGCACTCACTGCAGGCAGTTATGCCTTTTGTCTCCCTCATTCACATAGAAAAAAAAATACAAATATATACAGTAGATCAGATTTTTACCCTGAAATGTGTTATGAAGATATATCTGGAGAAGCAACAAAAGCTGTATGTTGCCTTTATAGACTTGGAGAAGGCCTATGACAGAGTGGATAGAAAAGGTATGTGGAAAGTACTTAGAATATATGGAGTAGATAGCAAGCTGTTGAAAGCATCGAAGAACATGTATGAGGATGCAAAGGCGGCAGTACATGTGGAGAATGAGCAGAGCGATTTCTTTGATCTGAATGTTGGTTTGAAACAGGGGTGTGTGATGTCCCCATGGTTGTTTACTGTATATATAGATGGAGTCTTGAAAGAAATACAAGGAAGAGCAGTGGATGTGGGTGTATCGCTGATAAGGGAGGGAAACAAGTAGAAGCCTCCTGTACTTCTGTTTGCTGATGATACAGTTCTGATGAGTGATAATGAATGGGAGTTGCAGGATCTGGTAAACATGTTTGGAACAGTGTGGTAAATGCGGGGAAGAGCAATGTTATGGTCTTCAAAAGGGGTGAAACCACAGAGTGTGAGGTGAAGTTGAACAGTCAGGCTATGGAGAATGTAAGCTCATTTAAGAATCTGAGCAGTGTGCTGAGTAAAGATGGGAGAATGAATGAAGAAGTGCGGGAGAGGGTTCAACAGGGGAAGAGGGTTGTAGGAACGCTGAAAGCAGTAATAAGAAATAGGGTGGTCAGCATGGAAGTGAAAAAGTCCTTGCATGACAGTGTGGTAATCCCGAGACTGACTTACTGAAGCGAAGCATGGACGTTGGTGGAGAAACTCAGACCAAGAGTGAGAGGGGTGGAAATCAGTTAATTGAGAAGTGCGTGCGGAGTTACGTGGAGGGATAGACAGACGAATGAGGCCATATGGAACGTATAGAAAGCGAGAGAATGACTAAGAGGGTGTACGAGAGCAAGGTGGAAGGACAGAGAGAGAGAGGTAAGCCGAAAGAGAGATGAAAGGATGGATGAAGGCGGTGCTGGTTGGGAGGAGGGGCGTCAACTGACTGGGGACAAAGGTGCATGGGGGTAGTTCGTTCATGGCCACCACTTCAGGGATCACGGCATCAGGCAATATATATATATATATATATACCTGTATATACTGTATATACTTATACATATGTATATATATATATATATATATATATATATATATATATATATATATATACTCTATATATATATATATATATATATATATATATACACTGTATATATAGCTAAACCTATATATCGACTTATCATAAGGGCACACACACTGATACACATATATTATATACGTCCACATAAATACTGATATACTGAAACATACACATATACTGTACTCATATCCTCTGATTCTCTCTTTTTGTTTGTTTCCCTTTCTTTCTTTTGTTTCTGGGTAATGAGGTGATCGATTCTTATAAAAGGATATAAATGTAGTGTTTATTAGCCCTTATAGCCCTCCCCTCCCTCCGTTGACCCACCAGTACAGCCGCACCGAGACATTGGTTAGGTACACTAATTTGAAGTGAATATCTTAACCCCTTGAAGATTATGACGCATTGTGGCAGTTTCTTCTGGCTATCATTAAGCAATTGTACTTAGATTAGGAAGGGTATGTTGAAGTCAGACGGATACATGGGATAGCTGTTATCCTTCTAATGTTCACAGGTGCATATAATGGTTTAATGATAGCCAGAATATACAGTCAAAATGCGTGATGATCCCCGTGAGGTTAGTAACTCATACAGTAAACAATAGAGCGTTTCTTAACCCTTGAAGAATATGACGAGTTTTAATCATACATTCTGGCTATCGTTAGACGATTTTATTCAGATTAGGACGGATCCATGGGAGTTACATGGATATAGACTGGCCTAATCAGCCCTCTGTTTTCCATAAACCCTTTCCAATCTTAGTAAAATCTGTAAATAATAGCCACAAGCTAGAACAGTAATGTGTCCGAAGGTTAATTATATTATCTAATTATATTGTGGATACTATTTGCCGGTTGTATTTAGCTCAGGGAGTGATTGTTGGAGTCATGGGTAAATTGGCCACTTGCGAGTTCCAAGCTATAAGTAGGATGGAGCCGTGAACATAGAAAGCAGTGATCATTTTCATGCCTAAATAAGACCCAGAACGTAAAACAAGTACCTATCCCTGAAAGGGCATAAACAGAGCTTTCGAATGACACCATAACGATCCTTGTATGATGGATAGTTTTCTTGCAATAACCGTGCAACGCGAGTGCAAAAAGCAGGTAATTCGGTACTTTCAGTACATAATTGAGTATGTAGCGAGTGAGAGAGGGAGGAGGGAGCTG
This sequence comes from Paralithodes platypus, assembly GCA_032716605.1. Lineage (NCBI taxonomy): Eukaryota > Metazoa > Arthropoda > Malacostraca > Decapoda > Lithodidae > Paralithodes > Paralithodes platypus. The sequence goes on from CM064541.1 coordinate 12,958,535, forward strand.
AGATTTGTGTCAGTAGGTTCGCCGCGGTGGTCTGGAGCAGTCATACGCTCGCTAGTCTCCTGCCACCACTTGTCTCTCTCTCTCAGCCACATTACGTGCTGAAATTGCCACTCGACCTATGTCGAGCGCCGCCACATAGTCCAGCTTTATTTAACTCGACTTATGTTGCTCGCCGCTAATTATGGGTTAAAGAGAAATACAGTAAAATAATCTAGGTTGCTGATGGATAAAAAGTGCGTTGAATTGTATTTAATGTCCTTATAATTTACCTGGTATTATATTTAAATATCAAAGTGTACAGCTCCAACTTCCTGATAGGTCAAAACTCGCAAATTATAATTTGAGATAGACAACACCCTTTCCATTTCCAGAGGGCTTTCCGAAGCTTTGTATTGGCATAACCCCTTCTGTACCGGCGACGTCTTCTTAATTTAATTTTAGCTATTATAGACGTTTGTGTGTGGTAGTAAACAAAAATTAAGATATATAGTTGGAGGCCTGTTAGTTGCTGGAGGCCCTTGTTGAACTGAATAAGATCGTCTAATAGTAGCTATAACAAAATATAAATGACGTGACCGGTATAGAAGGGGATAGTGTTGGCCGGAAGAGCATTAACCCCTTGAAGATTATGACGCGTATTGACAGTCTATAATGGTTAATATTGACGATTTTATACAGCTTAGGAAGGATCTGTGGAAATTATATGGGTACAGTATTTCTCAATTAAGTCTTTAGCTATTAACCCTTAACTGGCGGCGCGCAACATAAGTCGAGTGAAAGAAATTTGGACTATGTGGCGGCTCACAACATAAGTCGTGTGCCATTTTCAGCACGTAATGTTGCTGAGAGAGAGAGACAAGTGCTGGCAGGAGAGTAGCGAGCGTATGACTGCTCCAGACCACCGCGGTGGACCAACTGACATGAATCCCACCCTCCTCCACCCTCTCACACTCGCTACACCGTGAATTATGTAGGGAAAGTACCGAATTACATGGTTTTTGCACTCGTGTTGCGCGATTGTTGCAAGAAAACTAGAGGTCATACAAGGATCATTGGGGTGTCATTGGAAAGCTCTGTTTATGCCCTTTGAGGGATAGATACTTGTTTTATGCTCTGGGTCTTATTTAGGCATGAAAATGATCACGTAAACAACCCTATTTTGGGTAAAAACACCCCGCTGGGCGGTACATATTAATTACCGCCTAAGGCCGCTCGTTAGGTGTTAAAACTTCTTCCTAAACTGAATAAAATGGATACCCATAAACGTCAAGGGGTCAATAAATCTCCTTAGTACTGAAAAGCTTAGTGGGGCTAACATGATTTAATCCAGTGTGTTACTTGTTAAGGGGGAGGTAGTTGCTCTTTCTGGACCCTCTTCTCCCTCATGTTTAGCCCCATTAGTTCGTTCCATTAGATTGGCAATTTCAAGACATTTTGCCCCAATTATTTGTCAATATTAAGACCATTCGTGCCATTTAGGTGTCGATATTCTCCAGGCGAGTGATAGCGAGCCTGTATTTCTAGGAGGAACTGGCTATCAGCGGGGACATTTTTCTACCAAAAAGTGTACAAATATATCTTGAAGGGGCGCTCTGAGGGTGTTTGTTTAAAGGTTGATAGTGATTTAGCGGGGAAACTAAAAATAAACAAATTTATACACAAATAGACAACAAAATAACACCTACCCCCTTAAGGGGGAATGGTTGTGGTTTTATGTTTTGCCACCCGCCCTCATGTTGAGCTCCATTAGTTATCAGGTTTATGTTTTGCCACCCGCCCTCATGTTGAGCTCCATTAGTTATCAGTTTTATGTTTTGCCACCCGCCCTCATGTTGAGCTCCATTAGTTATCAGTTTTATGTTTTGCCACCCGCCCTCATGTTGAGCTCGATTAGTTATCAGGTTTATGTTTTGCCACCCGCCCTCATGTTGAGCTCCATTAGTTATCAGTTTTATGTTTTGCCACCCGCCCTCATGTTGAGCTCCATTAGTTATCAGTTTTATGTTTTGCCACCCGCCCTCATGTTGAGCTCCATTAGTTATCAGTTTTATGTTTTGCCACCCGCCCTCATGTTGAGCTCGATTAGTTATCAGGTTTATGTTTTGCCACCCGCCCTCATGTTGAGCTCCATTAGTTATCAGTTTTATGTTTTGCCACCCGCCCTCATGTTGAGCTCCATTAGTTATCAGGTTTATGTTTTGCCACCCGCCCTCATGTTGAGCTCCATTAGTTATCAGTTTTATGTTTTGCCACCCGCCCTCATGTTGAGCTCCATTAGTTATCAGAGTTTTGTTTTGCCACCCGCCCTCATGTTGAGCTCCATTAGTTATCAGTTTTATGTTTTGCCACCCGCTCTCATGTTGAGCTCCATTAGTTATCAGAGTTTTGTTTTGCCACCCGCCCTCATGTTGAGCTCCATTAGTTATCAGTTTTATGTTTTGCCACCCGCTCTCATGTTGAGCTCCATTAGTTATCAGTTTTATGTTTTGCCACCCGCCCTCATGTTGAGCTCCATTAGTTATCAGTTTTATGTTTTGCCACCCGCCCTCATGTTGAGCTCCATTAGTTATCAGAGTTTTGTTTTGCCACCCGCCCTCATGTTGAGCTCCATTAGTTATCAGTTTTATGTTTTGCCACCCGCCCTCATGTTGAGCTCCATTAGTTATCAGAGTTTTGTTTTGCCACCCGCCCTCATGTTGAGCTCCATTAGTTATCAGTTTTATGTTTTGCCACCCGCCCTCATGTTGAGCTCCATTAGTTATCAGGTTTATGTTTGGCACCCGCCCTCATGTTGAGCTCCATTAGTTATCAGTTTTTAAGACGTTCGGTTTCGTGCCATTTAGTTGTTGTAACAAAGACGTTTAGCGCCAATGTTCGGAAGGGTTTAACTCCAAGTTAGGAAGACTGAGGTTGTCTTTCCTTATGGTGTTATAGTATGGTTTAATGTAGTTTTAGGTTGATTGAAGTATACTGGTAGATTCACTGCTCTGCGTCTGGCTCTGCTCGTTGATTGATAGATAAATAAATATGTGATTGATAATCGTCGCCACCACCATTACATTTAGGTAAAGGAAAAGATCTCTGTAGCCAAACCACGATTTATTGAAGTAACAACTGAAGATTTAGACTTATTAAATGAAATACAGGAACAGATGTACTAATGAAATATAACAGAGAATATTCCTCAAATAGAAAGAATTTCTCCCAAATTCTTGTCGTGAGTAAGGTCTCGTCTAACTGCCCTAAAACCTTCCTTCCCACTTATCTCTCCTGCTCTCCCACACACCCTTCCTGAGCTGATGGAAATTTCCCATGCCACATCTGATCACATGTTCAGGGCCTGGGGAGCTCAAGAGTGTTGAATAGATAAACCTTACGATTAAAAAAAAACAGGAAGTCACAATGAATAACCTTCAAGATGTACAGTCACCCACATAAATATTTAGACACTAAGTAAATTACCTTAACATTATATTAGAGTTGAATATAATGATTCCTATAATAATAATTGAATCTAACATGTAATATTGTTGATTACTTCCTGGTGGCCGATATCGAGCCTTTAAAGAGCATAGCGCATGTGGTCACCTATCCTCATTATCATAAATGTTAGTGTACAGCATACCTCTTATGTGCAATAATACAATAGATAAACTAGTGTTTTGGACGGTGGTGGCGAGAGGCATTTCCGAGCCCTTCGTGACGTTTATAAGGTCATTGGGGTACCCATAGAATAACACAATCGGTCAAAGAGTTTCAGGAGTGAGGTCACTGGCCACCATTTCGATTCACAGCATCTCTGTTAAGTATTCCAAGCTGTGAAAGCAGTTACAAAGAAGGACATATATCTAAAAGAGGGGTATGACAAATTGTACGAGCAGCATAAGCTTATTAATGAAAAGTAGAAATAATGGCAAGCTATCGAATAATGCACTGTGAAAGTGAAAATAAAGATGGAATATTTTAACATGTAGACCGTACGCTGTTGTAGTACAAAAGTACCTATCTACCGTTAGAATAAACACTAGCATTGCCATATGGATAGAGCTGCCAATATGTGTTTATTTATGATTAACGATAGCAAAATATGAATAATTGTATTGATAGATACTTTAGGATAGACAGACCAGACCAGATGGCTAGCAAATATTTCACTCATGTGATATATATATATATATCAAATACTGCCTTCATATTACTTCATTATGTACGAAATATATCAGGTCAAGTTTCTCTCTCACAAACAAAAGAGAGAGGCGGCAGGGTGAGCCATCAAGCTCCTAAAGCTTGAAATATCTTACACGGCTTTGTTTACTATTTTATATCAAAATTTAACCCTTCCTACCCGGGCTGCTTTTTTTTTTTTTTTTTTTTTTTTTTAAAGAGACAATGAACGGAGGAAGGAAAAACACAGATAACACAAAAAGGTCCATGTGCCAAAAGGCATCCTCCATTCATAAAATGTTTGTAACAACTGGATTTAAACATTTGTAGATACTAAGTTTGTGGAAAGCAATTCGAGGGAAGTGAATTCCAAAGAGTAGTAGCTCTGGGGATAAATGAATTCTGATAAGCAGAAGTTCTGCATTGTGGAGGAGAAAGTGTAAATTCATGGGCGCTCTCAGCTGCCCTAGTTCTACGGGGAAAGATGTGGAGAGGCGGCACAATTGAAGCAAGTTCCTCGGAACAATTGCTGTGAAAATATCTGTAGAATAATGCAAGGGATGCAACGTTTCTTCGTATGGATAATGTAGGAAGGTCCTGTGTGATTGCAGGGTTATTGATTAATCTAATAGCTTTATTTTGAATTTTGTCCAACTGCCTCAATGCAACCACTCCACTTCCACCCCACAGAGGTGAACAGTAATCCATCTGAGAACGCACATGACTTTTATATATCACGGACAACTGCTCGTCAGTGAAGAATTCTCGAACTCTGTACAGGAGTCCCAGTTTTTTAGAGGCATTCTTAGCAATGCTTCTAACATAATGTGTCCAGCTCAAGTTAGTAGTTAATGTTACACCGAGAATGTCAATACTAGGGGAAGTGGGAATATTTACATCATTAAAAAATATATTGGAGTCAGTGAGATTCTGTCGGTTAGAAAATTGAATGTACTTGGTTTTCTGTGCATTAAAGGAAACTAGATTCTTTTGTCCCCATCCATTAATTCTAGAAAGGTCCTGGTTCAGAGAAATTGCAGTGTTTATTTTTGAATTTATAAGATCGGGTTGGGTGAAAGAATTGGTAAATGTGAAGGAACTGTGGAGTGTTGAGTCATCTGCGTAGGAATGTATTGGATTATGAGTGGTAGATATGAGATCATTGATATGAATGAGGAACAGAATTGGGGCCAAAACTGATCCCTGGGGAACACCAGCATTTATTGAGTGAAATTGAGAATAAAGGCCATCTACCATTACACATATTTTTCTGTTATGAAGATAAGAAGAAATTAGTGGAACTAATGATGCAAGGCCGTAGTGTGACATCTTCGACAATAAGGATTGATGCCAGACTCTATCAAATGCCTTTGATATATCCAGTGCTATTGTATGTGTTTCACCATGTTGGTCTGTAGCTTGGTTGATTTGATGCGTAAGAAGGCAAAGCATGTCTGCAGTTGATCGACATCGTCTAAAACCATATTGCCTTAGGTAATGACAGCACGAAAGAAGTAATACCCGGTATGCCTTATCTAAGGCATGAGCTTAATAGCCTAATTAAGCTTGGTCCAAACGCCGTGCGTACGACGTATGTCAACAAACCCAAGCGTTCGTCACCGCATCTCCGAAAACAAGAAGGAGAAGACTCCTCAATGTTATTGTTATGACATCATGACGAAATTAGAGTCTGAAAAGCCCCCATATTGGCAACATCTCTGCAATATTGGCTCCACTGAAATCGTCATCACAACTGAACCAGTTGACTTACAGAGCTCTACTCAATGCCAAAATACAGATTGAAAACCGCACTACGATTATAGATGAGTGGGAAAGTTCTAGCAGTGAAAATAAACATAAATACGGTAGCCTAGGCCTAGACGTTTTTCGGCCATATCGCCCGGGTAGGGGCGACCGTCATTGGCTGAGACAGCCCGGGTAGGAAGGGTTAAGGCAAACCAAGAAAACTGTGCAGTGTCAATCATGCTTTAATATGCTTCAAACAGTGGTAAAGTGGAATGGGATTTTGTATGAGCTATACTGTATATATGCCCTTTAATTAAGGAGGAACCATCCTTCGGCCGGGACATTTTTCTACCGACAAATGTACAAATTAATCGAGAAGGTAGGTCTTGGTTTTGTTTTTCATCTTGATGCAGGTAAAGGGAGGAAAATGTATAAAACAATAAATATAAACATAAATCGACCAATAAATAATCCCTTCCCCCTTAATGGGGCCCCGACCATCTTGAGGTTACCTGCTACTCAACTCAATCTGCATTATTGTTCATTCTATGTATCTATTTATCTATATATTTTGTTTTTGTTTTATTTTTATATTTATTTATTTATATATACTTTTGGGTGGTGATTTGATTATTGCTTCCCCATTTTTATTGTCTTATGTATTATTTATTCTGTAATTTGTATATTATTCATGTTTCCACAAGTTGGAAGCATTTACTTTTTTCACTATGCTTCCATTGTATTATATTTGCTCTTTCTCTCTCCATCCATCCCTCTAGTCTAGGCAATCACTCTTTCCCCCTGTTCACCCTACGGCCTTCACTTTCACTCTCTCTCCCCCGCCCCCCATTCTCTCTCTCTCTCTCTCTCTCTCTCTGCGATTTGAGAACTCTTGATATCTTTTCATTGGAAAACAAACATAACATACGAGGTCAACTCACTGAGGTCTCTAAAGTACATATTGGGTTTGATAACGCGAAATATATCAATATGTTTGCCCTTAATAGGAATATTTCACGCAACCATGGTTGTACGTGACATTTGGAGAGGCTCATCACGAGAATGCACGAAAACATTTTTACATAAGATAAGTTCTTCTGGAACAAACATCCCTCAGAAGTTGTAAATTGTTCCACAGTAGAGCTCACCAAGGGGTTGGTAGATAACATTTTGCATACTCTGCAATGAGTGCATAGTCCATTAATTATAAGTGATCATGAACACTAACCTCTATAACTTAGGAACGACTAGTGTAATGGATCTAATATTTCTACCATTTCGGATGCGTCAACCATGGAATGCAGTAGGTGTGGAGATTAACAGCCCATTTGTTGTTGCCAGTTTTGAGTTACAGAGGTTAAGGGTCACGATTTCTGCCCTACCCATAGCACACTACACAAGTTCGCTCGTTCCACATAGAATATCCCCTCGGAATGAACCGTAAGGTCATTCAAATGCTAACTAATCTTTATAAATCTTTGTAGGTATTATCTTTCTGTCTCTCTCCAGTCATCCATCCCTCTTAACAATCACCCATCCGCCTTTCCACCGTACAACGCCCCCTTCACATTAAAGTGTCACATATCGCAGGAGAGAGAGGCACATTATCTCCCTCCTTTCTCAATACCTAACTTCTTTCCTCCTTTTCTTTGCCTCTTCTTCTTCCCTATGATAGCCATTCCGGTACCATACCAGTTTGATTTCCGTTGCAGTCTTTGTAATATTGTTCATATATTTGTGCATTTTTATTGGCTCTATATGATTGTAAAATATTATAACTATCACTTTAATTCAGGAGATGCCAGACCACAATTGCCCCAAAAACATTTGCCGGAAAATGCACTCATGTGACCCTGGCTTTACTCCTTCTCTGTCAGTGTTATTTTTTGTTTTCAACTCTTCTACGACCTAACTTGCTGCATCTCTTTCGTCATGCATTTCATTAATTTTGTTTAACAGGAATTTTTTGTTTTTTCCTGGACGTCCTTCTCCCTCATGTTTAGCCCGATTACTTTAGAGATGTTAAGATGTTCTCGTTAGTTTGACTATTATAACCCCCTAGAGCCTAGGACTGTGAATGGCTTGTTTTGAAGGTTTTTATTCCAAAATGGACAACCACGCAAATCATAATAAAAAATAATAATAATAAACAAAAAAGCATATATACCGGTATATATATATATATTTGTTAGTAGTCCTGGAAAATCCAATGTCAAGGCTATTAACCTAATTGCAATGACGACTTGTCTATTTTGACTGCTACGTCGTCATTCCAACCGCGGTTAAAAAGAAAACGTCTAGAGTCTACTCCTTATCTTGCTCTAGGAGACGTTGTACATTAACCAAAACTACCACCGAAGGTGAAAAAAGCATAGAAGAGAAGAAAAAGGGGTTTACCTTAGTTACCGCTTAAGGCCCATCCCGTGTTCCGTCATGTGCAGATCCCTGTCGAACGTGCGCATGAGCGACCCTCTCTTGTTATCATTTTTTTCACGCGCCTCCATTGATTGAGTCCGCTTTTGTTGTGCTCCTTTAATTCACCCTGTTTAGGTTCATTTCGGCTTATCTGGCCTTCTTTTTTGTTAGACAGATGTTACGTGATCTAGGGCAAACGTAAATGGGCTCCTAAGTGTGTATAATGGAGACGCGTGTGGAAATAGCCTACCGAAGGTACGGGGGCGCCTGGCGTTCCTCGTATATGTTTTTCATTCTTTCTCTTTTCATATTCTTTTTTCCTGTTAGTCTGGGCATACTTTAGCTTTTAGCTTATTTTAGCCTAGCTCGTTTTCTCATTCAGGAATTGCTATGCCCCTATGAGTTTTCATTTTTTCATAGCCTAAGGTGTACCGTTGGTAAACAATCTGAGATTTTGTTGGTGGCGGTGCTGCTTGTATGTCGGCCGCATTATTAGCGTTATTCCCGAGTCCCCGCTTTCGAGCCTTCACTGTGTCTCAAGGGCCTGGGCGACAGGTGGTTCGTGATATCCAGGGGTACCCCACGGGGGCCCCTCCTTCACACCACAGGGTTTTTCGCACCTGACACATTCTCTGCTCACGGCTAGGCCACCCTTTTTCTCACCAGTTTCATTTACTGGTTTTTGTTTTCTCTTCCTGTTTCACCTCCATCCTTTCATAGTCTTTTTGCCCAATCCAGGGGTACCCCACGGGGGCCCCTGTTTGTGCGAAACCACCCTCCCTGCCACTTCTCCTCATGGGCTTTGCTCTATCTCTGTGGGTTGGGTGGTTCCTGGGGGATGTGCCTCCTCTCCCCTGGTGTGTCTTCCTTGCCTCTCCCTTTACCGGTTGAGTTAGGATAAATTCAAGGAAGACACTGCTCAGCTTGATGGCCATCATCGCTTGGAGATCATAAGGAGATGACGCATTTTTGTGGCCTTTTTTGGTATTCCCTAGACGCTCCTCTCGCTTTTTCGGCGCCGGACCATCTCGGCCGGTCCCGCTCCCGGGAGCTCGATTCGGTCCTCTGGGACGTTTCGGCTCCCCGCAAATTTGCGGAGATCGCTGGGGGGGTCCCTCAAAGATGCGGGAGGGTTGTGTCGGTACAGTTATGCCTCCATTGGTCCGCAAATTTGCAGTAATAGTTGGCTTTCACTGTTGACCTTTTTTATGTCATCTTGTTGCCTGAAACTATCTTGGTGTGTGCACTTTACTGGTGTTATAGGCCCTGCATGTAAGATGTTGAGTGGTGGTTAACACTTTCTCCATCTTTGCAGGTTCTGTTGTGCTCTTCCACCTCGCCCGCCCTACTCACCTACCTCTGTGCTCCCGGTTTAGGGTGAGTACGGATACCTGTTTGCATGTGTGTTCCTGTTTCCCCATGCTCCTTCCCTGGTTCTTATTGGACATTCTCTCCACTTACTCCTTCGACGTGCTGATTATGGTGTGCGTTCTTCCAGTGCAGGTAGGCTGCCTTGCTTTCGCCATGGTTGTAGCTCCCCGTGCTTGGAGAGCCACAGAACCCCTGCGGGCCGACCATTTTTTTGGGGGGGGGGGTCGCCTCTCTCGGATCGATTGTCGGCTATGCAGGGGTGGCTTGTGTCACGCATCGACGGGCGCTTGGAGTTGATGCAAGACTCCCTCTTATCGCGCTTCTTGGCGGTGACACACCCTCAGCGCCTCACCCTAGCTACCCCTGCAATGGTCCCCCTCCCTTCTGCAGGCCTACACTCTGATCAGACTTCAGCCGCCGGGACATCCTTCAGGATGTTCAGTCCCTGGCTGTGTTGACGGGACTGTCTTCCTATGGGACGGGTTTGTGCGACGACGGTACGCCTGGCTTAGCCATCTTGCTCGTTCACCCTCTCCCATTGGGGGCCTGGTTTGCTGAGGCCTTCGACTTCGCCGGCCGTTCCGTCGCCGGCTCTCCTTCAGTCCCTCCCCCGGAGTCATCACTGCTTTTGCCTCCTCATGTGTCTGTCGGCGGGTTGGACGGCGCGTTCTGGTCCTGGTTCAGCGCGCCCGTTCTTGAACTTTGTTCTATTGCTACCCCGTTCTTCTCTCACCCAGTTCAGTCCTCTGTCGACAGGGTTTTTCCCTTGCGACGGTGGGTGCCGAACCTCTTCTCTTGTCTTTTGGTTCCCTCCAGACTTCTGTTCACCACCTGCGGTTTATCGCGGCGTCTGCACCAGGCGATCTTCGCGAGGGTTTGGGCCGCGTTCGGCGGATCCCCCTTCGGCTCGCGGTGTCTTTGGTTCCCGAGCTGAAGGCAGTTTTGTGCGTGGCAACTCGGCAACGCCGGACGGTACGGTCCTCGTTCTGCCGGACAGCCCTCTTGGATATTCGTCAGGGTTTGTTGTACTCTGCGCTCTCTCCGTCGGGGCTTTTTTGCGCGGGATGCTTGGGGACGCTACGCTTCTCTATCGGCGGACCCTGCTTACAACACGCACCGACGCGCTGTGTCGCGAGCGGGGTCTTCTCAGTCCCGTCCTTCTGCCGGTCCTCTTCGGGGTGCTGCTGCAAGTACTGCCGCCATGCACGGGCGCAGGACAGGGACGTTTCAGGCCAGTGCGTCAGTTCCGCCTCGCCCTTCTGTTCTTGCCCCCTTTTCATCCCCGCCGTGTTGGGGCTGGCCGGCCTTCCACTTCCGGCCGCCCTTCGCCGGGGTCAGCCCCGCGACGGCCAGGGGTTGGGGTGGCCCGCCCTTTTCGACGAAGTTGGGGGGGGGGGGGGTTAGAGGAGGTCAACGTGGCGCTCATGCCCGCACGGACCGTACCGGGGGTTCCTCCACGTCAAAACAATGTGTAGGTTCTCTGGGTCGGTCTCCTTGTTCTCCTTCTCGCCAGGCCGCCCGGGTCGCTCCCCTCCTCTCGGGAGCTCCCACGGGTTGTTCTCGCCCAAGCTCCCCTCGGTGGCCGCGAGGGACATTGGGGGCGGCAGATTGCGCGGAGGGGTCTAACCTGGAGGTGGACGTCCAGTCCCACACTCCGCTCTTGTCACCGACGCTGGCCCATCTCTTCAGAGGTGGCCCACGTGTTCACATCCATGCACGAGCAGGGTATCGTCGAGGGAGTTGACCGCCGGTCACCCGGTTTTCCTCTCCTATGTATTTCTGGTACCGAAGTAGAACTGCGACGCGATGCGCCCGGTGGTGGCTCTGTCGGCCCTCACCGGGCGCATCGTGCACACATGGTTTCGGATGCTGCCGGTACCCCAGGTACGCCTGGCCCTGCGCCCTCTGTCGTGGGTAGTGTCGCTGGCTCTCCAGGATGCGTCTTGGCTCGTTCCTCTCCATCCTCGATTCCAGCGATTCTTGGCCGTTCGGACTTCTGATCGTGTGTTCCTGTTCGCCGGCCTTCCCTTCGGTCTCCACATCGCTCCGCGGATCTTCTCCGAACTGGTGGGGCAGGCTCTGGGTCCTCTCCTCAGGAGCGGGCTCCAGATCCTGTTTTCCTTGGCCGATTGGTTGATAGTTTCCGAAGCCCTAGGACTGTGCGTACGCGACGCCCTCACAGTCGTTCGCCACGTCGCACAGTTAGGGTTCCCCATCGATGTTCCCAAGTCACGCTTGACCCCGTCGCGTGTCGTGCCAAGGGTCGGTCTCGCATGGGTTTTGTCCGGCGCTACGGTGACCCAGGGTCTGCCGGACGCGGTGCACCTTCGGCGGAAGGTCTTCACCGTGTTGCACTCGGTCTCCCTCCCGGGGTGGCTCTGGGACTCGTTAGTGGGTTCGCTGAATGGGGCCGCTCTGCCCATTCCCTTAGGGAGCCTCAGGCTACGCCGCCTCCTCCTCATGGGCACCGAGGTGTTTCCGTTGACCCCTATGGATCGGCTCCTGCCGCTCCCACGTACCGTTCGCAGACGCTTCGGACACGGGGTTGCTCGGGGCACGCTCTCTGCGGCTGTGCCCTGGACCGCCCCCCCCCCCCCCGCCGACGATCAGGGTAGACACAGATGCGTCGAGCGAGGTAGGGTGAGGTTCCCGATCAAACCTGGGACGTCCACTTCCCGGCAGATGGGTGGGACTCCCTCCCCTTACCCGTCTATGCCCTCGACCTTTTGGTTCCTTTGTTCTTCCTGAGGGACCACGCGCTGGCCCTTCGGGGAAAGTCGGTGGCCTTCGGGATGGACACTCAGACAGCTGTCCAGTGTTTCCTAAAGCGGGGGTCCTCCAGGTCATTGACTCTATTGGGGATCTCGGTGGAGTTGTTCTTCCTCGCGAACCGACACACCTTCTCCTTGCATGCCTCCTCCCTGCCCGGGACTGCCACCCTGTGGGCGGACGCCCTGTCGAGAGGACAGGGCGTTCTTGTAGAATGGGCAATGCAACGGACTGTGTTCGACGACCTCGCGGCTTCCTGGGGTGTTCCAGAGGTCGACTTGTTCGCATCGGAGGTGCCGCGCCAGTTGCCTCAGTACCTCCGACCTCGCACTCCGGAGGGGGGTCCGGACGCTTTCATGGTAGACTGGAACAGGTGGCGGTCGATATACATATTTCCGCCACCAGACGCACTGTTGATGTGCAACGTCCTCGCGAGGCTGTACCGCGGCAGCGTCTGGCTACTCGCGCCTCTGTGGCCGGCACGGGCTTGGTACGCCCAGTTGACGCGGTGGTGCCCGAGTCCGGTCCCTCTCCCTGTCTCCGACTTCCACTTGCGCTAGGTTGGGGACCTGCGGACCTCGTTGGCCTTCGCATCGTGGATGATTCACGGGGCACGGTGGCTCCCAGTCCACGGACGGGACCTGTCTGCCTTCCTGAAGCGTTCCTGGCCGACTTCTCCTTGGGGGACTTACGGGTCCCGCTGGAGGTCTTTTACTAGGTGGATACAGGACACTCGCCAAACAGTTGGCTCTCCTTCCCTCGTCCTACACTCCTTGTTTCACCTCTTCCGTACACGTCACTTTCACGTCGACGCTATACGTAACCACTTGTCTGCCGTCCGGGGGGTCTTTGAGTCCGTCGCTGGACTGGCCGTTCCGCCGCAGGTGCTGGCTTCCTTCATGACGGCTGCCTTCCGGGAACGACCGCCTCCGCGCCAGGTCCCTCCACAGTGGGTTCTGGGGCGGGCTCTGGACCTTCTGGCTTCACTCACGTTAGCCCCTCCTCTCATTTTGTTGCCCCGAATGAGAGGGAGCCCCACGTTTTCCAGCCTTTCACCATCCAGGCTTTACGGCATGGGCGTACTCGCCATGTGTTGTGCCCAGTGTCAGCCTTGCACTCCTCTGTTGCGTCTGTGGAGCCGCCTTCGGGTACTGCTGTGTGGGTGTCTCCTCGGACAGGTGGGAGGCTCTCGCAGGTGCAGCTAGGACGCCCCATTTGTCGGCCCATTCGTGCCAGTAACCCTGTTTGTAGGGGTTCTGCGTGAGATGTGCGTTCCTTTGCTGCCTCCTTCCGGTTCCTGCAAAGTCGATCCTTCCCTGACATCGCCTTTTGTGGTCTTCTGTCAATTCCTTCATCTCCTCCTACCTCTCCATGTCCAGTGTTCGACCCCCTCGGCCGGTGATAGCTCTCGGGTGTCGTGTTTCCTAGTGCTCTGGCGAAGATACCTGGTCTTCCCCCCTTGTCCCTCGTTCTTTTACTTTGTTTTATTTGACAAGGGGGGGGGGGGGGGGGAGTACGGGTTTGCAACACTTGATTGCAAGTTTGGGATTATGTATTATGTATACAGTACATAAGAGTTTTTGACACATTGAAAATTGTGTTTTGTTGTTGTGTTCAATGTTTTTGTTGGTTTTGGAAGAAAAGGGATTTTGGGTACAGTACCTTTTTGGTTTAAGACAAGTCTATGTTTTTGCATTACAATGAATGACGGGCGCGTGTTAAAACTGTTCTTTTTAGCTACTCCTCAGTTTTTCACTCTTTTATTAAACTCTCTTGTTTAAATTGTGTCTTTGTCATTCATATTTTTGTTTTATGCATTGGTTTTTTTGGTATGTTGGGCTTGGATGTCCTCCTCCTATTTGTTATGCAGCCTTGACGTTGGATTTGCCAAGACTACTAACAAATTGGGAGGTTTGACGTACCTCCCAACCTACCAAATAGGAAAACCTACTATTTGGTAGTAGTCTTGGAAAATCCAACGTACATAATACCCTCCCTCACGCCGGACCCCTGCCCATCCGCGTTCTTCTGCTGACGTGAGATGTGATAACAAGAGAGGGTCGCTCATGCGCACGTTCGACAGGGATCTGCACATGACGGAACACGGGATGGGCCTTAAGCGGTAACTAAGGAAAACCCCTTTTTCTTCTCTTCTATGCTTTTTTCACCTTCGGTGGTAGTTTTGGTTAATGTACAACGTCTCCTAGAGCACGTTTTCTTTTTAACCGCGGTTGGAATGATGACATAGCAGTCTAAATAGACAAGTCGTCATTGCAATTAGGTTAATAGCCTTGACGTTGGATTTTCCAAGACTACTACCAAATAGTAGGTTTTCCTATTTGGTAGGTTGGGAGGTACGTCAAACCTCCCAATATATATATATATATATATATATATACAGTATATACAGTATATATATATATATATATATACATTTATATACAGTATATATATATATATATATATATATATATATATATATATATATATATATATATATATTTTCTTTAAGGCAGGTGAGAATAAAATAATAGGCACAGTTTGCATTATTGAGTTTTTTATTGATACCCTCAATTTTTCGTATAGTTTTTCTGGTATTTTCAGGAAGTTGGTAAAGGAGGTTTGCAAATGGTTCCGACGTTTCAATGGGCGCAGCCATCATTATCAAGGAGAAGTGATTTAGAAGGTGATAAGTCGAGTTTATATAGGCGATACAAGATCAAAAGAGGGATTATTGTGTGCTAGCTGCACGCTGGTTGGCTAACCTAAGACTAGCTCTGGTAGGCTGGCCGGACGCAGGAGTGGGCGGGGCCTCTGCGTCGTTCATCTGCGTGTGTGGAGGGGGCATTCCTGGGGGCATCATGGGGGGCCTCGCTGTGGAAGGGCGTGCCGAGGGTAGGATCTGGCTGTATTCCGCTTGTGTGTTTAAAGTAGGTTGGTATGTTTGTATATATATAGCTTCAAGAATGAATAGGCGGCGTGAGTCTATTTCTTTATCAAGAATAGAGGTGTGTTTATCTAAGTCGGGTCTGGTGAGTTCCTGATGGTGTGGGGATGTGTGGTAGTGGTCCTTGATAGCTCCGGCTTGAAGGTGGAAGGTAAGGCGACGTGACAGACGAGTCCTTGTCAAACCGACATAAGTGTGAGGTCCACAGTCCTCACTGTTACAGGTGTGTCGGTATATGACATGGTCCTCTTGTGACGGTTTCTTACCATATACTACAAATCGAGGAAAACATCACAACTAGTCATTCGCAACAGCCCGGCTACCGCTAAGAAACCGTCACAAGAGGACCATGTCATATACCGACACACCTGTAACAGTGAGGACTGTGGACCTCACACTTATGTCGGTTTGACAAGGACTCGTCTGTCACGTCGCCTTACCTTCCACCTTCAAGCCGGACCTATCAAGGACCACTACCACACATCCCCACACCATCAGGAACTCACCAGACCCGACTTAGATAAACACACCTCTATTCTTGATAAAGAAATAGACTTACGCCGCCTATTCATTCTTGAAGCTATATATACAAACATACCAACCTACTTTAAACACACAAGCGGAATACAGCCAGATCCTACCCTCGGCACGCCCTTCCACAGCGAGGGCCCCCATGATGCACCCAGGAATGCCCCCTCCACATACGCAGATGAACGACGCAGAGGCCCCGCCCACTCCTGCGTCCGGCCAGCCTACCAGAGCTAGTCTTAGGTTAGCCAACCAGCGTGCAGCTAGCACACAATAATCCCTCTTTTGATCTTGTATCGCCTATATAAACTCGACTTATCACCTTCTAACTTCACTTCTCCTTGATAATGATGGCTGCGCCCATTGAAACGTCGGAACCATTTGCAAACCTCCTTTACCAACTTCCTGAAAATACCAGAAAACTATACGAAAAATTGAGAGTATCAATAAAAAACTCAATAATGCAAACTGTGCCTATTATTTTAATCTCACCTGCCTGAAAGAAAATATCCTCCCTGGCTACACTAATATCAAAATATATCTATATATATATATATATATATATATATATTATATATATATCCTATATATATATATATATATATATATACTGTATATACATATATATACAGGGTGTCCCAGGAGGAAAGGGCAAAACTTTGGGAAATGATAAAACAAAATATTCTAAGCCTAAAATGTTCTATAAGAAATATTCCAAATCTCAACCAGTAAAGAGATATTGCATATTTGAAAATGGCATTTTCTTATGTATTTTCCCATAAGGGTGGCCTAGCTGTCCTCGTACCTACCACACATCCATCTAACTGCAGTTATTTTACGATGTTATTGTAAAGATATTATATTTATGTAAGTTGCAAAATTATTACAGATATAATAGCTCACTTTGGACCAGTTGGAAACTATCTGACATGGAAGAGTCCATTACAGTGAGGCGGGGGAGGACACTACATAAAACCTTCAATATCTTTTTAACGGTTGATATTTGGACTTTTTGTTATAGAACATTTTAGGCTTAGAATACCTTGTTTTATCATTTCCCAAAGTTATGCCCGTTCCTCCTGGGACACCCTGTATATATATATACTGTATACAATCTGTATATATATATATATATATATATATCCAGTATATACATCCTCTATATATTATATATATATATATATATATATATATATATATATATATATATATATAGATAGATACGATGGGAGGATCGGGGAAAGCAGGTGCTCTAATAGCCTAGCCCACAGCACTGTCCAAACGAAATGCTATAGCAAAAAGACACCAATGCTGTAAGTCATGCACCCAACACTGCCCACCGTACTACACTAACCCTTCAACAGACACGCTCTTAATATCTGACTCAAGCACCAAGACACGCAGCTTCTCTAGGAAAAGTGTCTGGTTGATAGCGCTGTTAGTATTTCAAGAAAACTTTTAAGATTATTCTAAACTGAGCAAAAGTGCCGAAACATAATACTGCTAGACTCCATGAACACTTCATAGCACGCCCAGTCGCTCAGGAACTGAGAATAGTATCAATAAAAAACCATGGGATAAGTCCAGTGCACTAGCCTAACACATGAAATACAATGGTTGACATCTCAGGAGGTTGGGGCTGGCTGTTAAAACACTGACCTAAAACAAGCCAGTCATCAAACCCTTGTAGATGTCAATCTCAATAATATATAATATAAACATACAAGGATAATTCACAATGCAGTAGAATAAAGGAAAAGGAATGGAAGGAAAAAGGTGTGAAGTTTACATCTAGAATGCCAGAAAACGGCTGCAGTACTTATATCTAAGACAAACGAAAAACACTCTAGAATGCTAAATATTAATAGTAAGACAACACTTTAATGCTCAAGATGACTCCAGCCTTTCCCTGCTACGACCCAATAAGGAACAAAATATATATATGCGGTGTTTAAGGAAACAATGAAGCAAGCCTGACAAACACGGAGCAGCACATGTTGTCACTGCAAGGTCTCTGGCTGGAGTGTCGGTGCCGACGCGGCCACGAGATTCCTGGGGCCCACGCGGGGAGGGAGGGGACCGACAGACACTGCTAGACTACATAATTAAACTAGGCACCTGTACTCTCATTAACAATACAGGAGTAATTTAATAAATATAAGACATCCTTGTGCAAACTCATGATAACTGAAATAATCCCACAAGGGCTAAACAAACTAAACAATCATACTCCTAGCCGAACGGCAATGTTACTGGAGGGCGCCACATTGACGACAAACAGGCCCTCACGTGGCAACACAGAAAGAAAAACAGAAGGAAAAGCAGCTCGCTTCTCCCCCTAGACACGTAGGCTTCGTGAAATATAACACACTTACAACTGCAACTTACAACTCAAGTGCAGTTGGATGTGACACCCTCACACCCAGGGGGGAATCTGTTGGTGCAAATTGAAACAACAGACTGCCTATACTTCAATATCACTACAAGACATACACAACTACAGTCTTTTTTCTAGTATTTTTATATTTTTTATATTTTTGTATTTAACATTTTTCTTCTATACAAAAACACATCAACTCCTACTTTACGACCCTACGCTGGGCTACATACAGCAACCAACAAGCACCAAACGTAAACATGCTAATCAATCCAAAGTAGGAGGCTACACCAAAACTGACTGAGCGGCAAGGATTCTCCTTAAAACATGCCCTCCCGTGACAAACAATCAGCCATAACATTATCAGTGCCTTTAACATGCCACACATCCAAACTGTGTTCCGGCAGCAAAACATCACCTGACACTGATAACCTGCCCAGTCCAGACTGGCACTTTTCTTCGCTCTCTCAGGCAACGGGACCTGCCAATAACCTTTCACTAACTCCACCTTAGTGATAAACGTGGCAGCCCCGATGCGGTCTATGGAATCGTCAACTCTGGGTAACGGATAGGCGTCTGTCTGGGATAATGCATTAATCCTCCTGAAATCAGCAGGTAGGGAGCCAACTTGAGCTTTGTACTGTCTCCAGCCTCTATGTCGGGTACTGTCCCGGATGTCAGGACTGGAGAATCACCAAACATGCGGGAGTACTGCCACCACCTAGTAAACACCTCCTCTTGGTGCTTAGGAACAAGAGGTTGCAACTTGTCTCGAAGAGCAACATACCCATTGCCCTCCCAGAACCCAGCTGGGACTGCAGCCTCTAAATAGTCGCCCTCCTTCTCCTCCTCCGTCCCTAATACAGCCAGGTCATGAGAGGGACAATCTATACCACCTGTGCAGTTACTCCCATAATTCTCAAGTACTAAGGCTTCCCCTCCGATACCATACATGCGCACCCCCGCATTCCTTGTGGCTACACCTGCCTGCGAAGCATCACCTCCATCAGCACCACGGCCAGATGCAGTCGGTCTATGGTAGGGCTTTAGCATTTTAATAGGGCAGCATTGGGAGGCTATGTGACGGTCGGGCATATCTATTACATAGTCAACCTCACCAATCTGCTTAATGACCTGGTACTGACCACAAAACTTAGCAGCCATGGGTCGACCCTGAACTGACAATCGTGCCAAAGCCTCGTCGCCCACCTTGAAAGCCCTAGATTTAGCCTGCTTGTTATAATGGCTCTTTTATCTTCGCGTTCATGCTGCTAACCGTAATAGCCTCCGGGTTTCTAGTGGTAGTATCCATCAAAGTATGCAAGTATTTATCTCCCGAACTGGTGGGTGGCAAGGGACCGACCATGTCAACTATGACACTAGTCAATGGCGGTTCAACTGCAGGTATAGGGATCAAAGGTGCCACGGGTATTCCTTGGTGGGCTTTTCCAACTACCTTACCAATATGACAAGACATACAAAAAAAAGCCACCGATGCTTGCATATTAAGCCACCAAAAATGAAAATGTAGCCTATCAGTAGTCTTACGTACCACTAAATGACCCACCAGTGGTGCCCCATGTGTTAGCCTAACCAGTTCCTCCCTGAACTGGGCAGGCACCACCAACTGCTCCTCCCCCAATCCTGAGTTCGTATCCGGCATCCACTGCCGATACAACAAAGCCCCTTTTACAATAAACTTCTCTTGACCGTTCTTCCCACCAGTCGTGCCAACCTTCTTAAACAGAAGGCCCAAACTCGGGTCCTCTTGCTGCAACATGCTCAGTTCGTTTCTAGGTAGCTCCGACAAGGCAGTTACCTCTGACCTCTCAAAAATAGCAATGGTTGAGTCGGCAGCACTAAGTCAGACTCCTTGTCCAACATTAGGTCACCTCTACTAGTCTCGGTAGCCTCAATGGGGTCAATCAAGCTCACAGCAATCTCCGAACTAGTATCATCTAGTAGTGCATCATGGGATGGCCCGCACTCATGGCTGTCGGCCCACGCATCCACTAAATCATCCCCATGTTGTGCCAAATGTGCCACTGATTGGGTCACTGCACCAACAGGGTAGATAAAGTCCATGTTATCTTTTTGCAAACAACCACCAGCAGGGGGCTCAAAAGCAGCCTCAGCGACGACCATAGGAGGCGGGAAAACTACATACCCTGCCAAGTCAGTCCCGAGCAAAAAGTCCACCCCTTCAACTGGCAGAGTGTCCACCATGGCCACCTTACCCTTGGCGGTCAAAAGTGGGCACTCTAGGGTCACCGGTACTAAATAACAGAATTGTTCACTGTTGATTCCCCGGCACATTATAAACTCTCCCGTGCTAATAGGTCCCCCTGTCAGGGGGATGGATTGTGGATTGATGGATTGTGAAGGTGGACACATGGATTGTTGCGCACCAGTATCCCTAAACACCTTGACAGGGTAAGTCTGCTCCCCAACCCGTACTAATCCATCATGTATGAATGGCCGACACCAATCAGGGGAAGTCTGGCTATGCTCAGGTGGTGATACCATCGGGGGCGGCAAAGTGCTTACAACCCTGCTTCGCGCTGGCCTACACTGCCCCTCAGACTCACCTGTACCTGGCTTGCCTTTCACAGGCACCTCCCCTAGTGTCTCCACCAACTGGACAGCCTTGGGTTCCTGGGTAGCCTTCCATTTAGCACACTGAGGTTTTATATGACCCACTTGTTTGTCGACGGTTGTCAGCCTTGGTATAATGTTGTGTCTTATTTGTGTTATCTTTGGGTGATGATGGGCTAGCGGATACCGTGGCTGCTTGGTGCACAGGTCGGTCTCTCCTGTCACCAATGTTCCCCATGCAACTGCCACGCTGGGCTAGTGCATAGTCATCAGCCCAAACTGCTGCTTCCCTATCATTAAACCGCTTTTCTTTTAATTTTGCCCCAATGTCCTTTTCAACTATGCTGGTAAACTGCTCCATCAGCCAAACCTCACACGCCGCCTCAAAAGTATTTGCTGTTTCTGAGTGCAACCACTTAGCTAGAGTATCGCGCAGGTACCTGGCACATTCCACATGCGAGTCCCCCTGCCGCTTCCGAGCCCCCCTGAATGCTAGTCTGTAAGCTTCAGGACGAAGCTCGTAGGCTTTTAACACAGCTTCCTTAAGTACATCATACTCTAACTCCTGCACTTCTAGGCGATCGTATGCATCAAGAGCCTTGCCTTTTAATACATTTGACACCAACGCAGCCCAGCGTTGCCTCGGCCACTGATACTCGTGGGCCTATTTCTCAAAACGCAAGAACCACTCCGTTACCTTGAGTTCATCGAAGGCCGGCACGAGTTTCAGCCGTCGAGAAAACAGCACCTCTTCTGCCTCCTCCTTAGATGCATCTATCTATCTATCTATTGCCTGACGCCGTGATCCCCGAAGGGGTGGCCACGAACGAACCGCCCCCATGCACCTCTGTCCCCAGTCAGTCGACGCCCCTCCCCCCAACCAGCACCGCCTTCGTTCATGTAGTTCTTCACTCCATCCTTCCACCTCATATTCGGTCTACGTCTCCCCCTCTGTCCCTCCACCTCGCTCTCGTACACCCTCTTAGTCATTCTCTCGCTTTCCATACGTTCCATATGGCCGAACCATCTCAAGTTGTTCCTTTTCACACTTTCCAGCACATCTACCTCCACACCACACCTCCTTCTTACTTCCTCATTAGTCTGTCTATCCCTCCATGTAACTCCGCACGCACTCCTTAAGTAATTCATTTCCACTGCTCTCACTCTTGGTCTGAGTCCTCTCAACCAACGTCCATGCTTCGCTTCCGTAAGTCAGTGTCGGGATTACCACACTGTCATGCAAGGACTTCTTCACTTCCATACTGACCACATATTCTTGTTACTGCTTTTAGCGTTCCTACAACCCTCTTCCCCTGTTGTACCCTCTCCCGCACCTCTTCATCCATAGTCCCATCTTTACTCAACACACTGCCCAGATACTTAAAAGAGTTGACGATCTCCATAGCCTGACCGTTCAGCTTCACCTCACACTCTGTGACTTCACCCCTTTCGAAGACCATAACCTTGCTCTTCCCCGTATTTACCTTCAATTCCGTTTTACGCACACTGTTTCCAAACTCATTTACCAGACCCTGCAACTCCCATTCATTATCACTCATCAGAACTGTATCATCCGCAAACAGCAGTATAGGTAGCTTCCACTCAATTCCCTCCCTTTTCAGCGATACACCAACATTCACTGCTCTTGATAGTATTTCTTTCATGACTCCATCCATATATACAGTAAACAACCACGGGGACATCACACACCCCTGTTTCAAACCAACATTCAGGTCAAAGAACTCGCTCTGCTCACTCTCCACACGTACTGCCGCCTTTGCACCCTCATACATGCTCTTCACTGCTTTCAGCAACTTGCCCTCTACTCCGTATATTCTAAGTACTTTCCACAAACCTTCTCTATCCACTCTGTCATAGGCCTTCTCCAAGTCCATAAAGGCAACATACACCTTTGTTTCTTCTCCAGATACTTCTCCACAACACAATTCAGGGTAAAAATCTGATCTACACATCCTCTTCCCTTCCTAAAACCTCCCTGCTCGTCGCCTATCCATTTCTCCGTTCTCACTCTCACTCTCTCAATCACTACCCTACTGTATACCTTCCCTACTACGCTTAGAAGACATATTCCTCGGTGGTTACCACACACTCCTCTTTCCCCTTTGCCCTTATATAGGGGGACTATTATGCCAGTCTTCCAGTCATCGGGTGCACTTAGATGCATGCCCAGCATTATTCCCCTGTCGTATTTGCCCACTAGTTTCCAACTTCGTTTTCTCCAAGTCTGCCTGCATTCTCTTCTCCTCTATCTCCTTCCTCGACTCAATCTCTCTATCTCTCTCTATCTCCATCTTCCTCAACTTAATCCTCTCTTCTCTTTCTCTATCTTTCTGCCTCTCTTCCATCTCCAATCTCTTTAGCTGCAGCTCAACCTCTGGGCTCCTTCGCGACCCTATCGGGGTTATAGGAGGAAACTGGGCGAAAGGTGGAACATTGTGCTGAGCACCCACCGTATGACTGGCAGTGAAATACTGGGGTGTGGCCCACACATGGGGAGAAGAAGGAGGATACTGGGGATCACTAGCTTAACTCGAAACAAAGGTATTGGCCATAGGGGCATAAACATAGCCCTGTGAAAATGAAGGGACTGTACATGTAAAAACTGATTGTGGAGGCATGGTAGCAGGTACTGTGGTAATAGGGGGAGACTGCCTAAATACAGTATCACCTAGCTCTTCTGGAGATGTTGCTCGACTCCGGACCCCAGTAGAATGATAGCTAGCCTGACTGCTAGGACGCTGTGGCACATGCTGGATGGTGCCATCATCCACAACACGAGTACTAGCTTCATCATGAAGACCACTAAGCTGTATAACTAACTTACACACCTCTTGAACTAACTCTCCCTTAGACAGACCACTGCACATCCAACCATACACCTCCAACACACGTCTTAATTCATCACTACTCCTACTATACTCCTTTCAATCGACCCGTGCATCTGGCTCCTAACTAGTGTTTGCATCGAGGCTCTTGATTGGCTATCATATCAGTACCCGAGCTCAGTGGCCAGAATGAACGGCAGAGCTGATAATTTCTTATTATCTTTATTATTCCTTATGTATTCATTGAACTACATACGTTTAAGTAATTTTAATGATTAATTAATAAATTATAGTCTTATCCGAATCTAAAGAGCTATTAAATATCACATGAAACCCAATAATAACTTATATATCATAAAGTAAACACAAGCGAAAAAATAAAATGATAAACGGGAGAGTAAGCGAGAAAGGAGACTGACTGACGGGGGCTAACGCAGATTAGTCAATCACAGGCCATGATTTACTTACCGGTATCAGACATTTAAAATAGGCAGAGACGGAATATCTTCCCTTGGTTGTTTTTTTTTTTTTTTTTTTTTTTTGTCTATGTGATTGATGGAGGCAAAAGGCAGAACTGCCTATAGCGAGTGCCTCCCCCATAGTTGAAAGAGTGACAGGGCCAAAATCAAGGGACGTTCGAGCCAAAGTGCCTGGACACACGAAGTTTGAAGCAATTTAAGTCATAGGAAGAGGGAAAGACTGATTCAGGGAGAGAGTTCCAGAGCTCAGCTGTTGAGTAGAAGAAAGACTGAGAGTAACGTTTAACTCTCGGGTTGGAGAGTTGCACAGAGTAGGGGTGGGACTGAGGTGCAAGACGGGTACCACGTGCCCTAAGTAAAGGAGGTGGTATACACTGGGAAAGCTCTGAGGAACACTGATTATTATAGTAGCGATAGAATAGCGAGAGAGATGCAATATTGCGGCGGAGAGAGAGAGATTGCAGAGAGTTGGTGAGTGGACGGGAGTTAATTTTACGAAAGGCCTTCCTTTCAACTTTGTCTAGGAGAGCGGTGTGAGAGGAACCTCCCCACACATGTGAACAATACTCAATACAAGGACGCACTATGCCCCTGTACAGAGCAAGAAGCTGTGCAGGGGAAAAGAACCCCCTAAGGCGGTTGAGCACACCCAGCTTCTGGGAGGCTGCCTTAGCAAGACTGGTAATATGGTCCTTCCAAATGAGAGCAGAAGAAAAAGAGACACCAAGAATATTGAGAGAAGATGAAGGATTGATTTTTGAATTGTTGAAGAATAAGGGATAGTCCTA
The DNA here is from genome assembly GCA_032716605.1 of Paralithodes platypus. Taxonomy (NCBI): domain Eukaryota; kingdom Metazoa; phylum Arthropoda; class Malacostraca; order Decapoda; family Lithodidae; genus Paralithodes; species Paralithodes platypus. The sequence continues at coordinate 12,983,560 of CM064541.1, forward strand.
TCTACAATTGTATGTGTTCCATGTGGTATTTTACAGCTCTTTAAGTTCTGTTATCACCTATCACATTATCATTATCATTACTAAATTTTATCTAGTTTAATTAATATATATGGAATAATAAAGAACAGTATATATATTACCCTGGGGGTAAGGGATTAGAATATGCCCCACGTGCCTTCTGTGTGTCGCAATAGGCGACTAAAGAGGTTGGGTCGGTGGGCTTGCGACCCCCACCCGTGAAAAATAATAAAGCAGCGAAAAACGAACGATCAGCCTCGGATGCGGACGGACCCTGTGTCGACAAACCCCGACCGACTATGGACAATCTTACGGACATTCTTAGAATAGCTACTTGGAACGTGAGTGGCATGAATGATGGCACAAAAGAGAGAGAGGTTTTGGAAGTGTTAGTGAATGCCAGGCTGGATGTATGTGGAATGACGGAGACCAAATGGAGAGGTACAGATGTGAGAGAGTGGGAGTGTGGAATGGGTGTGTGTGCTGGAGTGAGCGAGGGAACAGCGAGATAAGGTGCGTGTTTGTTTGTAAGAAACAAATGGAAGGAGCGTGTAAGAGAATATGGGTCTGTGGGTTCAAGGATTGTGTGGGTGAGAATGAAAGTAGGAATACAAACGTGGGTGACTGTGTGTGTGTATGCTCTGACAGAGGATAAACTTGTAAGAGAGAAAGAGGAGTTCTGGGTGAATGTGGAGGTGTGCCTGGATAAGTTTGACAAGAAAGAAAGAATATTAATTTTCTGATTGGGGATATGAATGGTAAGGTGGGTGATAGGAAAGTTGATGGAGTGGTGGGAGGGTGGGGGGTACCGTCAGAGGTGAATGGGAATGGTAGTGCACCTGTGGACGTATGTGTGGGGACGAGGCTGTGGATAGCCAACACCTTCTTCTGACACAGGATGATACACAGGTACACATGGAAAGTGGTGTGGACGATGAAGGATAAGACAGTGGTGGAACGAAAGTCACTGATTGATTATATATGTGTGGATGAACTAATGAAGAAATATGTGCTGGATGCTAGGGTGTATAGGGGTATTGGAGGGGGTCTGTCTGATCATTATGTAGTAGTAGCTAAAATTAGGATACAAAAGAAGTGGGTGAGGAGAGCTGGAGGGAGGCGAGAGGAAGGTGGAATGGTGAAGAGGGTGGAGAGGCTACAGGAGGAGCAAATCAGGAAAGAGTACAGGAGAACAGTAGAAAGACGACTAGGTGGGTTCGACCTGGAAGATATGGAGGAAGTAGAGGAGATGAGCAAGATGTTTAAGGAAGAGATCTGTGCAGCATGTGAGGAGGTGTGTGGAGTGAGGAGAAGAGGGAGGAGTGTGAAAGGTACAGCTTGGTGGACAGAAGAGGTAAAAATAGCCGTGGAAGACAAGAAAAAAGCGTATAGAGAGTGGTAGCAGAGGGAATGAAGATTTGGAGAGTCAGAAATGAGCGAGTTACGTGGAGAGAAAGAGAGTGGTGAAGAGAGTAGTGAAGGAAAGTAAGAGAAGAGTAGATGAGGAATTTGGAAGGAATCTGATTGTAAAATGGAGGGAGTGTAAGAAACTGTTCTGGAAAGAAGTCTAGAAAGTTAGGGAGGGTAGCAAGGGAAACAGTAAGGGTGTGAAAGATAAGAATGGGAGAATGCTAGCCGAGAATCAGGAGAGAGTCGAAAGATGGAGGGAGTACTTCAACGAGTTGCTAAATGTAAGGAATGAAGAGCCAGCACACATAGTTGGATATGGTATGGGAGGGAGAAGAGGAGAAGTAGTGGAGGAAGAGGTGGGGATCAGGAGGTCAGAAGTGTGGGAAGCTATGAAAAGAGTGAAGTTGGGGAAAGCACCAGGAACAGATGGAGTGTGTGGGGAAATGTTGAGGTATGGTGGCGAGATAGTGATCGAATGGGTATGGAAAATGTGCAAACTAGCATGGGAGAAGGGGAGTGCACCCGATGACTGGAAGACTGGCATAATAGTCCCCCTATATAAGGGCAAAGGGGAAAGAGGAGTGTGTGGTAACCACCGAGGAATATATCTTTTAAGCTTAGTAGGGAAGGTGTACAGTAGGGTAGTGATTGAGAGAGTGAGAGTGAGAATGGAGAAATGGATGGGCGACGAGCAGGGAGGTTTTAGGAAGGGAAGAGGATGTGTAGATCAGATTTTTACCCTGAATTGTGTTGTGGAGAAATATCTGGAGAAGCAACAAAAGGTGTATGTTGCCTTTATGGACTTGGATAAGGCCTATGACAGAGTGAATAGAGAAGGTATGTGGAAAGTACTTAGAATATACGGAGTAGATGGCAAGATGCTGAAAGCAGTGAAGAGCATGTATGAGGGTGCAAAAGCGGCAGTACATTTGGAGAATGAACAGGGCGAGTTTTTTTACCTGAATGTTGGGTTGAAACAGGGGTGTGTGATGTCCCCATTGTTGTTTACTGTATATATGGATGGAGTCATGAAAGAAATACTAGGAAGAGCAGTGGATGTTGGTGTATCGCTGAAAAGGGAGGGAAGTGAGTGGAAGCTGCCTATACTGCTGTTTGCGAATGATACAGTTCTGATGAGCGATAATGAATGGGAGTTTCAGGGTCTGGTAAATGAGTTTGGAAAAGTGTGCGAAAAACAGAATTTGAAGGTCAATGCGGGGAAGAGCAAGGTTATGGTCTTCAAAATGGGTGAAGTCACAGAGTGTGAGGTGTAGTTGAACGGTCAGGCTATGGAGATCATCAGCTCTTTTAAGTATCTGGGCAGTGTGTTGAGTAAAGATGGGACTATGGATGAAGAAGTGCAGGAGAGGGTGCAACAGGGGAAGAGGGTTGTAGAAACGTTGAAAGCAGTAACAAGAAATAGGGTGGTCAGTATGGAAGTGAAGAAGTCCTTGCATGCCAGTGGGGTAATCCCGACACTAACTTACGGAAGCAAAGCATGGACGTTCAGGAAGAGACTCGGACCAAAAGTGAGAGCGGTGGAAATGAGTTACTTGAGAAGTGCGTGCGGAGTTACATGGAGGGATAGACACACGAATGAGGAAGTAAGAATGAGGTGTGGTGTGGAGGTAGATGTGCTGGAAAGTGTGAAAAGGAACAACTTGAGATGGTTCTGCCATATGGAACGTATGGAAAGCGAGAGAATGACTAAAAGGGTGTACGAGAGCGAGGTGGAAGGACAGAGAGGGAGAGGTGCACCGAAGCAGAGGTGGAAGGATGGAGTGAGGAAGTATATAAATGAAGGCGGTGCTGGTTGGGAGGAGGGGCATCAACTGCTAGCTCCTGGGGACAGAGGTGCATGGGGCGGTTTATTCGTGGCCACCCCTTCGGGGATCACGGCATCAGGCAATAGATAGATAGATGGATATTTCATTCATACGATAATGTGATAATCTACATTGATATTCGAACCTTAAGAGCTATATAATACCACATGGAACACATACATTTGTAGATATAATAAAGTAAACACAAGCAAGGGAAGATATTCCATCCCTGCCTATTTTAAATGTTTGATACCGGTAAGTAAATCATGGCCTGTGATTGGCTAATCTGCGTTAGCCCATCAGTCAGTCGTCCTCTCTCGCTTACTCTCCAGTTTATCATTTTATTGTTTCGCTTGTGTTTACTTTATGATATATAAGTTATTATTTGGTTTCATGTGATATTTAATAGCTCTTTAGATTCATATAAGACTATAATTTATTAATTAATCAATAAAATTACTTAAACGTATATAGTTTAATGAATAAATAAGGAATAATAAAGATAATAAGAAGAAATTATCAGCTCTTTCACTCATTTTGGCCAGTGATCAAGGGTAATGATACGATAGCCAACCATGAGCGTCGATGAAAACACCAGTTAGGAGCCAGATGCACGAGTCGGTAGTATAGTAACCTCTTCTTGACAAGGTTGGGTTCTATGAAACTGACAAACATCCTCCTTCTCCATGATATGAACAGGAATTTAATCAGCAAACGACATCTTAGCAATAGTTGTGGACACAGGTTAATAAAATGAAAGTACTATGTCCGTAGACTTTCAACTGCAAGCAAAAAGGTCAATCTAAATATAATTAACTTCACACCACCAAGAACTCTATACTATCACACTATCCTGGTAAGGTCGCCACTTTTACGAGGGGAGGTTCGGGGAAAGCAGGTGCTCTAATAGCCTAGCCCACAGCACTGTCCAAACGAAACGCTGTAGCAAAAAGACACCAATGCTGCAAGTCATACACCCAACACTGCTCACCGTACTACACTAACCCTGCAACAGACACGCTCTTAACCCGTTGAGACCCAGCGTCGCACGTGTTGCGTCGGCAGTCTTTGATCACCAACTCCCAGCGACGCATCACGTGCGTCCGACATATAAAAAACACTTACGTGGCTCGTAAGGTAGGAAATGGCGGGAGAATAGGAGGGGGCGGTACCGTAGTGTGTGGGGGAGCCGGGCCAGTAGGTGTGAGCGGGCCGAGACAGCCGCGCGGCTGGTGGTGGTGGGCTTAGTGGGGATAGTTTACACCCCTAGTTTACCGCCACTTTGAACCTTCATTACTCCGGTCGTATGGGAGCTAGAGGCTTGAGATTTATGTGAGATACTCCTTAGGATGTATGCCATACAATGCCATACTCAGTTTTTACCCTAGTGCTCCCGGGCGGGTGGTCATGCGGGGGAGACGAACTATTGAAACCCCCCCCCCGCCCCCCAAATGACCGAAATGAGTTTTTTTTTTTTATTTGTGTGTTCATTTCTCACCATTCTCTTCCATTTTGGCTCAACAAATTTTTTTGAAGCTCCCCCCTCCCAACGCCCCACCGGCCCCCCCCCCCCCCAAAAAAAAATGTCGGAGGAGATGTTTTTTTTTTTTTTTTTCATTTCTCATCCTTGTCTTCCATTCTAGCAAACAAAAAAAATAAGTGAAAATGGCTTGGGACTGGGGTGAACAAAATATTATAACTAGCCGGGGCTCAACGGGTTAATATCTGACTCAAACACCAAGAAAAGGAAAAGGGATTATCTTCCTCTTTGCTCTATTAACCCGTACAGCCCCAGCGATGCGTCTGACGCGTCGGCGATGTATGTAACGCACAGCCCCAGAGACGCGCCTGACGCGTCACCCTAATTGCGCCGACCGTAACCTCAGGTGTAGCCACTCAAGAGGGCTCAGATTTGTATGGGAACTGTGTACGTATCCCACGCAACCGTGCCGATGGTTGAAAACTCTCAAAGTCCAAGTGCGTGCGCGCGGGCGCGCAATAACCTGTTTTTTTGGGATAATTGCCTTCAATTTTTTACTCTTGTAAAATCCGTTTTCGGGGGCTCTGTAGGACCATTTTTTAAGCTTTTTGAGCGGTTTTTCGTGGTTCTTCCTTCATTCCTAACCCATTCGCTTTTGTTTCTGGAATAAAACCATTTTTTGAAAACCGGCCGGGTTCTGGTGCGCAAACATTACAAAACTAGCCGGGGCTCCACGGGTTAAAGCAGTAATACAAGGAGACACAAAAATATCTACTGTCTCCGAGTCTGGTTGCTAGTGCTGTTAGTATTTCAAGAGACCTAAGATTATTCTAAACTGCGCAAAAGTGCCGAAACATAATACTGCTAGACTCCCAGAACAATTCATAGCACGCACAGTTGCTCAGGAACTGAGAATAGTATGAATAAAAAACCATGGGAAAAGTCCAGTGCACTAGCCTAACACATACAATACAATGGTTGACATATCAGGAGGTTGAGGCTGGCTGTTAAAATATTGACCTAAAACAAGCCAGTCATCAAACCCCTGTAGATGTCAACCTCAATAATATATAATATAAACATACAAGGATAATTCACAATGCAGTAGAATAAAGGAAAAAAATGTGGAAGGAAAAAGTTGTGAAGTTTACATCTAGAATGCCAGAAAACGGATGCAGTACTTATATCTAAGAGAAAAAAAATCTAAAATGCTAAATATTAATAGTAAGACAATACTTGAATGCTCAAGATGACTCCAGCCTTTCCCTGCTACGACCCAATAAGGAACAAAATATATATATGCGGTGTTTAAGGAAACAATGAAGCAACCCTGACGGAACAGCACATGTTGTCACTACAAGGTCTCTGGCTGGAGTGTCGGTACTGACGCGGCCACAAGATTCCTGGGGCCCACGTGGGGATGGAGGGGAGCGCCAGACACTGCTAGACTACATAATTAAACTAGGCACCTGTACTCTCATTAACAATACAGGAGTAATTAAATAAATGTAAGACATCTTTGTGCAAACTCATGATAACTGAAATAATCCCACAAGGGCCAAACAAACTAAACAATCATACTCCTAGCCGAACGGCAATATTACTGGAGGGTGCCAGATTGACAACAAACAGGCCCTCACATGGCAACACAGAAAGAAAAACAGAAGGAAAAGCAGCTCGCTTCTCCCCCTAGACACGTAGGCTTCGTGAAATATAACTCACTTACAACTTACAACTTATAAGTGCAGTTGGATGTGACAATATATATATGTATATATATATATATATATATATATATATATATATATATATATATATATATATGTTAGTAAAGCCAGGAAATACATTTTCTTTGATGCACACGAGGTTAAAAGATATAGCAGTTTCAGCGTTAGAGATTTTATTGTTCAGGCTTTCCAGAGATCTGACAATTTTGCGTTGATGGGCAGTAAGGAGGTACAGTATATTGGCAAAATTCAAGATGAAATGGATACAGGATACAGGTACATAGTGCACAGTAGATACGATGTTTCGCTATTCGTATATCATTTTCAAGTAATGAATGGTCAAGAGAATAATATGAGTTTATATAGGAGCTGGGAAGGTTGAGGTGGCGAAGTTACAGCAGGCTATCATCTCTCATTGGTGGATGGTATGTTCGCTATGCAGGCACTTCTCCTGGTTTGTGATTGGCCAGTGGGTGATGACGTTAGGAGTTGTTCGCTGGAGTCAATCGTGGCTGGGGGTGTAGGGTGGTGGAGAGAAGGGGGGACCGAAGTCATCGTAGGTTAGCTGGGAGCTGGGGTGAGATGTGCGGGCTCGAGGGGCGTCTCTCCAGGGGCAGAGCGGCAGTGAAGTGCCTTTTAGCAGAAGGAAGTATCTGAAGGTCAAGAGTTTGATTATTAACACTAGGATTCATGGCTTGTATGTATAGGGCTTCTAATATTGGGAGTCGTCTGGGATCACTTTCTCTATCAACTATGGTGGTGTGTTTATTTAAATTGTTACGTGTGAAGGGGGGTGGTTGGGGGTCAGGTAGTGATCTTTTATGGCTCCTGCCTGAAGGTGAAGGGTTAGCCGTCGGGATAGACGAGGCTGCGTCATACCAATGTATGGTTAAGGTCCACATTCCTCAAAATTACAGGTAAATTGGTATATTACATGATCGTCAGTCATCAGGCTTTTTATTTTGGTGGGAGCAGGTCTGTTGCGGAGAACAAGGTTGGAGGTCTTAGGGGATTTGTAATATATGACTAATTTAATTTTGTTTTCCGGGTTGGTGGGGAGGACGTGTTTAGATATTATTTCTTTTATGACTGCCTCATCGGTTTTGTGGTCGGAGGACATGTAATTTCGGTAGAATATCTTGATTTCATTAGGGGGGTCAATGTTGGGGGGCTTTTGGGTGTACCACTTTTCAAGGTGGTGGTTGATGGAGCTGGAGACGTCTGAATAGGAATATCCGTTGTTTACTAGGACTTGCGATAATCTTTCCAGTTCCTGGTGGGTGTCGGCCAACCAGATAGACCAGATAGACGGAGTAGCGATGGGCAGCCCCCTGGAAGTTCTTTTTGCGAACTTTTTCATGGGTACCATCGAGGAAGAGCTCCTAGCCGCCCAGCGACCTGCCGTCTACTGTAGATACGTGGATGACATCTTTGTGCAAATTAAGGACCTCCACGAACTCCAGCATCGCTTCATGACCTCCTCCGGAGTCAACTTCACCTTTGAAAAATCCAATAATGGACAACTCCCCTTCCTCGACATCCTCGTCACCCTGAACACCCTTGGGTTCAAAACCAAACTTTACACAAATCCCACTAACACAGGACAATGCCTCAATGGTGACAGCGAATGCCCCCGTCGTTATCTCCTATCCTCCATCTCCGCCTATGTTAGGAGAGCCCTCACACACTGCTCTACTTGGGCCGACACCTACTAGGAACTGGAGGCAGTCAGGTTTGGTAGAAGAGAGATAGTGTTCTACAGAAAGTTAAAGGAAAGTCCGCAAATGTTACATACATTGATAGATAGAGTAAATGGTTGAGGTCCAGGGCATTTAGAGGAGTCCATACCAGGGGTCAATCTGATAGGGTCCTTTTTGGTCCCCCCATCCCCCCCACCCCACCAACAGGGACTCCGAGGCTGGGCGTAATTGAAACATCATATGAGGTAATTTTGCAAGCAAGTGTAGTATATGATGTGTTTGTAGTATAATGTATTGATAAAAAGATAAGGTGTTTTGTAGGGCAGACTGGGGTTGCCCTCAATGTTTAAGAGCACAAAAAGGATCAGCTAGGGAGACCAGGTGGTGAAAGAGGAGTTCCAGCTCTCCTTATCAGCCGCCTAGCACTCCCCGGGAATACCACCCTATTCGGTTGGTGCCCACAGCCTCCTCCTACTGATTGTGTGGTGGCTGTTGATATTCATAATTATGTGTGTGCATGTGTGCGTGTAGACTATACATAAGCTATATAGAATACTGTTTCTGAAACCTGTTTGACAGATGAAGATAATTGTGATTATAATAATTCACCTTTTATAGATGAACACCACAAACACGTAATCACTGGTGACCTAGGTTTAATTGAAAATTTCCAACTTAGAAACCTATTGAAGAAAGGACCGAACTACAGGGAACCCAGAACATTAATTTGGCAGGTCGTTAAGAAGGAATTTATCACTAGCCTGTCTAACTTCATAAACCAAGAAAGCTAGAAAAGAGTATTGCCAGTAAATCACTTCAGCGAGTGGAAAAGTATGGTTATAGAATCGGTGACAGAAAAAATACACATGTTAAAGCAAAGATACCCACGTTATAGACCATCCACAAGTGTAGTGAAGGATGAACTTGCTGCTTGTGAACTTGAAAGATTGCAAGATAGATTCGAAATTACAGTAGCAGGTAGAGCAAATACAAATTATGCCATTACATGAACATGGTTTTACTTAAAATTATATGGTATGCAATGAACTTGTAGTTTTTGTTGAAATTATAACAACACCAATGTTAAGACAAGTGGAAATTAACGTTACATTACACAATGCCAGATTAATTTCTTCAGTTCTGCCAATATCACAATACCAACTAAAGTTCAAATTGTCCTTGTATTTATTGGATTCCGAAATGTCTCAAGCATTCAATCAAAGCCAGGCATATTGTTTCCTCTTCCGTTTGAACTACTAAGCAAATTTGATAAGTAAATCCTAAAAACTGATAATGAAAGAACGAACATAATATGACACTGTAATTGAAGAGTTCACTGGCACGAGTATATGGTGGGTAGTTGATAATAAGCAACCAGTACTTGACTTAATTTGTCAAATATAAGCAAGATTGTTGTTGATTCTAGTGCATTATATACAAACATTCCTCGTGGTAGACTAATACTAGCCCTGGATATAATTAATAAATGCTTCTCAAATTCGAAACAACTACATTACAATGAATGTATTTGAAGTTTTTTGGAGTATTACGTCCTCCAAAAATTATGTATCGTTTAATAAAATTTTCCTCATGAACAGTATTAGATCCTTAATAGATTTTTTTTTATTTTTTTTTAAATAGTGTGGTGATTTCTTATTTAATGAAGTAAAATATAGCTTTACCTATGGAAACAGACCCTAGACCAGATTATGCTAATCTGTTTCTTCATTATTCAAAATTTAATTATATGCAAGACAACAGTCGGACAAAATGTGGAACATGCAAGAAAATAAGCAAATGTTCATGATTAATTGACGATATATATTTTTGTTTTTCAACAGCGGCAACTTATTTGATTAGATTAAAACGGACATCTACCCTGAAGAACTTACATTAAATCAAGAACATTATTCTGATGATATAGATTCATTCCTTGATATTAAAATATCTGTCACAGATAAAACATTTGTAGTTAAAATATATGACAAACGAACAGACTTCCTCTTTCATATATGTAAATTTTCCTTTTATATGCAGAAATATCCCCAAAATTGTGTTTTGTTTATATGCCAACTGATACAATACATAAGAATATGTGTTATAATATATGAAGATTTCTTGGATGCATGTGAGACGCTTGTGAAAAAAAAATATTGAAACAAGGATACAAAGCATACCTTTTATAATGACATGTTAACAAAATATTAATTCAGGTATTTAAATTGTAATAAACAAAGGGATAATGTAATAGCCGACATTTTTGACGTGGAATAACACATGATGACCACATTTCTGACATAGCTACCCGACTTTTGAAATCGGCAATGGGCTGATCCTATTAGAATGGGGATTGAGCGTGCCCTGCCTCCAAGAGCTCGATCTGTATTTATCTCATACTAGATCTCTTTCTCTTTCGATAATCTGTCACATAACCAATATTTGTCTACTCGATTTTTAATGACAAAATACGACTTCCCCGATGTATTCACTGACTTACATACTTATGACATTTCCCTTAGTACGATACGATAGTACTTTTTATCAGCGGTCAAGCATTATGTACCAGGTATTATGGAGATTGTTTCGGGTGCTTGGGATCAAACGCAAAGGGATGTTGAACTTCTTTATTCCAACCAAGTTTCATCCTGTGAACAAATATAACAAATATAATAACCCTCTTGACAGCAATTTATCGATTTGTCATATCATGTCTAACTAACAATACAAATACATAATTGCAATTAATGAACTAATAATGTATACATCTAGAATAATAAAGATCTTAATCCGCAAAGAATTAGCTATTCTTAACTAAAACATATCTGCAATTGACCTGAAAGCTAAGGCTATACGAACACATACCCGGTACTCTATTTACATTTTTTTTTTTTTTTTTTTTTTTTTTTCTATATTCCAACTACTCCCTCTCGGGCATAGGCTGAGAGCCTGTACATTCCACCGCTCAACACGGTGAAGCCCGTGAGGTCTTGTTCCAGCCTGGGGAGTGAGACATGTGAAGCATCCATCATGGCTCAAAGCAGCTCCATCTCTGAAGCGGCTGGTTGCTTCGCTCAAGTGCTTCACCGTCTCACCCTCCAGACTCAGACCCTCACTCTCAGAACGCCACCTATTGAGCAGTGAACTCACTAGGCATTGTCCCCCTGTAACATATTTTGAATATGGGAATATTCATACAGTGTTATTTAATCAGGGAACAATGAGGTTATTTTTTTGGCATTTCGGTGGGCTTTGTGGTAATGCACTGATACTAGGTACAGCACAAATTCAATCCCAATAATATCTTCCCATTGATATATCGGGATTTGAACCCGGGTCCATTGGATTACCAATCCAGTGGCATGACCACTCCACCACACCTCCCCTGACCCTCACATACATGACTTTTGCAACACACGCACAGTCGTGGACATACAGTGTCTCTGAGCCCCACTTGATGACGAGAACGAACATTTGTAGCATTGACTAACGAGATTGAGCAGTTGTATCTATAACTATAAACTTTTCATATTTCTACCTCAGTGTAGCATTACAATCCTTCCGAGTATTTTTTGTACTCCCGTCCACGACTGTACACAAGCAATACCAATCACGCCACAATAACTATTTGATGAATGCATAGACTGAAATAATCATAAGCCACAGTTGTGTGACATATGAATCAAACACTTAAAAGTCTAAGAACGATGTAAATCTCAATTTAAATTCATAATAATCTATATTTAAGTCAGTACTAACTATATTACCACACATAGAGTAATGCTATAATTATAATGTAATCTAGCCACTAAAGATATTCATGAACGAAGATATGTAATGTATGTTAAGTAGCTAATGTAATCCTTTACAAATTAATCAATAAACCAAAACATATTTCAATGATGCATTTGCAGTATAACTAAACAAAATATATACAATATCACACTTTGAACAGTGAAGATATACTTCCCGTAAACAGCTGTTCTGTAGCTCGATATAAGGAGCTTTGAAATATTCACACTAATACATGACAAACTCTAAACTCCTGTACCACTGTTAGAATCAAGGCGATGCATATGTTCAGCATATGTTCAGCAACGAGATAGTAATTGGCCTTGCAATATTTGCAGATATTAAATATACTCAAGCACAGTTCCTATTATAAAATATAAACCTAATTTGTCAGTACTTACTCCATTTCGAGGATAACCCAGCACACCGAGGTGCCATACACACTTGGCCAGGTGGTCTGACCTACCACCAGCCGATTTCCAGTCTATACTAACCGGCAAGTCACGAGCTATCCACCACCTGACAACTATCCATGTGGATGTACGGGGGAGGGTAGAGGGGGAAGGGGGGAAAATCGTTACTCCAACCAAGGGGGAGGGGGAGAAGGGGGTTAGATGGATAAAGCGGTTCTAATCGTCATACTAAATCAATGTCATTCACTTAAGCTCATCACAATACTAATATTTCATAAGCAATATATTTACAAATGATACCTATACATTGGTCAAGGTGCAGTCGACTGCAGTGGTAAGTGGTACACATACAAATGAAACATTCTGACACACCAATGACATATCTTGAAACACTACCACGAACCACACACCCCAAGTCAATTTACCTCAATCAATGTTCACCCACCCAAATTCAACAAACTATAGCTCACCAGTTGTGAAGTCAACTGCACATCACTATTACAACAATAAATACGATTACTTACATTTTCACAAAACACTCCCCCCAGCAGTTATTATTGTTCTCCTTGTTCCTCAACAGGAAGGATAACAATTAATCAATGAACTGACATATGTGCAGTTGAATCCTTTTGTCCCTGATATACCCTTCCTGGTTTACTCACTTTGTACCGTACAGTTACATCCCTTACCTTACCGTCACGTCCTTGACATACTGACTGTACCTGAGCTAATTTCCATTCTCCTCTCACAACATTACTGTCTTGAACTAGAACTATATCACCAATTTGAAGGTTTCTCTTATCGTGATGCCATTTATTTCTAATGATCAAAGTAGGGAAATAATCTCTATGCCATTTTTTCCAAAAGGCATCAACTACTCTTTGCAAAAACTCAAAGCGTTGTCTAAGGCTTGTCGGTTCTTTCCATGGTCCGCTTGGTACTCTTGAACTTGCTCTTCCTAATAGCAACTCGTTGGGACAAAGATACACACCAAAATCAGGATCTGCTCCTGGTTTTATCCCGATAGGCCTTTCATTCAGCAAATTTGCTACCTCAAACATGACACACACCACACTAACCTTCTGCTAAAATCTGGTCCTGTTCTTGGGACTGATAGAGGAAGAAGAGACCTTCCCTCTTGAACAGAATCAAGATAGATAATCGATTGAATTGGCCTCAGCATTTACAAGCATATGAAGGCGATTCAATCGTGGCCCACTCCTCTGAAGGATTAAGTCGTCTAGCAATAGAAAAATATACAGATAGTTTCATATTACCTTGCCAAGTTTACAAGTTCATATTCCACTTTGTTTTTCACTCTATATTTTACTCCTACTTCTCCCTATCTTTTGCCTCTATAATATACAGTACAGGTATAAAACATGCACCGCTGGTAATATGCTCGTATCTTATTCAAAGCTCCTGAAATAAAGATGAACGTACGAGAAAACATTATGTAGAGCAGATAGCAATACATTTTTAAACCACTCATTAGGCAGTGCAGTTTTTTCATAAAATATCAAGGGAACAAAATACATGTTGCATTTTTGTTGCACGTTGATAAAATGCCAATTATAAAAGAAATAAGCTTAAAGCTATCAAGCATCATATTTATAAATACAACGACAACTTCATGAAAATTAACAATCGAAATTAGCATATTTTCTAAGTATTTAAATATGTGATACAAATTGAGTAAGCTCTCTTTTATATATAATAATAATGTAGTAAATTTGAAAAGTATCATAACTCAGAATAAAGAAATACACATGAAATGCATCACTTGAAAAATATGTTATTGATACCAATGCATATACTTACATAACATTGAACAAACAAACATTCTCTATCACTGAACATATACAGTATGTAGATTATTTTTTTAGTTCATGAAGAACTTTATTTCCACTAACTCTCTCTCTCTCTCTCTCTCTCTCTCTCTCTCTCTCTCTCTCTCTCTACCTAGGGAACACAAGGGTATGTGCGTGAATATATACATACATGCATAATCAGCTTAGGAAGGATATGTGAGAGTCAGAGGCATAATTGAGTTGGTTTCGACCCCTTGGATTCCAAAAGGTCCTTCCTAAACTGCATATAATCGTCTAGTGATAGCCAAAATATACTGTCGAAATGCGTCTTAATCTTCAATGGGTTAAATTGATTCTGATCTTAAATGGCGGCATGGTAAGGAATACTCCTATGTATAAATTCTAAAAAATCTCGAACTCGCAGAAGGAAATCCAGCTGTATATTTAATAAGCAATGTTTGAAACCCCAATCTCTCTCTCTCTCTCTCTCTCTCTCTCTCTCTCTTATTCCGTGTCCCCCTCCTGCCATTAAATTTTATTCCGTCTAAGAGCACCAGGCGCCACATAGGCTTGTTGGTAAGGGGTAATACATCCATCAGTTCAAATGAGTTATAGGGAGAGAGAGAGAGAGAGAGAGGGGGGGGGGAGGGTTAGAAGGATTGGGAATATGGAAGAAGGCGGATTGAGTAAAGAAAACGGAGACTGCGGATATAAAGGGATACTATGCATAGTACGAACAGGAGACTGGCTCCAGTTGTTGTTGTTGTTCCCCAAGCTGCCTGGCCGAACAGCCCCAAGGCCCCGAGTAAGGCCAAGGCCATAAATGAGCGCCCCCACAGAACCCTCCCTGCCGACCACAATAAAGCCTGGGTGACCGAAGCCACTCCATGGCGGGGAGCTGAGAGGGTGCGTAAACGCCCGGGAAACAAAAGCCCCACCCAGGGCCCTGTGCCCCTCAGCAATTATGAAGAGAAAGTTGAGGGGCAAAGGAATAATGTGATGCTTTAGCTTCCAATCTTGGTAGATTGGGAGGTCAATCCACGGAAGAGACGCCGTCACTTAAGATCTAGAAAATATATAAGTAAAAGGAACAGTCAGAGTAAGCTATGGGTATGGCAGAGATCGCTCAGGTCTCACTCTGATAGACCAGCCCATCACCTACTGGCTCCAGTAACATAAAGGGTTAGAGAGATTAGTTGATGAAAGTCAATAGCCAATGCATAAGTAAAAGTAGTAATACACTTGTTCGTTCACATTTTATCTAATCGATCAATGAAAAAAAAAGTAAATATATAATGAACATTGACTAGCTTTGACAGTGGGCACCTATAACCCTTCCATGCACTCACACACACACACACACACACACACACACACAGTCTGCAAAATTCCCGAAGGCGGTAGAAATAAGAGCAAACAGACATAGTAAAAAATAGTATATGTGATCGACCGATAAACACACGCATACACACACACACGCATGCACGCATACACACACATACACACGCACACATCGGATAAGGTTAGCCATGTGGTCTAGAGCGTTCTGCACTGACTGCGAGGTCGAGGGTTCGAATCTCTCAGAATCCTAAAGTATTTGTTTAGCTTTTCCGGTGTAGAAGATTGCATCGTGGTCTCTTCTTAGCCAAGCTGCTCAACTATCAGCCTGTGTTAGTCTACACATACTTCTCATCAGTGCATCTGCGTATGTGCTATGGTGGGAACTCGGCACCTCACGCTCACCAAAGGTCGCATGTGACCTCGCAGTTAAGGTAAAACAAGCATTGTACTGTACCTAGGTTAAAAAAAACTCTAGATTTTCAGCCTTACGGCTGCAAGAGATGGAGCTGCTTCGAGCCATGATGGATGCTTCACATGTCTCACTCCCCAGACTGGAACAAGACCTCACGGGCTTCACCGTGTTGAGCGGTGGAATGTACAGGCTCTCAGCCTATGCCCGAGAGGGAGTAGTTGGAATATAGAAAAAAAAAAAAAAAAAAAAAGAAAGCAAAAAAAAGTGAACAATAAACCGACAATTATTATTATCATTACACATACAGACACACACATACTCAAACAAACACATAAACACACTCACACACGAAAATCAACGGCCAACACATAGTCAAACACACACACCAAGGTAAAATAGAGATGCGGATGGATTTCATCAGGCCACAGCCACCCATCATTACCGGTTTTATGTTGCAATTGTGGCGATTCTGGCATCTCCATAATACCTGGTACATAATGCTTGACCGCTGATAAAAAGTACTATCGTATCGTACTAAGGGAAATGTCATAAGTATGTAAGTCAGTGAATACATCGGGGAAGTCGTATTTTGTCATCAAAAATCGAGTAGACAAATATCGGTTATGTGACAGATTATCGAAAGAGAAAGAGATCTAGTATGAGATAAATACAGATCGAGCTCTTGGAGGCAGGGCACGCTCAATCCCCATTCTAATAGGATCAGCCCATTGCCGATTTCAAAAGTCGGGTAGCTACGTCAGAAATGTGGTCATCATGTGTTATTCCACGTCAAAAATGTCGGCTATTACATTATCCCTTTGTTTATTACAATTTAAATACCTGAATTAATATTTTGTTAACATGTCATTATAAAAGGTATGCTTTGTATCCTTGTTTCAATATTTTTTTTCACAAGCGTCTCACATGCATCCAAGAAATCTTCATATATTATAACACATATTCTTATGTATTGTATCAGTTGGCATATAAACAAAACACAATTTTGGGGATATTTCTGCAAATAAAAGGAAAATTTACCTATATGAAAGAGGAAGTCTGTTCGTTTGTCATATATTTTAACTACAAATGTTTTATCTGTGACAGATATTTTAATATCAAGGAATGAATCTATATCATCAGAATAATGTTCTTGATTTAATGTAAGTTCTTCAGGGTAGATGTCCGTTTTAATCTAATCAAATAAGTTGCCGCTGTTGAAAAACAAAAATATATATCGTCAATTAATCATGAACATTTGCTTATTTTCTTGCATGTTCCACATTTTGTCAGACTGTTGTTTTGCATATAATTACATTTTGAATAATGAAGAAACAGATTAGCATAATCTGGTCTAGGGTCTGTTTCCATAGGTAAAGCTATATTTTACTTCATTAATTAAGAAATCACCACACTATTTAAAACAAAAAATAAAATTTCTATTAAGGTTCTAATACTGTTCATGAGGAAAAATTTATTAAACGATACCTAATTTTTGGAGGACGTATTACTCCAAAAAACTTCAAATACATTCATTGTAATGTAGTTCAGTTTCGAATTTGAGAAGCATTTATTAATTATATCCAGGGCTAGTATTAGTCTACCACGAGGAATGTTTGTATATAATGCACTAGAATCAACAACAATCTTGCTTATATTTGACAAATTAAGTCAAGTACTGGTTGCTTATTATCAACCACCCACCATATACTCGTGCCAGTGAACTCTTCAATTACAGTGTCATATTATGTTCGTTCTTTCATTATCAGTTTTTAGGATTTACTTATCAAATTTGCTTAGTAGTTCAAACGGAAGAGGAAACAATATGCCTGGCTTTGATTGAATGCTTGAGACATTTCGGAATCCAATAAATACAAGGACAATTTGAACTTTAGTTGGTATTGTGATATTGGCAGAACTGAAGAAACTAATCTGGCATTGTGTAATGTAACGTTAATTTCCACTTGTCTTAACATTGGTGTTGTTATAATTTCAACAAAAACTACAAGTTCATTGCATACCATATTTAAGTAAAACCATGTTCATGTAATGGCATAATTTGTATTTGCTCTACCTACTACTGTAATTTCGAATCTATCTTGCAATCTTTCAAGTTCACATGCAGCAAGTTCATCCTTCACTACACTTGTGGATGGTCTATAACGTGGGTATCTTTGCTTTAACATGTGTATTTTTTGCTGTCACCGATTCTATAACCATACTTTTCCACTCGCTGAAGTGATTTACTGGCAATACTCTTTTCTAGCTTTCTTGGTTTATGAAGTTAGACAGGCTAGTGATAAATTCCTTCTTATTTTCTGCCAAAATAATGTTCTGGGTTCCCTGTAGTTCGGTCCTTTCTTCAATAGGTTTCTAAGTTGGAAATTTTCAATTATACCTAGGTCACCAGTGATTACGTGTTTGTGGTGTTCATCTATAAAAGGTGAATTATTATAATCACAATTATCTTCATCTGTCAAACAGGTTTCAGAAACAGTATTCTATATAGCTTATGTATAGTCTACACGCACACATGCACACACATAATTATGAATATCAACAGCCACCACACAATCTGTAGGAGGAGGCTGTGGGCACCAACCGAATAGGGTGGTATTCCCGGGGAGTGCTAGGTGGCTGATAAGGAGAGCTGGAACTCCTGTTTCACCACCTGGTCTCCCTAGCTGATCCTTTTTGTGCTTTTTAAACATTGAGGGCAACCCCAGTCTGCCCTACAAAACACCTTATCTTTTTATCAATACATTATACTACAAACACATCATATACTACACTTGCTTGCAAAATTACCTCATATGATGTTTCAATTACGCCCAGCCTCGGAGTCCCTGTGGGTGGGGTGGGGGGACCAAAAAGGACCCTATCAGATTGACCCCTGGTATGGACTCCTCTAGATGCCCTGGACCTCAACCATTTACTCTATCTATCAATGTATGTAACATTTGCGGACTTTCCTTTAACTTTATGTAGAACACTATCTCTCTTCTACCAAACCTGACTGCCTCCAGTTCCTGGTGGGTGTCGGCCCAAGTAGAGCAGTGTGTGAGGGCTCTCCTGACGTAGGCGGAGATGGAGGATAGGAGATAACGACGGGGGCATTCGCTGTCACCATTGAGGCATTGTCCTGTGTTAGTGGGATTTGTTTAAACTGTGGTTTTGAACCCAAGAGTGTTCAGGATGACGAGGATGTCGAGGAAGGGGAGTTGTCCATTATTGGATTTTTCAAAGGTGAAGTTGACTCCAGAGGAGGTCATGAAGCGATGCTGGAGTTCGTGGAGGTCCTTAATTTGCACAAAGATGTCATCCACGTATCTACAGTAGACGGCAGGTCGCTGGGCGGCTAGGAGCTCTTCCTTGATGGTACCCATGAAAAAGTTCGCAAAAAGAACTCCCAGGGGGCTGCCCATTGCTACTCCGTCTATCTGGTCTATCTGGTGGGCCGACACCCACCAGGAACTGGAAAGATTATCGCAAGTCCTAGTAAACAATGGATATTCCTATTCAGACGTCTCCAGCACCATCAACCACCACCTTGAAAAGTGGTACACCCAAAAGCCCCCCAACATTGACCCCCATAATGAAATCAAGATATTCTACCGAAATTACATGTCCTCCGACCACAAAACCGACGAGGCAGTCATAAAAGAAATAATATCTAAACACGTCCTCCCCACCAACCCGGAAAACAAAATTAAATTAGTCATATATTACAAATCCCCTAAGACCTCCAACCTTGTTCTCCGCAACAGACCTGCTCCCACCAAAATAAAAAGCCCGATGACTGACGATCATGTAATATACCAATTTACCTGTAATTTTGAAGACTGTGGACCTCAATCATACATTGGTATGACGGAGACTCGTCTATCCCGACGGCTAACCCTTCACCTTCAGGCAGGAGCCATAAAAGATCACTACCTGACCCCCAACCACCCCCCCTCACACGTAACAATTTAAATAAACACACCACCATAGTTGATAGAGAAAGTGATCCCAGACGACTCCCAATATTAGAAGCCCTATACATACAAGCCCTGAATCCTAGTGTTAATAATCAAACTCTAGACCTTCAGATACTTCCTTCTGCTAAAATGCACTACACTGCCGCTCTGCCCCTCGAACCCGCACATCTCACCCCAGCTCCCAGCCAACCTACGATGACTTCGGTCCCCCCTTCTCTCCACCACCCTACACCCCCAGCCACGATTGACTCCAGCGAACAACTCCTAACGTCATCACCCACTGGCCAATCACAAACCAGGAGAAGTGCCCGCATAGCGAACATACCATCCACCAATGAGAGACGATAGCCTGCTGTAACTTCGCCACCTCAACCTTCCCAGCTCCTATATAAACTCATATTATTCTCTTTACCATTCATTACTTGAAAATGCTATATGAATAGAGAAACGTTGTATCTACTGTGCACCATGTACGTGTATCCTGTATCCATTTCATCATGAATTTTGCCAATCTACTGTACCTCCTTAATGCCCATCAACGCAAAATTGTCAGATCTCTGGAAAGCCTGAACAATAAAATCTCTAACGCTGAAACTGCTATATCTTTTAACCTCGTGTGCAGCAAAGAAAATGTATTTCCTGGCTTTACTAACATATATATATATATATATACATATTGTCACATCCAACTGCACTTATAAGTTGTAAGTTGTAAGTGAGTTATATTTCACGAAGCCTACGTGTCTAGGGGGAGAAGCGAGCTGCTTTTCCTTCTGTTTTTCTTTCTGTGTTGCGACGTGAGGGCCTGTTTGTTGTCAATCTGGCACCCTCCAGTAACATTGCCGTTCGGCTAGGAGTATGATTGTTTAGTTTGTTTAGCCCTTGTGGGATTATTTCAGTTATCATGAGTTTGCACAAGGATGTCTTACATTTATTTAATTACTCCTGTATTGTTAATGAGAGTACAGGTGCCTAGTTTAATTATGTAGTCTAGCAGTGTCTGGCGCTCCCCTCCATCCCCACGTGGGCCCCAGGAATCTTGTGGCCGCGTCAGCACCGACACTCCAGCCAGAGACCTTGTAGTGACAACATGTGCTGTTCCGTGTTTGTCAGGCTTGCTTCATTGTTTCCTTAAACACCGCATATATATATTTTGTTCCTTATTGGGTCGTGGCAGGGAAAGGCTGGAGTCATCTTGAGCATTCAAGTTTTGTCTTACTATTAACACCTTACGAGCGGCCTATGCGGTTTATTTATGTGTACCGCACAGCGGGGTGTTTTTAGCCAAAATAGGGCTGTTTACGTGATCATTTTCATGCCTAAATAAGACCCAGAACGTAAAACAAGTACCTATCCCTGAAAGGGCATAAACAGAGCTTTCGAATGACACCATAACGATCCTTGTATGATGGATAGTTTTCTTGCAATAACCGTGCAACGCGAGTGCAAAAAGCAGGTAATTCGGTACTTTCAGTACATAATTGAGTATGTAGCGAGTGAGAGAGGGAGGAGGGAGCTGAGATTTGTGTCAGTAGGTTCGCCGCGGTGGTCTGGAGCAGTCATACGCTCGCTAGTCTCCTGCCACCACTTGTCTCTCTCTCTCAGCCACATTACGTGCTGAAATTGCCACTCGAGTTATGTCGAGCGCCGCCACATAGTCCAGCTTTATTTAACTCGACTTATGTTGCTCGCCGCTAAATAAGGGTTAATATTTAGCATTTTAGATTTTTTGTTTTTTTGTCTTAGATATAAGTACTGCAGCTGTTTTCTGGCATTCTAGATGTAAACTTCACAACTTTTTCCTTCCACATTTGCTTTCCTTTATTCTACTGCATTGTGAATTATCCTTGTATGTTTATATTATCTATTATTGAGGTTGACATCTACAGGGGTTTGATGACTGGCTTGTTTTAGGTCAATGCTTTAACAGCCAGCCTCAACCTCCTGATATGTCAACCATTGTATTGTATGTGTTAGGCTAGTGCACTGGACTTTTCCCATGGTTTTTTATTCATACTATTCTCAGTTCCTGAGCAACTGGGTGTGCTATGAATTGTTCTGGGAGTCTAGCAGTATTATGTTTCGGCACTTTTGCACAGTTTAAAATAATCTTAGGTCTCTTGAAATACTAACAGCACTAGCAACCAGACTCGGAGACAGTAGATATTTTTGTGTCTCCTTGTATTACTGCTTTAATAGAGCAAAGAGGAAGATAACCCCTTTTCCTTTTCTTGGTGTTTGAGTCAGATATTAAGAGCATGTCTGTTGCAGGGTTAGTGTAGTACGGTGGGCAGTGTTGGGTGTATGACTTACAGTATTGGTGGTTTTTTGCTACAACGTTTCATTTGGACAGTGCTGTGGGCTAGGCTATTAGAGCACCTGCTTTCCCCGAACCTCCCCTCGTAAAAGTGGCGACCTTGCCAGGATAGTGTGATAGTATAGAGTTCTTGGTGGTGTGAAGTTAATTATATTTAGATTGACCTTTTTGTTGCAGTTGAAAGTCTACGGACATAGTACTCTCATTTTATTATCCCGTGTCCTCAACTATTGCTAAGATGTCGTTTGCTGATTACATTCCTTTTCATATCATGGGGAAGGAGGATGTTTGTCAGTTTCTTAGAACCCAACCTTGTCAAGAAGAGGTTACTATACTACCGACTCGTGCATCTGGCTCCTAACTGGTGTTTTCATCGATGCTCATGATTGGCTATCGTATCATTACCCTTGATCACTGGCCAAAATGAGTGAAAGAGCTGATAATTTCTTCTTATTATCTTTATTATTCCTTAGTTATTCATTATGCTATATACGTTTAAGTAATTTTATTGATTAATTAATAAATTATAGTCTTATACGAATCTAATGAGCTATTAAATATCACATGAAACCAAATAATAACTTATATATTATAAAGTAAACACAAGCGAAACAATAAAATGATAAACGGGAGAGTAAGCGAGAGAGGACGACTGACTGACGGGCTAACGCAGATTAGCCAATCACAGGCCATGATTTACTTACCGGTATCAAACATTTAAAATAGGCAGGGATGGAATATCTTCCCTTGCTTGTGTTTACTTTATTATATCTACAATTGTATGTGTTCCATGTGGTATTATATAGCTCTTAAGGTTCGAATAGCACTGTAGATAATCACATTATCGTATGAATGAAATATCCATCTATCTATCTATTGCCTGACGCCGTGATCCCCGAAGGGGTGGCCACGAATGAACCGCCCCCATGCACCTCTGTCCCCAGTAGCTAGCAGTTGACGCCCCTCCTCCCAATCAGCACCGCCTTCATTCATATACTTCCTCACTCCATCCTTCCACCTCTGCTTCGGTGCACCTCTCCCTCTCTGTCCTTCCACCTCTCTCTCGTACACCCTTTTAGTCATTCTCTCGCTTTCCATACGTTCCATATGGCAGAACCATCTCAAGTTGTTCCTTTTCACACTTTCCAGCACATCTACCTCCACACCACACCTCCTTCTTACTTCCTCATTCGTGTGTCTATCCCTCCATGTAACTCCGCACGCACTTCTCAAGTAACTCATTTCCACCGCTCTCACTCTTGGTCCGAGTCTCTTCCTGAACGTCCATGCTTTGCTTCCGTATGTTAGTGTCAGGATTACCACACTGGCATGCAAGGACTTCTTCACTTCCATACTGACCACCCAATTTCTTGTTACTGCTTTCAACGTTCCTACAACCCTCTTCCCCTGTTGCACCCTCTCCTGCACTTCTTCATCCATAGTCCCATCTTTACTCAACACACTGCCCAGATACTTAAAAGAGCTGATGATCTCCATAGCCTAACCGTTCAACTACACCTCACACTCTGTGACTTCACCCATTTCGAAGACCATAACCTTGCTCTTCCCCGCATTTACCTTCAAATTCTGTTTTTCGCACACTGTTCCAAACTAATTTACCAGACCCTGCAACTCCCATTCATTATCGCTCATCAGAACTGTATCATTCGCAAACAGCAGTATAGGCAGCTTCCACTCACTTCCCTCCCTTTTCAGCGATACACCAACATCCACTGCTCTTCCTAGTATTTCTTTCATGACTCCATCCATATATACAGTAAACAACCACGGGGACATCACACACCCCTGTTTCAACCCAACATTCAGGTAAAAAAACTCGCTCTGTTCATTCTCCAAATGTACTGCCGCCTTTGCACCCTCATACATGCTCTTCACTGCTTTCAGCATCTTGCCATCTACTCCATATATTCCAAGTACTTTCCAGATACCTTCTCTATTCACTCTGTCATAGGCTTTATCCAAGTCCATAAAGGCAACATACACCTTTTGTTGCTTCTCCAGATATTTCTCCACAACACAATTCAGGGTAAAAATCTGATCTACACATCCTCTTCCCTTCCTAAAACCTCCCTGCTCGTCGCCCATCCATTTCTCCGTTCTCACTCTCACTCTCTCAATCACTACCCTACTGTACACCTTCCCTACTACGCTTAAAAGATATATTCCTCGGTGGTTACCACACACTCCTCTTTCCCCTTTGCCCTTATATAGGGGGACTATTATGCCAGTCTTCCAGTCATCGGGTGCACTCCCCTTCTCCCATGCTAGTTTGCACATTTTCCATACCCATTCGATCACTATCTCACCACCATACCTCAACATTTCCCCACACACTCCATCTGTTCCTGGTGCTTTCCCCAACTTCACTCTTTTCATAGCTTCCCACACTTCTGACCTCCTGATCCCCACCTCTTCCTCCACTACTTCTCCTCTTCTCCCTCCCATACCATATCCAACTATGTGTGCTGGCTCTTCATTCCTTACATTTAGCAACTCGTTGAAGTACTCCCTCCATCTTTCGACTCTCTCTTGATTCTCGGCTAGCATTCTCCCATTCTTATCTTTCACACCCTTACTGTTTCCCTTGCTACCCTCCCTAACTTTCTAGACTTCTTTCCAGAACAGTTTCTTACACTCCCTCCATTTTACACTCAGATTCCTTCCAAATTCCTCATCTACTCTTCTCTTACTTTCCTTCACTACTCTCTTCACCACTCTCTTTCTCTCCACGTAACTCGCTCATTTCTGACTCTCCAAATCTTCATTCCCTCTGCTACCCAACCACTCTCTATACGCTTTTTTCTTGTCTTCCACGGCTATTTTTACCTCTTCTGTCCACCATGCTGTACCTTTCACTCTCCTCCCTCTTCTCCTCACTCCACACACCTCCTCACATGCTGCACAGATCTCTTCCTGAAACATCTTGCTCATCTCACCTACTTCCTCCATATCTTCCAGGTCGAACCAACCTAGTCGTCTTTCTACTGTTCTCCTGTACTCTTTCATGATTTGCTCCTCCTGTAGCCTCTCCACCCTCTTCACCATTCCACCTTCCTCTCGCCTCCCTCCAGCTCTCCTCACCCACTTCTTTTGTATCCTAATTTTAGCTACTACTACATAATGATCAGACAGACCCCCTCCAATACCCCTATACACCCTAGCATCCAGCACATATTTCTTCATTAGTTCATCCACACATATATAATCAATCAGTGACTTTCGTTCCACCACTGTCTTATCCTTCATCGTCCACACCACTTTCCATGTGTACCTGTATATCATCCTGTGTCA
This sequence comes from Paralithodes platypus, assembly GCA_032716605.1. NCBI lineage: Eukaryota > Metazoa > Arthropoda > Malacostraca > Decapoda > Lithodidae > Paralithodes > Paralithodes platypus. Next base: position 13,009,093 of record CM064541.1, read on the forward strand.
GAAGAAGGTGTTGGCTATCCACAGCCTCCTCCCCACACATACGTCCACAGGTGCACTACCATTCCCATTCACCTCTGACGGTACCCCCCACCCTCCCACCACTCCATCAACTTTCCTATCACCCACCTTACCATTCATATCCCCAATCAGAAAATTAATATTCTTTCGTTCTTGTCAAACTTATCCAGGCACACCTCCACATTCACCCAGAACTCCTCTTTCTCTCTTACAAGTTTATCCTCTGTCAGAGCATACACACACACAGTCACCCACGTTTGTATTCCTACTTTCATTCTCACCCACACAATCCTTGAACCCACAGACCAATATTCTCTTACACGCTCCTTCCATTTGTTTCTTACAAACAAACACGCACCTTCTCTCGCTGTTCCCTCACTCACTCCAGCACACACACCCATTCCACACTCCCACTCTCTCACATCTGTACCTCTCCATTTAGTCTCCGTCATTCCACATACATCCAGCCTGGCATTCACTAACACTTCCAAAACCTCTCTCTCTTTTGTGCCATCATTCATGCCACTCACGTTCCAAGTAGCTATTCTAAGAATGTCCGTAAGATTGTCCATAGTCGGTCGGGGTTTGTCAAAACAGTGTCCGTCCGCATCCGAGGCTGATCGTTCGTTTTTCGCTGCTTCATTTTTTTTCACGGGTGGGGGTCGCAAGCCCACCGACCCAACCTCTTTAGTCGCCTATTGCGACACGCAGAAGGCACGTGGGGCATATTCTAATCCCTTACCCCCAGGGTAATATATATACTGTTCTTTATTATTCCATATATATTAATTAAACTAGATAAAATTTAGTAATGATAATGATAATGTGATAGGTGATAACAGAACTTAAAGAGCTGTAAAATACCACATGGAACACATACAATTGTAGATAGGACTATCCCTTATTCTTCAACAATTCAAAAATCAATCCTTCATCTTCTCTCAATATTCTTGGTGTCTCTTTTTCTTCTGCTCTCATTTGGAAGGACCATATTACCAGTGTTGCTAAGGCAGCCTCCCAGAAGCTGGGTGTGCTCAACCGCCTTAGGGGGTTCTTTTCCCCTGCACAGCTTCTTGCTCTGTACAAGGGCATAGTGCGTCCTTGTATTGAGTATTGTTCACATGTGTGGGGAGGTTCCTCTCACACCGCTCTCCTAGACAAAGTTGAAAGGAAGGCCTTTCGTAACATTAACTCCCGTCCACTCACCAAATATCTGCAATCTCTCTCTCTCCGCCGCAATATTGCATCTCTCTCGCTATTCTATCGCTACTATAATAATCAGTGTTCCTCAGAGCTTTCCCAGTGTATACCACCTCCTTTACTTAGGGCACATGGTACCTGTCTTGCACCTCAGTCCCACCCCTACTCTGTGCAACTCTCCAACCCGAGAGTGAAACGTTACTCTCAGTCTTTCTTCTACTCAACAGCTGAGCTCTGGAACTCTCTCCCTGAATCAGTCTTTCCCTCTTCCTATGACTTAAATTGCTTCAAACTTCGTGTGTCCAGGCACTTTGGCTCGAACGTCCCTTGATTTTGGCCCTGTCACTCTTTCAACTATGGGGGAGGCACTCGCTATAGGCAGTTCTGCCTTTTGCCTCCATCAATCACATAGAAAAAAAAAAAAAAACAACATTAAACAAGCAAGGGAAGATATTCCGTCTCTGCCTATTTTAAATGTGTGATACCGGTAAGTAAATCATGGCCTGTGATTGGCTAATCTGCGTTAGCCCCCGTCAGTCAATCTCCTTTCTCGCTTACTCTCCCGTTTATCATTTTATTTTTTCGCTTGTGTTTACTTTATGATATATAAGTTATTATTGGGTTTCATGTGATATTTAATAGCTCTTTAGATTCGGATAAGACTATAATTTATTAATTAATCATTAAAATTACTTAAACGTATGTAGTTCAATGAATACATAAGAAATAATAAAGATAATAAGAAATTATCAGCTCTGCCGTTCATTCTGGCCACTGAGCTCGGGTACTGATATGATAGCCAATCAAGAGCCTCGATGCAAACACTAGTTAGGAGCCAGATGCACGGGTCGATTGAAAGGAGTATAGTAGGAGTAGTGATGAATTAAGACGTGTGTTGGAGGTGTATGGTTGGATGTGCAGTGGTCTGTCTAAGGGAGAGTTAGTTCAAGAGGTGTGTAAGTTAGTTATACAGCTTAGTGGTCTTCATGATGAAGCTAGTACTCGTGTTGTGGATGATGGCACCATCCAGCATGTGCCACAGCGTCCTAGCAGTCAGGCTAGCTATCATTCTACTGGGGTCCGGAGTCGAGCAACATCTCCAGAAGAGCTAGGTGATACTGTATTTAGGCAGTCTCCCCCTATTACCACAGTACCTGCTACCATGCCTCCACAATCAGTTTTTACATGTACAGTCCCTTCATTTTCACAGGGCTATGTTTATGCCCCTATGGCCAATACCTTTGTTTCGAGTTAAGCTAGTGATCCCCAGTATCCTCCTTCTCCCCATGTGTGGGCCACACCCCAGTATTTCACTGCTACTCATACGGTGGGTGCTCAGCACAATGTTCCACCTTTTGCCCAGTTTCCTCCTATAACCCCGATAGGGTCGCGAAGGAGCCCAGAGGTTGAGCTGCAGCTAAAGAGATTGGAGATGGAAGAGAGGCAGAAAGATAGAGAAAGAGAAGAGAGGATTAAGTTGAGGAAGATGGAGATAGAGAGAGATAGAGAGATTGAGTCGAGGAAGGAGATAGAGGAGAAGAGAATGCAGGCAGATTTGGAGAAAACGAAGTTGGAAACTAGTGGGCAAATACGACAGGGGAATAATGCTGGGCATGCATCTAAGGAGGAGGCAGAAGAGGTGCTGTTTTCTCGACGGCTGAAACTCGTGCCGGCCTTCGATGAACTCAAGGTAACGGAGTGGTTCTTGCGTTTTGAGAAATAGGCCCACGAGTATCAGTGGCCGAGGCAACGCTGGGCTGCATTGGTGTCAAATGTATTAAAAGGCAAGGCTCTTGATGCATACGATCGCCTAGAAGTGCAGGAGTTAGAGTATGATGTACTTAAGGAAGCTGTGTTAAAAGCCTACGAGCTTCGTCCTGAAGCTTACAGACTAGCATTCAGGGGGGCTCGGAAGCGGCAGGGGGACTCGCATGTGGAATGTGCCAGGTACCTGCGCGATACTCTAGCTAAGTGGTTGCACTCAGAAACAGCAAATACTTTTGAGGCGGCGTGTGAGGTTTGGCTGATGGAGCAGTTTACCAGCATAGTTGAAAAGGACATTGGGGCAAAATTAAAAGAAAAGCGGTTTAATGATAGGGAAGCAGCAGTTTGGGCTGATGACTATGCACTAGCCCAGCGTGGCAGTTGCATGGGGAACATTGGTGACAGGAGAGACCGACCTGTGCACCAAGCAGCCACTCGCCCATCATCACCCAAAGATAACACAAATAAGACACAACATTATACCAAGGCTGACAACCGTCGACAAACAAGTGGGTCATATAAATCCTCAGTGTGCTAAATGGAAGGCTACCCAGGAACCCAAGGCTGTCCAGTTGGTGGAGACACTAGGGGAGGTGCCTGTGAAAGGCAAGCCAGGTACAGGTGAGTCTGGGGGGCAGTGTAGGCCAGCGCGAAGCAGGGTTGTAAGCACTTTGCCGCCCCAGATGGTATCACCACCTGAGCATAGCCAGACTTCCCCTGATTGGTGTCGGCCATTCATACATGATGGATTAGTACGGGTTGGGGAGCAGACTTACCCTGTCAAGGTGTTTAGGGATACTGGTGCGCAACAATCCATGTGTCGCAACCTGACAGGGGGACCTATTAGCACGGGAGAGTTTATAATGTGCCGGGGAATCAACAGTGAACAATTCTGTTATTTAGTACCGGTGACCCTAGAGTGCCCACTTTTGACCGCCGAGGGTAAGGTGGCCATGGTGGACACTCTGCCAGTTGAAGGGGTGGACTTTTTGCTCGGGACTGACTTGGCAGGGTATGTAGTTTTCCCGCCTCCTATAGTCGTCGCTGAGGCTGCTTTTGAGCCCCCTGCTGGTGGTTGTTTGCAAAAAGATAACATGGACTTTATCTACCCTGTTGGTGCAGTGACCCAATCAGTGGCACATTTGGCACAACAAGGGGATGATTTAGTGGATGCGGGGGCCGACAGCCATGAGTGCGGGCCATCCCATGATGCACTACTAGATGATACTAGTTCGGAGATTGCTGTGAGCTTGATTGACCCCATTGAGGCTACCGAGACTAGTAGAGGTGACCTAATGTTGGACAAGGAGTCTGACTTAGTGCTGCCGACTCAACCATTGCTATTTTTGAGAGGTCAGAGGTAACTGCCTTGTCGGAGCTACCTAGAAACGAACTGAGCATGTTGCAGCAAGAGGACCCGAGTTTGGGCCTCCTGTTTAAGAAGGTTGGCACAACTGGTGGGAAGAACGGTCAAGAGAAGTTTATTGTAAAAGGGGCTTTGTTGTTTCGGCAGTGGATGCCGGATACGAACTCAGGATTGGGGGAGGAGCAGTTGGTGGTGCCTGCCCAGTTCAGGGAGGAACTGGTTAGGCTAACACATGGGGCACCACTGGTGGGTCATTTAGTGGTACGTAAGACTACTGATAGGCTACATTTTCATTTTTGGTGGCCTAATATGCAAGCATCGGTGGCTTCTTTTTTTATGTCTTGTCATATTGGTAAGGTAGTTGGAAAACCCCACCAAGGAATACCCGTGGCACCTTTGATCCCTATACCTGCAGTTGAACCGCCATTGACTAGTGTCATAGTTGACATGGTCGGTCCCTTGCCACCCACCAGTTCGGGAGATAAATACTTGCATACTTTGATGGATACTACCACTAGAAACCCGGAGGCTATTACGGTTAGCAGCATGAACGCGAAGATGAAAGAGCCATTATGACAAGCAGGCTAAATCTAGGGCTTTCAAGGTGGGCGACGAGGCTTTGGCACGATTGTCAGTTCAGGGTCGACCCATGGCTGCTAAGTTTTGTGGTCAGTACCAGGTCATTAAGCAGATTGGTGAGGTTGACTATGTAATAGATATGCCCGACCGTCGCATAGCCTCCCAATGCTGCCCTATTAAAATGCTAAAGCCCTACCATAGACCGACTGCATCTGGCCGTGGTGCTGATGGAGGTGATGCTTCGCAGGCAGGTGTAGCCACAAGGAATGCGGGGGTGCGCATGTATGGTATCGGAGGGGAAGCCTTAGTACTTGAGAATTATGGGAGTAACTGCACAGGTGGTATGGATTGTCCCTCTCATGACCTGGCTGTATTAGGGACGGAGGAGGAGAAGGAGGGCGACTATTTAGAGGCTGCAGTCCCGGCTGGGTTGTGGGAGGGCAATGGGTATGTTGCTCTTCGAGACAAGTTGCAACCTCTTGTTCCTAAGCACCAAGAGGAGGTGTTTACTAGGTGGTGGCAGTACTCCCGCATGTTTGGTGATTCTCCAGTCCTGACATCCGGGACAGTACCCGACATAGAGGCTGGAGACAGTACAAAGCTCAAGTTGGCTCCCTACCTGCTGATTTCAGGAGGATTAATGCATTATCCCAGACAGACGCCTATCCGTTACCCAGAGTTGACGATTCCATAGACCGCATCGGGGCTGCCACGTTTATCACTAAGGTGGAGTTAGTGAAAGGTTATTGGCAGGTCCCGTTGCCTGAGAGAGCGAAGAAAAGTGCCAGTCTGGACTGGGCAGGTTATCAGTGTCAGGTGATGTTTTGCTGCCGGAACACAGTTTGGATGTGTGGCATGTTAAAGGCACTGATAATGTTATGGCTGATTGTTTGTCACGGGAGGGCATGTTTTAAGGAGAATCCTTGCCGCTCAGTCAGTTTTGGTGTAGCCTCCTACTTTGGATTGATTAGCATGTTTACGTTTGGTGCTTGTTGGTTGCTGTATGTAGCCCAGCGTAGGGTCGTAAAGTAGGAGTTGATGTGTTTTTGTATAGAAGAAAAATGTTAAATAAAAAACTATAAAAACTATAAAAATACTAGAAAAAATACTGTAGTTGTGTATGTCTTGTAGTGTTATTGAAGTATAGGCAGTCTGTTGTTTCAATTTGCACCAACAGATTCCCCCTGGGTGTGAGGGTGTCACATCCAACTGCACTTAAGTTGTAAGTTGCAGTTGTAAGTGTGTTATATTTCACGAAGCCTACGTGTCTAGGGGGAGAAGCGAGCTGCTTTTCCTTCTGTTTTTCTTTCTGTGTTGCCACGTGAGGGCCTGTTTGTTGTCAATGTGGCGCCCTCCAGAAACATTGCCGTTCGGCTAGGAGTATGATTGTTTAGTTTGTTTAGCCCTTGTGGGATTATTTCAGTTATCATGAGTTTGCACAAGGATGTCTTATATTTATTTAATTACTCCTGTATTGTTAACCCTTAATTAGCGGCTCACCACATAAGTCGAGTTAAATAAAGCTGGACTATGTGGCGGCGCTCGACATAACTCGAGTGGCAATTTCAGCACGTAATGTTGCTGAGAGAGAGAGACAAGTGGTGGCAGGAGACTAGCGAGCGTATGACTGCTCCAGACCACCGCGGCGAACCTACTGACACAAATCTCAGCTCCCTCCTCCCTCTCACTCGCTACATACTGAATTATAGGGGAAAGTACCGAATTACATGCTTTTTGCACTCGCGTTGCACGGTTATTGCAAGAAAACTAGCCATCATAAAAGGATCGTTATGGTGTCATTCGAAAGCTCTGTTTATGCCCTTTCAGGGATAGGTACTTGTTTTACGTTCTGGGTCTTATTTAGGAATGAAAATGATCACGTAAACAGCCCTATTTTGGCTAAAAACACCCCGCTGTGCGGTACATATAAATAAACCGCATAGGCCGCTCGTAAGGTGTTAATGAGAGTACAGGTGCCTAGTTTAATTATGTAGTCTAGCAGTGTCTGTCGGTCCCCTCCCTCCCCGCGTGGGCCCCAGGAATCTCGTGGCCGCGTCAGCACCGACACTCCAGCCAGAGACCTTGCAGTGACAACATGTGCTGCTCCGTGTTTGTCAGGCTTGCTTCATTGTTTCCTTAAACACCGCATATATATATTTTGTTCCTTATTGGGTCGTAGCAGGGAAAGGCTGGAGTCATCTTGAGCATTAAAGTGTTGTCTTACTATTAATATTTAGCATTCTAGAGTGTTTTTCGTTTGTCTTAGATATAAGTACTGCAGCCGTTTTCTGGCATTCTAGATGTAAACTTCACACCTTTTTCCTTCCATTCCTTTTCCTTTATTCTACTGCATTGTGAATTATCCTTGTATGTTTATATTATATATTATTGAGATTGACATCTACAAGGGTTTGATGACTGGCTTGGTTTAGGTCAGTGTTTTAACAGCCAGCCCCAACCTCCTGAGATGTCAACCATTGTATTTCATGTGTTAGGCTAGTGCACTGGACTTATCCCATGGTTTTTTATTCATACTATTCTCAGTTCCTGAGCGAATGGGCGTGCTATGAATTGTTCATGGAGTCTAGCAGTATTATGTTTCGGCACTTTTGCGCAGTTTAGAATAATCTTAAAAGTTTTCTTGAAATACTAACAGCGCTATCAACCAGACACTTTTCCTAGAGAAGCTGCGTGTCTTGGTGTTTGAGTCAGATATTAAGAGCGTGTCTGTTGCAGGGTTAGTGTAGTACGGTGGGCAGTGTTGGGTGCATGACTTACAGCATTGGTGTCTTTTTGCTACAGCATTTCGTTTGGACAGTGCTGTGGTCTAGGCTATTAGAGCACCTGCTTTCCCCGATCCTCAAATCGTACCAATATATATTTATATATATATATATATATATATATATATATATATATATATATAGATGTATATGTATATACTGGATATATATATATATATATATATATATATATATATACAGTATGTATACAGTATATATATATACAGGGTGTCCCAGGAGGAAAGGTCATCACTTTTGTGGAAATGATAAAACAAGGTATTCTTAGCATAAAATGTTCTGTAACTAAAAGTCCAAATATCAACCGTTAAAAGGGTTATTGAAGGTTTTATGTAGTGTCCTTCCCCGCCTCACTGTAATGGACTATTCCATGTCAGATAGTTTCCAACTGGTCCAAAGTGAGCTATTATATCTGTAATAATTTTGCAACTTACATAAATATAATATCTTTACAATAACATCGTAAAATAACTGCAGTTAGATGGATGTGTGGTAGGTACTAGGACAGCTAGGCCACCCTTATGGGAAAATACATAAGAAAATGCCATTTTCAACATGCAATATCTCTTTACTGGTTGAGATTTGGAATATTTCTTATAGAACATTTTAGGCTTAGAATATTTTGTTTTATCATTTCCCAAAGTTATGCCCTTTCCTCCTGGGACACCCTGTATATATATGTATATACAGTATATATATATATATATATACGGTATATATATATATATATATATATATATATATATATATATATATATATTTTGATATTAGTGTAGCCAGGGAGGATATTTTCTTTCAGGCAGGTGAGATTAAAATAATAGGCACAGTTTGCATTATTGAGTTTTTTATTGATACTCTCAATTTTTCGTATAGTTTTCTGGTATTTTCAGGAAGTTGGTAAAGGAGGTTTGCAAATGGTTCCGACGTTTCAATGGGCGCAGCCATCATTATCAAGGAGAAGTGAAGTTAGAAGGTGATAAGTCGAGTTTATATAGGCGATACAAGATCAAAAGAGGGATTATTGTGTGCTAGCTGCACGCTGGTTGGCTAACCTAAGACTAGCTCTGGTAGGCTGGCCGGACGCAGGAATGGGCGGGGCCTCTGCGTCGTTCATCTGCGTGTGTGGAGGGGGCATTCCGGGGTGCATCATTGGGGCCCTCGCTGTAGAAGGGCGTGCCGAGGGTAGGATCTGGCTGTATTCCGCTTGTGTGTTTAAAGTAGGTTGGTATGTTTGTATATATATAGCTTCAAGAATGAATAGGCGGCGTGAGTCTATTTCTTTATCAAGAATAGAGGTGTGTTTATCTAAGTCGGGTCTGGTGAGTTCCTGATGGTGTGGGGATGTGTGGTAGTGGTCCTTGATAGGTCTGGCTTGAAGGTGGAAGGTAAGGCGACGTGACAGACGAGTCCTTGTCAAACCGACATAAGTGTGAGGTCCACAGTCCTCACTGTTACAGGTGTGTCGGTATATGACATGGTCCTCTTGTGACGGTTTCTTAGAGGTAGCCGGGCTGTTGCGAATGACTAGTTGTGATGTTTTCCTCGATTTGTAGTATATGGTAAGAAACCGTCACAAGAGGACCATGTCATATACCGACACACCTGTAACAGTGAGGACTGTGGACCTCACACTTATGTCGGTTTGACAAGGACTCGTCTGTCACGTCGCCTTACCTTCCACCTTCAAGCCGGAGCTATCAAGGACCACTACCACACATCCCCACACCATCAGGAACTCACCAGACCCGACTTAGATAAACACACCTCTATTCTTGATAAAGAAATAGACTCACGCCGCCTATTCATTCTTGAAGCTATATATATACAAACATACCAACCTACTTTAAACACACAAGCGGAATACAGCCAGATCCTACCCTCAGCACGCCCTTCCACAGCGAGGCCCCCCATGATGCCCCCAGGAATGCCCCCTCCACACACGCAGATGAACGACGCAGAGGCCCCGCCCACTCCTGCGTCCGGCCAGCCTACCAGATCTAGTCTTAGGTTAGCCAACCAGCGTGCAGCTAGCACACAATAATCCCTCTTTTGATCTTGTATCGCCTATATAAACTCGACTTATCACCTTCTAACTTCACTTCTCCTTGATAATGATGGCTGCGCCCATTGAAACGTCGGAACCATTTGCAAACCTCCTTTACCAACTTCCTGAAAATACCAGAAAAACTATACGAAAAATTGAGAGTATCAATAAAAAACTCAATAATGCAAACTGTGCCTATTATTTTAATCTCACCTGCCTGAAAGAAAATATATATATATATATATATATATATTGGGAGGTTTGACGTACCTCCCAACCTACCAAATAGGAAAACCTACTATTTGGTAGTAGTCTTGGAAAATCCAACGTCAAGGCTATTAACCTAATTGCAATGACGACTTGTCTATTTAGACTGCTATGTCATCATTCCAACCGCGGTTAAAAAGAAAACGTCTAGAGTCTACTCCTTATCTTGCTCTAGGAGACGTTGTACATTAACCAAAACTACCACCGAAGGTGAAAAAAGCATAGAAGAGAAGAAAAAGGGGTTTACCTTAGTAAACGCTTAAGGCCCATCCCGTGTTCCGTCATGTGCAGATCCCTGTTGAACGTGCGCATGAGCGACCCTCTCTTGTTAGCACATCTCACGTCAGCAGAAGAACGCGGATGGGCAGGGGTCCGGCGTGAGGGAGGGTATTATGTACGTTGGATTTTCCAAGACTACTACCAAATAGTAGGTTTCCCTATTTGGTAGGTTGGGAGGTACGTCAAACCTCCCAATTTGTTAGTAGTCTTGGCAAATCCAACGTCAAGGCTGCATAACAAATAGGAGGAGGACATCCAAGCCCAACATACCAAAACAAACAATGCATAAAACAAAAATATGAATGACAAAGACACAATTTAAACAAGAGAGTTTAATAAAAGAGTGAAAAACTGAGGAGTAGCTAAAAAGAACAGTTTTAACACGCGCCCATCATTCATTGTAATGCAAAAACATAGACTTGTCTTAAACCAAAAAGGTACTGTACCCAAAATCCCTTTTCTTCCAAAACCAACAAAAACATTGAACACAACAACAAAACACAATTTTCAATGTGTCAAAAACACTTATGTACTGTATACATAATACATAATCCCAAACTTGCAATCAAGAGATGCAAACCCGTACCCCCCCCCCCCCCCCCCCCCCCCCTTTGTCAAATAAAACAAAGTAAAAGAACGAGAGACAAGGGGGGAAGACCAGGTATCTTCGCCAGAGCACTAGGAAACACGACACCCGAGAGCTATCACCGGCCGAGGGGGTCGAACACTGGACATGGAGAGGTAGGAGGAGATGAAGGAATTGACAGAAGACCACAAAACCGCTGAGGCGATGTCAGGGAAGGATCGACTTTGCAGGAACCGGAAGGAGGCAGCAAAGGAACACACATCTCACGCAGAACCCCTACAAACAGGGTTACTGGCACGAATGGGCCGACAAATGGGGCGTCCTAGCTGCACCTGCGAGAGCCTCCCACCTGTCCGAGGAGACACCCACACAGCAGTACCCGAAGGCGGCTCCACAGACGCAACAGAGGAGTGCAAGGCTGACACTGGGCACAACACATGGCGAGTACGCCCATGCCGTAAAGCCTGGATGGTGAAAGGCTGGAAAACGTGGGTCTCCCTCTCATTCGGGGCAACAAAATGAGGGGAGGGGGCTAACGTGAGTGAAGCCAGAAGGTCCAGAGCCCGCCCCAGAACCCACTGTGGAGGGACCTGGCGCGGAGGCGGTCGTTCCCAGAAGGCAGCCGTCATGAAGGAAGCCAGCACCTGCGGCGGAACGGCCAGTCCAGCGACGGACTCAAAGACCCCCCGGACGGCAGACAAGTGGTTACGTATAGCGTCGACGTGAAAGTGACGTGTACGGAAGAGGTGAAACAAGGAGTGTAGGACGAAGGAAGGAGAGCCAACTGTTTGGCGAGTGTCCTGTATCCACCTAGTAAAAGACCTCCAGCGGGACCCGTAAGTCCCCCAAGGAGAAGTCGGCCAGGAACGCTTCAGGAAGGCAGACAGATCCCGTCCGTGGACTGGGAGCCACCGTGCCCCCTGAATCATCCACGATGCGAAGGCCAACGAGGTCCGCAGGTCCCCAACCTAGCGCAAGTGGAAGTCGGAGACAGGGAGAGGGACCGGACTCGGGCACCACCGCGTCAACTGGGCGTACCAAGCCCGTGCCGGCCACAGAGGCGCGAGTAGCCAGACGCTGCCGCGGTACAGCCGCAGCCTCGCGAGGACGTTGCACATCAACAGTGCGTCTGGTGGCGGAAATATGTATATCGACCGCCACCTGTTCCAGTCTACCATGAAAGCGTCCGGACCCCCCTCCGGAGTGCGAGGTCGGAGGTACTGAGGCAACTGGCGCGGCACCTCCGATGCGAACAAGTCGACCTCCGGAACACCCCAGGAAGCCGCGAGGTCGTCGAACACAGTCCGTTGCATTGCCCATTCTACAAGAACGCCCTGTCCTCTCGACAGGGCGTCCGCCCACAGGGTGGCAGTCCCGGGCATGGAGGAGGCATGCAAGGAGAAAGTGTGTCGGTTCGCGAGGAAGAACAACTCCACCGAGATCCCCAATAGAGTCAATGACCTGGAGGACCCCCGCTTTAGGAAACACTGGACAGCTGTCTGAGTGTCCATCCCGAAGGCCACCGACTTTCCCCGAAGGGCCAGCGCGTGGTCCCTCAGGAAGAACAAAGGAACCAACAGGTCGAGGGCATAGACGGGTAAGGGGAGGGAGTCCCACCCATCTGCCGGGAAGTGGACGTCCCAGGTTTGATTGGGAACCTCACCCTACCTCGCTCGACGCATCTGTGTCTACCCAGATCGTCGGCGGGGGGGGGGAGGCGGTCCAGGGCACAGCCGCAGAGAGCGTGCCCCGAGCAACCCAGTGTCCGAAGCGTCTGCGAACGGTACGCGGGAGCGGCAGGAGCCGATCCATAGGGGTCAACGGAAACACCTCGGTGCCCATGAGGAGGAGGCGGCGTAGCCTGAGGCTCCCTAAGGGAATGGGCAGAGCGGCCCAATTCAGCGAACCCACTAACGAGTCCCAGAGCCACCCCGGGAGGGAGACCGAGTGCAACACGGTGAAGACCTTCCGCCGAAGGTGCACCGCGTCCGGCAGACCCTGGGTCACCGTAGCGCCGGACAAAACCCATGCGAGACCGACCCTTGGCACGACACGCGACGGGGTCAAGCGTGACTTGGGAACATCGATGGGGAACCCTAACTGTGCGACGTGGCGAACGACTGTGAGGGCGTCGCGTACTAACAGTCCTAGGGCTTCGGAAACTATCAACCAATCGGCCAAGGAAAACAGGATCTGGAGCCCGCTCCTGAGGAGAGGACCCAGAGCCTGCCCCACCAGTTCGGAGAAGATCCGCGGAGCGATGTGGAGACTGAATGGAAGGCCGGCGAACAGGAACACACGATCAGAAGTCCGAACGGCCAAGAATCGCTGGAATCGAGGATGGAGAGGAACGAGCCAAGACGCATCCTGGAGAGCCAGCGACACTACCCACGAAAGAGAGCGCAGGGCCAGGCGTACCTGGGGTACCGGCAGCATCCGAAACCATGTGTGCACGATGCGCCCGGTGAGGGCCGACAGAGCCACCACCGGGCGCATCGCGTCGCAGTTCTACTTCGGTACCAGAAATACATAGGAGAGGAAAACCGGGTGACCGGCGGTCAACTCCCTCAACGATACCCTGCTCGTGCATGGATGTGAACACGTGGGCCACCTCTGAAGAGATGGGCCAGCGTCGGTGACAAGAGCGGAGTGTGGGACTGGACGTCCACTTCCAGGTTAGACCCCTCCGCGCAATCTGCCGCCCCCAACGTCCCTCGCGGCCACCGAGGGTCGCTTGGGCGAGAACAACCCGTGGGAGCTCCCGAGAGGAGGGGAGCGACCCGGGCGGCCTGGCGAGAAGGAGAACAACGAGACCGACCCAGAGAACCTACACATTGTTTTGACGTGGAGGTACCCCCGGTACGGTCCGTGCGGGCATGAGCGCCACGTTGACCTCCTCTACCCCCCCCCCCAACTTCGTCGAAAAGGGCGGGCCACCCCAACCCCTGGCCGTCGCGGAGCTGACCCCGGCGAAGGGCGGCCGGAAGTGCAAGGCCGGCCAGCCCCGACACGGCGGGGACGAAAAGGGGGCAAGAACAAAAGGGCGAGGCGGAACTGACGCACTGGCCTGAAACGTCCCTGTCCTGCGCCCGTGCATGGCGGCAGCACTTGCAGCAGCACCCCGAAGAGGACCGGCAGAAGGACGGGACTGAGAAGACCCCGCTCGCGACACAGCGCGTCGGTGCGTGTTGTAAGCAGGGTCCGCCGATAGAGAAGCGTAGCGGCCCCAAGCATCCCGCGCAAAAAAGCCCCGACGGAGAGAGCGCAGAGTACAACAAACCCTGACGAATATCCAAGAGGGCTGTCCGGCAGAACGAGGACCGTACCGTCCGGCGTTGCCGAGTTGCCACGCACAAAACTGCCTTCAGCTCGGGAACCAAAGACACCGCGAGCCGAAGGGGGATCCGCCGAACGCGGCCCAAACCCTCGCGAAGATCGCCTGGTGCAGACGCCGCGATAAGCTGCAGGTGGTGAACAGAAGTCTGGAGGGAACCAAAAGACAAGAGAAGAGGTTCGGCACCCACCGTCGCAAGGGAAAAACCCTGTCGACAGACGACAGAACTGGGTGAGAGAAGAACGGGGTAGCAATAGAACAAAGTTCAAGAACGGGCGCGCTGAAACAGGACCAGAACGCGCCGTCCAACCCGCCGACAGACACAAGAGGAGGCAAAAGCAGTGATGACTCCTGGGGAGGGACTGAAGGAGAGCCGGCGACGGAACGGCCGGCGAAGTCGAAGGCCTCAGCAAACCAGGCCCCCAATGGGAGAGGGTGAACGAGCAAGATGGCTAAGCCAGGCGTACCGTCGTCGCACAAACCCGTCCCATAGGAGGACAGTCCCGTCAACACAGCCAGGGACTGAACATCCTGAAGGATGTCCCGGCGGCTGAAGTCTGATCAGAGTGTAGGCCTGCAGAAGGGAGGGGGACCATAGCAGGGGTAGCTAGGGTGAGGCGCTGAGGGTGTATCACCGCCAAGAAGCGCGATAAGAGGGAGTCTTGCATCAACTCCAAGCGCCCGTCGATGCGTGACACAAGCCACCCCTGCATAGCCGACAATCGATCCGAGAGTGGCGACCCCTCCCCCTCCAAAAATGGTCGGCCCGCAGGGGTGAGCGCGAGCGGGAGCGAGATCCACGACACGAACCAGCAGAGTCGCGGCCCAAGGAAGGCGAGCGACCACGGTGTGTCGCCGCTGAGGGACTCGTTCCTGAACACGAACGCCCGAGGGGGAAACAGCACCATCCCCCTCTTCCAGCGACACGTCAGCCCCTGAGAAAGGGGACCCCGAAACCTCGCTATACCCCACCGAGCCAAGAGGAGGGGTACCCCCGTGGCGAGACGGTAAGTGAAGGTCAGGGAGAGAAGAAGGAGGAGGAGCAGGACGATGGGAGTGGGAGGGCTGGCGGGGTGAAAAGAAGGTAGAAGGAGCCGCGGGGGGAAACAGAGCAAAGATCCCCGGGGCAGAGATAACAGGGCGGCCCGACACCGAGGCAGAGGAGGGAGGGACCGCCACCGTGGGACGAGACCGTGAAGGAAAAATAGGCACCGAAGCAGGTGAAGTAGGAGGAGAAGCAACTACATCCTGGCGGACCCTCCTGGACAGTGTAGGAGGAGGGAGCAGAGGGCCAGCTACAGCCTGAACCTCAACGCGCATAGAGGACAAAGTAAGAGGACGTCGTTCGAGCAGGGGAAGCGGGCGGAAGGTAGTAGAGCCCCGAGCCGGAGAGGCCAGGGGAGGGCGCACAGGGGCAGAGCCGCTAACCCCGGCCGCAGGGCGAGAACCATGACGAGGGCGATGGGCGCCGTCAAGGCGATGGGCGCCGTCAAGGCGATGGGCGCCGTCAAGGCGATCAGGAGGACAACGAGGGGCAGGAGAGGACGGGCGACGAGGCGAGCGAGAGCGTGGACGGAGCAGGGGATCCCCCCGACGATGTGACGACCGGCTGCGGGAACCAGGGGAGAGGGCCCGAGCAGGGAGAGGGCCAGGCGAACGGCCTTCAGTCGGGTCAGGGATACCCAGGGCGACGCGGATCCGGGCGGCAACAAAGGCCGGGGAACGGTGGCCCACAGTCCAAAAGTTGCGGGAGACTATCGCCCACACCGACTGAAGGGAAGCAGAGGCCACTGCCGCCGCTGAGGAACCAGGGCTATGGTGCACCACATCCACCAGGGCCAGACACGGGCCACACAGAGCAGGGAGGTAGGCCGTAGAGGACACACAGTGCGAGTGGCGCAAGCAGGACTTGTGGCTCTCCAAGCACGGGGAGCTACAACCATGGCGAAAGCAAGGCAGCCTACCTGCACTGGAAGAACGCACACCATAATCAGCACGTCGAAGGAGTAAGTGGAGAGAATGTCCAATAAGAACCAGGGAAGGAGCATGGGGAAACAGGAACACACATGCAAACAGGTATCCGTACTCACCCTAAACCGGGAGCACAGAGGTAGGTGAGTAGGGCGGGCGAGGTGGAAGAGCACAACAGAACCTGCAAAGATGGAGAAAGTGTTAACCACCACTCAACATCTTACATGCAGGGCCTATAACACCAGTAAAGTGCACACACCAAGATAGTTTCAGGCAACAAGATGACATAAAAAAGGTCAACAGTGAAAGCCAACTATTACTGCAAATTTGCGGACCAATGGAGGCATAACTGTACCGACACAACCCTCCCGCATCTTTGAGGGACCCCCCCAGCGATCTCCGCAAATTTGCGGGGAGCCGAAACGTCCCAGAGGACCGAATCGAGCTCCCGCAAATTTGCGGGACCGGCCGAGATGGTCCGGCGCCGAAAAAGCGAGAGGAGCGTCTAGGGAATACCAAAAAAGGCCACAAAAATGCGTCATCTCCTTATGATCTCCAAGCGATGATGGCCATCAAGCTGAGCAGTGTCTTCCTTGAATTTATCCTAACTCAACCGGTAAAGGGAGAGGCAAGGAAGACACACCAGGGGAGAGGAGGCACATCCCCCAGGAACCACCCAACCCACAGAGATAGAGCAAAGCCCATGAGGAGAAGTGGCAGGGAGGGTGGTTTCGCACAAACAGGGGCCCCCGTGGGGTACCCCTGGATTGGGCAAAAAGACTATGAAAGGATGGAGGTGAAACAGGAAGAGAAAACAAAAACCAGTAAATGAAACTGGTGAGAAAAAGGGTGGCCTAGCCGTGAGCAGAGAATGTGTCAGGTGCGAAAAACCCTGTGGTGTGAAGGAGGGGCCCCCGTGGGGTACCCCTGGATATCACGAACCACCTGTCGCCCAGGCCCTTGAGACACAGTGAAGGCTCGAAAGCGGGGACTCGGGAATAACGCTAATAATGCGCGGCCGACACAAACTCTACAAGCAGCACCGCCACCAACAAAATCTCAGATTGTTTACCAACGGTACACCTTAGGCTATGAAAAAATGAAAACTCATAGGGGCATAGCAATTCCTGAATGAGAAAACGAGCTAGGCTAAAATAAGCTAAAAGCTAAAGTATGCCCAGACTAACAGGAAAAAAGAATATGAAAAGAGAAAGAATGAAAAACATATACGAGGAACGCCAGGCGCCCCCGTACCTTCGGTAGGCTATTTCCACACGCGTCTCCATTATACACACTTAGGAGCCCATTTACGTTTGCCCTAGATCACGTAACATCTGTCTAACAAAAAAGAAGGCCAGATAAGCCGAAATGAACCTAAACAGGGTGAATTAAAGGAGCACAACAAAAGCGGACTCAATCAATGGAGGCGCGTGAAAAAATGATAACAAGAGAGGGTCGCTCATGCGCACGTTCGACAGGGATCTGCACATGACGGAACACGGGATGGGCCTTAAGCGGTAACTAAGGTAAACCCCTTTTTCTTCTCTTCTATGCTTTTTTCACCTTCGGTGGTAGTTTTGGTTAATGTACAACGTCTCCTAGAGCAAGATAAGGAGTAGACTCCAGACGTTTTCTTTTTAACCGCGGTTGGAATGACGACGTAGCAGTCAACATAGACAAGTCGTCATTGCAATTAGGTTAATAGCCTTGACATTGGATTTTCCAGGACTACTAATAAATATATATATATATACCGGTATATATGCTTTTTTGTTTATTATTATTATTTTTTATTATGATTTGCGTGGTTGTCCATTTTGGAATAAAAACCTTCAAAACAAGCCATTCACAGTCCTAGGCTCTAGGGGGTTATAATAGCCAAACTAACGAGGAGAACATCTTAACATCTCTAAAGTAATCGGGCTAAACATGAGGGAGAAGGACGTCCAGGAAAAAACAAAAACTTTCTGTTAAACAAAATTAATGAAATGCATGACGAAAGAGATGCAGCAAGTTAGGTCGTAGAAGAGTTGAAAACAAAAAATAACACTGACAGAGAAGGAGTAAAGCCAGGGTCACATGAGTGCATTTTCCGGCAAATGTTTTGGGGGTAATTGTGGTCTGGCATCTCCTGAATTAAAGTGATAGTTATAATTTTTTACAATCATATAGAGCCAATAAAAATGCACAAATCTATGAACAATATTACAAAGACTGCAACGGAAATCAAACTGGTATGGTACCGGTATGGCTATCATAGGGAAGAAGAAGAGGCAAAGAAAAGGAGGAAAGAAGTTAGGTATTGAGAA
Organism: Paralithodes platypus; assembly: GCA_032716605.1. NCBI lineage: Eukaryota > Metazoa > Arthropoda > Malacostraca > Decapoda > Lithodidae > Paralithodes > Paralithodes platypus. The sequence continues at coordinate 13,027,611 of CM064541.1, forward strand.
AGGAGGGAGATAATGTGCCTCTCTCTCCTGCGATATGTGACACTTTAATGTGAAGGGGGCGTTGTACGGTGGAAAGGCGGATGGGTGATTGTTAAGAGGGATGGATGACTGGAGAGAGACAGAAAGATAATACCTACAAAGATTTATAAAGATTAGTTAGCATTTGAATGACCTTACGGTTCATTCCGAGGGGATATTCTATGTGGAACGAGCGAACTTGTGTAGTGTGCTATGGGTAGGGCAGAAATCGTGACCCTTAATCTCTGTAGAAATATTAGATCCATTACACTAGTCGTTCCTAAGTTATAGAGGTTAGTGTTCATGATCACTTATAATTAATGGACTATGCACTCATTGCAGAGTATGCAAAATGTTATCTACCAACCCCTTGGTGTGCTCTACTGTGGAACAATTTACAACTTCTGAGGGATGTTTGTTCAAGAACTTATCTTATGTAAAAAAAAATCATGCATACTCGTGATGAGCCTCTCCAAATGTCACGTACAACCATGGTTGTGTGCTATATTCCTATTAAGGGCAAACATATTGATATATTTCGCGTTATCAAACCCAATCTGTACTTTAGAGACCTCAGTGAGTTGACCTCGTATGTTATGTTTGTTTTCCAATGAAAAGATATCAAGAGTTCTCAAATCGCAGGGAGAGAGAGAGAGAGAGAGAGAGAGAGAGTGAAAGCGAAGGCCGTAGGGTGAACAGGGGGTAAGAGTGATTGCCTAGAGTAATGCATCCGCCGGTCGCTAGCCAAACCCGTTTGAATTTTTTCTCCTCCACTGTCTAGAGTAACGGTAACTAACTTAGTGACCCGAGACTCAATCAGGGTTATCTCGCCAGGCCTATGAAAATGTATCATTACGCCGGGTTGAATTGTACGGAGAAAAATCGGAGAATAACTATTCTAGGGATGTCATCACACGAGTAGTGTAATATCATATCCAAAGAAGTAGAATGTTTTGCTTAACTATTGCATGGGACATGGCACGAGCACGGCTGCTCTCGGGTATAAAAGGTTTTCAGTCACAAGCACTGGGATAAAAGGCAGTTTGCACTATCTTAAGTACAGTTCTCACCTCGGGAACATTTTAAAAAGTATCCAATTTTTCGGAAGGCTTCTACGGTAGTAGGCTTCAGTCTATCAGGACCAACAGCGATCTCACCAAACGAGCCAGACCCCCCCCCCCCCCCTCCCTATTTTTGTCCATAGGGACGAAGTAATCGTGCTATGCCTCCCAAGTAATAGAGTGTTTTTTGGATCCTCCCGCCGGTGGGATGAGTCCATACTAATATTTTTTGTTCCTCTCGCCGGTGGCATGAGTAGCTGAGGCACTAACGGTCATAAGGGTGTGACGTTAACCACTCCGTTAGAACCGCATGGCTTGTCCTACAGTGACTCGCTAGGATCGCCAGGGCAGTGGATGGGGCTACAGTTTATGTATTAAAGTGTGCTTTATTTCATATGAAAGCTCGTGTCATGGGCAGTCCAGAAAGGCTCTTTGTTTTCACCCATGTCAAGGCTTTCTATATTTAATTGTAAAGTATATGTTTTATCATTAACTAGTAATGATGGGATCTGGGAGAGAGAGAGAGAGTAGAACAGAGTGAGAGGGGGGCGCGCAGTGTTTTTGCCCCGCTCGATGACGTCACGGCTGGCTGCCTCGTGGGGGTTGGTTGAGAGAGGTCCTTACCATGCTGCTAGCTCCCTTGCTAGTGGCTAGAGGACTTGTTACCGTTTTTTTCCCACGCGGCTCGACCTAGTCCCAGTATATATACTGGTTCCTCGCCACTCTCTCCCTCAGATCTGGTTTCTAGAACGCATTCATATTTATCCCTTGCTACCTGTCCCCGCTCTGCACCTGAGAATCTTTTCCTCTGCCTACCTCTCTCTTTTTTCATATCTTTCACCACCTTTTATTAATATTATATCCCCTCTGGTAAACTCTGCAAAATCAGCTTCATGCTGGCCAGTTGTATTGTGCATTAAGGTCTGATATAACCCATGTATGTTAGTTGTTAAGATAAGTTGATCACGAAGCATTGGTTGGCATTCATATTGTTTAGTACCGCTTCCTTTAATTATTAGTGTTCTGCTGGATTAGATAATGCTAGACTAGGGGTCTGATATTATAAGGTATTGTTTCCTATGAGTGCTGGCTTTAGGTAAAAAGCTGCACGACATACCTGAGAACTGGAGTTGATTGAGTAAATTCTAGTCTGTGTGCCATTGAGAGTAGAGCATGCACGAATGAGGGCTTTTTGCCTATACCATTCTGCCCTGTTCTAGTCTCGATTGTTTGTCTTTGAGGTACGCCAGGAGAACGCTTAATACTTCGGTATTAAGGTTTCTCAAGAGAGCTACCCTTCCCTATAACGTAATATTTGACGCACAGACTTGAGATTTGCACTAGGCTATGCGGCATGCCATGCGCACCAGTATCTCGTATCATTGACTCTAGCTAGACTTTATCAGTCACAGTAGACATTAAGTATATTAACCTAATTACTCTTTTTATGCATACCCATTTATGATTACACAAGCATTTCGCAGCCTAGTTTGATGTTTGGAGACACAAACGACTTAGGCTCTTTTTGTTGATAGGAATACTGCATTGTCGTGGCGATTATTATTGTTGTAGCGTTTAAGATATTCTTGGCCCCGAGTGCATTATATATCCTGCCTTTTTGTGTGCATAGCCTGCACGAGCATTGTTCCGCTGCCTGCCTTTTTGGGTTCCATTTCCGATACGAGCATCTTTATAGCATCTAACATTTAAAGAAGATTCCTTGTTAGTGTTGAAGGACTTTAGTGCACTTTCTTTCATGCAGGAGTGCCTGACATTTATTGATTAAAGTAACGTAAGCTGTAACCTCTCTTACCACCTTACTTTGCATACCATAACCAAGCACCTTCGGTTATAGGTAGTAATAGGCTGTTTTCACATAACATTAAGCCTAGAGTAGACGCACATTTATTGAGAGATTGATAGCCTATTATTGCATATAGAACTCTGTAGAGTATTTGTGTTCTTTGTTCACTGGGAATATACATCAGAGGATGGAGCTAGCGATTTCCGTTGTAACATTTATGCCATTACTAGTCCAATGAATAAGAGCCCTGATATATTTGAACCCCAGTCGTAACAAATGGCGACCTTACCTAGGATTTGGTGAACCTACATTTATTAGCAGGGAACATTTGTTGTTTTGGAGAATATTTTGCGGGGATCAGCAAGAATAATTTTTTTTCGCAACATAGTATAGCCCTTGAGTATTTCCGAGAATTTGTCTGTGTATATTGAGGTATAAGAGTTTGGGGTGCTTCTTTTCTGAATATTGAGGTGGGAAATTTTTGAGAGCATCATGTCTTATACCGGATCAGAGGAGAATGGAGACACAGTACGTAATGTCGAAACTGAGGAACAGCAGCATGATGAAAGGGTTAATCGGGTGAACTGTGAGGAGGATGCTAGGATATTTTTGCAATGGCCTGTTACTGCCGAGCGGTTGGAGGGTATGGATCGGTATGGTCTTCAATGCCTGGCCACAGCTATCGGTCATGCGGTTACTAGCAGCATGACCAGAGATAACTTGATAACGTGTGTACTGGGCAGGGTGACTGGTGAGCGAGATGGGTTGAGTGCTCAGAGCCCTTCGGCCATGCTTCCCCTACACTCGACTCCCAGCCATCCCAGTAGTTTGTCGACCACGGGTACGCTTCCGCAGTTGGGTGGTGACTGGCAGGGTGGTTGCCCCTGGGGGGACCACCGGTAATTTCAAACATTGTAGCACCTTCACCTCCTCAAGGATTAACTCCAGAATTATTGCTTCAGCTCGAATTAGCTAAGCTTCAGCAGCAACAAAGGGCATGTGAGCTTCAGCAGCAATTAGAATTAGCCAGGATAGAAGAGAGAAAAACTCTCAGTCAAGCAAAAATCCAAGCTGAGTCGACTAGGTACTGTGCCGACATGGACGTAGAGAAGTCGCGAGTAGAGACAACGGGACAGCGACTTGGGGCTGGTAACCGTGTTCATGAGCTGTCTCTCTCGCACTTATTGAAACTGGTTCCGGTGTTTGATGAGAGTGGTGTAACAGAATTTTTTGCACGCTTTGAGAAGTGCCAGGAACACCAGTGGCCAGAGAATAAATGGGCAGCACTTGTATCCTCTAGATTAAGAGGCAAGGGTCTTAAAGCCTACGATGCGTTACCTTAGGAGTCATGTATTGTGTATGAGGATCTCAAGGAGGCTGTCCTGAGGGCTTACGAACTGCAACCAGAAACGTACCGTTTGAAGTTCCGGGGTGTAACCAAGGGAAGAGATAGCACCTTTTTGGATCACGCCCGGGACTTGTCCGATGCTATGGGGAACTGGCTCCGATCTGAGAAGGTCACAACATTTGATGAAATTAAGCAGTTAATGATGTTGGAGCAGTTCTTTAAGAGCACGGGCGGTGATCTAACTTTGAACTTAAAGGAGAAAAACCCAAGAACTCTAGTCGAAGCAGCAGAAATGGCTGATCGACGGCTGTCGTTGATTCGGGGTTGCGGGTCCTCACAGAAGTACGATGTAAGTGCTAAGGAAAGTTATACTCCCCCTCCCCGGAACAATGACACATTTACACAGAAGAGCCATGAAACTAAAACTGAATCCAAACCTTACACCACACCGTATGTGAAAAGTCAGGGGCCTTTTACATCACAGTATAAGCCGAAACCGAAATTTAGGTGTTTTAGTTGCCACCAGGAGGGTCATAAGGCAAATGAGTGCCCTAGTCGACCTCCTCCGGCAGCCGTGTCTTTTGCTCGCGGCATTGGAGTGTTCAAGAGGACATCGGAGTTTGTTAGAGGCATTTCTTCCGAGGTAAATACACTGCCAGTGCAGAAGGATCCGGAAGGCTTATTCCCTGTCCGTGATGCCTTTAGTGACCACAGGGGACTCGGTTGTGTGGGGGGGGGGTAGAAGACATGAGGTGAGAATTTTGTGTGACACTGGGGCATCGCAAACACTGTTGAGAAATTTCACTAGTAAACCTGTCAATACGGCGCGGGTGGTTGTGGTTCAGGGAGTTAATGCGACAAGGTCATACCCGCTTGTAAGAATGAAGGTGGAAGTTGATGGTGTGACTCGGGACCTGGAGTAGGAATTGTGGAGAAGTTACCTGTTGGGGGCGTCGACCTCCTTCTCGGCAACGACTTTGCGGGACCTACTTCTGAGGCTCCACCCTTGGTCGTTGCCGAGAAGCCGGCCGACGTGAGTAGGGAGGAGCAGGAGTGGGTTGAGAAGTGTCCGGTGCAGCCTATGGCGTGTGTTGTCACCGGAGATCCTGCATCCAGGGAGTCACATTCTGGTCAACAATCTTTAGATCAGCGGAGGAAGGGTACCGAGAAGGGGTTGAAAGTTGATGCGGTTGAGAGTTTAGTGTCAACGGACCTTCTCGGGGACTCATTATTAGGACCACATTTCGAGTCTGGAGAAGACCCAGTAACTGTTCCTGAAGGGGCAGAGGATGGGCTTAAAAAGACGAAAGAGTTGAAGGAGGACAGTGATGCACAGTCGGGAGATGTAGCAACAAGGTACCCTGACGCGTACCCTATGAGAAATGGGTCGGAGAAGACGGTGGTCCGAAGCTTGCTAGTGTATTTTTCCCGGTATGGTTACCCGCAGGGGATTCAGTCAGTCCAGGGACCCAACTTCACTTCTAGCCTCTTTGTTCAAGCAATGCCGCAGCATGGGATTGTTGGGGTTGTGTCATCTGCGTATCATCCGGAGAGCCAGGGTGTGTTAGAGCGATGGCACTCAGCCTTGAAATCTGTGCTTCGTTGTTGTTGCTTTGAGAGTGGGAAGGATTGGGATCTTGGCCCGCCATGTGTTTTGTTTGCTGTGCGGGAGGTACCTGGGGAGAGTTTGGGATTCAGCCCTAATGAGCTCGTCTTTGGACACCGTGTCAGAGGGCCTCTCCATATGGTTGAAGAAGTATGGGAGGGCGCAGAAAAACCTTGTTCTATGCTCAAGTGTGTCCTCAACAGTCGAGAACGGATGTTGCGCAGTCTGGAGTTGGCTGGCCGTAATTTGACTAGCTCTCAGGCCCTCAGGAAGGACAGGTACGACCTCAAGGTTGAACTCAGGGAGTTTCACGTGGGTCAGGAGGTGTTGATTCTACTGCCCCTTGTAGGTCACCCCTTATCCGCGAAGTACGCTGGTCCTTATAGGGTGGTGGAGGAGCTATCAGACCTGGATTACTAGGTAGCCACTCCAGACAGACGGAAGCGCAATCAGTTATGTCATGTTAATCCCATGAAGGAGTATGGGAGGCACCCCCCTGAGCCTCTCACTATGCCTGTGATGACGTTTAGCAGTCAAGGTGGAGAAGGAGAACGGGACAGTCAAGCTCAGGTGGAGGATAACTGGAAGGATAAGAAGTTCAAATGGGCGCCTGAGTGTGAGAAGGTGTTTAGAGAAGTAAAACACCTGTTGTGCACTCACCCGATCCTCAGGGCCCCTGACTTTAGCCTACCTTTCCAACTAGCAACGGAGGCTAGTGGTGTGGGGGCTGGTGCCGTCCTTGTGGAAAAGGACGATGATGGGCTGTAGCATCCTGTTAGTTTCTGCTCGGAGAAGTACAATTCGGCCAAGGGGAGCTGCTCTGTTGTCGAGGAGGAGTTGCTGGCGGTTGTACTTGCTCTGAGGCATTTCGAGGTCTATGTTCCAGCCTATGGTCCGGTCGTTGTAGTTTACCCAGATCATCACCCTCTCAAGTTCTTGGACCAGTTTCACAATCGGAATATGAGGCTGACCAGGTGGTCACTAAGGTTATTGGTATATAACCTGGACATACGCCATATTGCCGGTTGTGACAACGTGATTGCAGATGGTCGTTCAAGGGTATATGATCCTGGGTAGATTGACACACGGGTAGCCTCCTGCTTTAGTTTGAATAGTATTTTGCGCTTGGTGCTTGTTGGCTCGCGGTTGTAGCCCAGCGTATTGGGTCGTAAAGCAGGAGTTGAGCGTTTGGTATAGAAGAAAAAACTAGGCTTGCCCCTATAGTGCAGCCGAAATAAAAAAATTAAAAAAATTAAAAATTAAATAAAAACTCTTTCTTTGATAGTTGAATTTTTTCAGTATGTTATAGCAGTAATTCTGAGTTGCACTCCTCTCAGAATGCTGGGCTAGAGAAGCTCGCTCTTGAGGAGCATAACTACATATAATTTAACCTATGGTGTTGGGGAGGGTTATAATTTTGATTTTTTTTTTTTTGAAGAACTGTGCCAGATATTTTACTGCCGCTGGGTGATGGGAAGTGGAGATATAGCATGGGTTCTAACCATCAGATTTTTGTGAGCCTTGGGGCCTCTGAGAAAAATCTTTGGGGGGATGTGACGTTAACCACTCCGTTAGAACCGCATGGCTTGTCCTACAGTGACTCGCTAGGATCGCCAGGGCAGTGGATGGGGCTACAGTTTATGTATTAGAGTGTGCTTTATTTCATATGAAAGCTCGTGTCATGGGCAGTCCAGAAAGGCTCTTTGTTTTCACCCATGTCAAGGCTTTCTATATTTAATTGTAAAGTATATGTTTTATCATTAACTAGTAATGATGGGATCTGGGAGAGAGAGAGAGAGTAGAACAGAGTGAGAGGGGGGCGCGCAGTGTTTTGCCCCGCTCGATGACGTCACGGCTGGCTGCCTCGTGGGGGTTGGTTGAGAGAGGTCCTTACCATGCTGCTAGCTCCCTTGCTAGTGGCTAGAGGACTTGTTACCGTTTTTTTCCCACGCGGCTCGACCTAGTCCCGGTATATATACTGGTTCCTCGCCACTCTCTCCCTCAGATCTGGTTTCTAGAACCCATTCATCTTTATCCCTTGCTACCTGTCCCCGCTCTGCACCTGAGAATGTTTTCCTCTGCCTACCTCTCTCTTTTTTCATATCTTTCACCACCTTTTATTAATATTATATCCCCTCTGGTTAACTCTGCCAAATCAGCTTCATGCTGGCCAGTTGTATTGTTCGTTAAGGTCTGATATAACCCATGTATGTTAGTTGTTAAGATAAGTTGATCACGAAGCATTGGTTGGCATTCATATTGTTTAGTACCGCTTCCTTTAATTATTAGTGTTCTGCTGGATTAGATAATGCTAGACTAGGGGTCTGATATTATAAGGTATTGTTTCCTATGAGTGCTGGCTTTAGGAAAAAGCTGCACGACATACCTGAGAACTGGAGTTGATTGAGTAAATTCTAGTCTGTGTGCCATTGAGAGTAGAGCATGCACGAATGAGGGCTTTTTGCCTATACCATTCTGCCCTGTTCTAGTCTCGATTGTTTGTCTTTGAGGTACGCCAGGAGAACGCTTAACACTCCGGTATTAAGGTTTCTCAAGAGAGCTACTCTTCCCTATAACGTAATATTTGACGCACAGACTTGAGATTTGCACTAGGCTATGCGGCATGCCATGCGCACCAGTATCTCGTATCATTGACTCTAGCTAGACTTTATCAGTCACAGTAGACATTAAGTATATTAACCTAATTACTCATTTTATGCATACCCATTTATGATTACACAAACATTTCGCAGCCTAGTTTGATGTATGGAGACACAAACGACTTAGGCTCTTTTTGTTGATAGGAATGCTGCATTGTCGTGGCGATTATTATTGTTGTAGCGTTTAGGATATTCTTGGCCCCGACTGCATTATATATCCTGCCTTTTTGTGTGCATAGCCTGCACGAGCATTGTTCCGCTGCCTGCCTTTTTGGGTTCCATTTCTGATACGAGCATCTTTATAGCATCTAACATTTAAAGAAGATTCCTTGTTAGTGTTGAAGGACTTTAGTGCACTTTCTTTCATGCAGGAGTGCCTGACAGTTATTGATTAAAGTAACGTAAGCTGTAACTGCTCTTACCACCTTACTTTGCATACCATAACCAAGCACCTTCGGTTATAGGTAGTAATAGGCTGTTTTCACATAACATTAAGCCTAGAGTAGACGCACATTTATTGAGAGTTTGATAGCCTATTATTGCATATAGAACTCTGTAGAGTATTTGTGTTCTTTGTTCACTGGGAATATACATCAGAGGTTGGAGCTAGCGCTTTCTGTTGTAACATTTATGCCATTACTAGTCCAATGAATAAGAGCCCTGATATATTTGAACCCCAGTCGTAACAAGGGGTATATTATACCGGTTATAATGACTTTACAGTATAAGTTTTTCAATTACAATTGACAACGCTACTCCTTCGTGGCTAGAAATTGTCTCATTCACGCGTTCTTGTGGTTCCGTGGTACTCGAATTAGGTAGTACAAACGGACACCAAGAAAGGTTGAAGTAGTACACATAGGTTCGGATATACATCCCTTCCTTCCGGTCCACGGAGGAAAGCAATCACGCCGGGGAAACAAACTTAAGGATAACGGGAAAGTGAAGGTCATCGGAATGTAATTTAGTTAATAGTGGACTACCAGTCTCCTCTTATATGCAATGCACTCATGCTAACCATTTTCACTCCGGACTACCCTGACTGGAGGGATAGCCCTCGACTTTGATAGTTTTTTCCCTTTGAGGTCTGTCTCAGCAGGCAGAGACCTCTATCCCACTAAGTGTAGCATGCGGTACGGCAAAAGCTAACCCACCTGAAGTTCGGAAATGAGATATTACCGGAACCACAAGAATGAAGAGATTAGGTCTACGAACCTCAAATTGAGTCAATCGGTCCTTGGCTCTGATATAGCCTAGGCTGCTCATGCCCCTGGGTTTGTTATCATTTAGGAGCAGATTGTACATCTAGTCCACATAAAAAAAATCTTTTAAGTTCTGGCGTCCGCCGTGGAAAAAAGTCTTCCGCTGACCAGAATCTTACCGGATGAATTAAGACACCCACGAGTTGCCGGAGCAAGTAATAACATTAAGTGCCTCAGGCTTATGACAAGTATGATACTGTTCTTTGAAATTCATTGTATGAAGCCCCGACATAAACATGGAAGGGCATGCGGATCTCTAGGTGCTATATATAGAAATAGTCTGGAGCTTGGGAAAACTATCTTGACTCCCCCCTCTTAGAACCCGCTTAGGATTGACCTACAGCAGTAGTTTGCATCACCAAAATAGTTACCCCCCTCTACCCTCATTTGTATAAGATATAAATGCTGCAGTAGAATCTTCCCCTCATTTTCAAAGTATATCGGGTACTGTCTTTCTTGACGTATCCACTAGCAAGCGCTTTAAGTTTTTTTTTACGGCTGAGGAGCTTATGGTCACGGTGATAGTAATATAAGTCCCTTGGAGGACAACAAAAAGGGGGGGGGATGAATGTATCCCAGTATACCAAAGCCTCTCCGCCGGAAACGGAGTCCTCCGCCGGAAACAGGCTCCTCCGCCAGAGAAGACCACTGGCATTGTTTACGAAAGTGAGCTAGGCGAAAGCTCACTTGTTTTGTTTTGATTTTAAAAGAATCTATCATTATTTAAAAAAAAAAAAAAAAAGGGGGCTATGTAAAAGCTTGTTGAATTGTTTTAAGACAGCTTTCTGAAAGCTTGTTGTTTTGTGTTAAGTTGTATTTTAAGAAAAGTTGTTTCTATCGTAATTGCAACTATATAGTTTTAGTTGAGTATAAAACTGGTCAAATAGATACAGTTTTATGCCAGATAACAAACTGTGAACAGTAAATAAATCTGGGATAGTGGAAAGAAAGCTATGAATGTCTTCTCAAATCGCTATCGAACAGAATCTCATGACGAGATCCTGTAAACTTTTGGAGCAGATCTTCTTTGAAGTGATGCACTGCTCATATCCTTTAATATGTTATATTTTTGTATTGTATGCTAACAATAAAGACTTATTCTGTTATATGAATTCTTGACTATGCCTTACGGTTCTGAGGTTTAGGATATTGTTACGAATGTCCCCCTCCAGTCTTGGGAATTCAGTCAAATTGTCAATGATGGAGGGGCCACTATTAAATTATAGGTTTGATTCCCGGAGGGAAGTCATGAAAACCTAATATTTAGTAGGGGCCCCGTAATCATTGACGATGCAGGGCACTCCCATCCATCCCCTTCCCATTCGCTTAATATCTTGGATGTTACCTTGGTATAACAGTGAAGAACGAATGGACGCCTGGTGAGGAGCGCCAAGAAGCCATAACGCAAGAAATCTACCGAAGTGGGAAGCGTGTTATGACAATGTTTAAGGGAAATTTTTCTTTTTTCTTTTCTTATTTTTTACGAAAGTTTCTTCGTAGTGGGTACCCGATCTAATGACGACTCCATAAGAGAAGTTGCGTTACACATATGAGGTATGCTCTGTTCATCCCCGCGGCGGTAGATTCAAAACGGCTGACGCGGGTGTTGAATGGAGACTATTATATTAATAGGCAAATTGTCAATGATTACGGGGCCCCTACTAAATATTAGGTTTTCATGACTTCCCTCCGGGAATCAAACATATAATATATATATATATATATATATATATATAGACAGGGAACTGTGTAGAGGACTTTAATCCTAATTATAGTAATTAGGTTGTTGATGGGAACAGATGTCCACCGCAATACAGTTTACTTCACACAACTACCATATACTATCTAAAAACTCTCTTCCTCTTTCCCCCCGAAACTCACATTCACTCATACAAATGCACAGATATCTCTCTCTCTCTTTCTCTCTCTCTCTCTCTCTCTCAGCATTGCGGGGAAAATTGCACTAAGTATATGCTAATGGGGTGTTACGAGGCTCATGAGGCTACAGTTTTTTCTTTCCCCCCCCCCACCTCTCTCTCTCTCTCTCTCTCTCTCTCTCTCTCTCTCTCTCTCTCTCTCTATATATCTATCTATCTATCTATCTATCTATTTAATCCCCTCGATACCTTTTGTTGCGTTAGTTTTTACAACAGAAGACCTTAGTGATATCCCTACAGCATCGACAGTTCATATAGACAATTCTGATGCTCTAAGCAATATCAGCATTACAGAGAGAAAAGACTAGTAATTAAATGTTTGGAAAACATAATTTAAATCATTGTCCGGACCCGATACAATCTCACCTACAGTTCTAAACGCAGCTAAATGTGAACTCTCGAATCTACTGAAATTGCTCTTTAGTAAATCCTTGCAGTCCGGTACCATGCCTGATGAGTGGAAGCTCCGATATTTAGATAAGGTAGCAAATCTTTACCTCGTATCTATCATACAATTAGCTTGACCTTAGTAGTCTGTAAAATGCTAGAAACACTCATAGGAGACAGACTCGTAAATCAGTTAGAGGAAAGCAACATGCTCAAAGATATTCAACATGGCTTCTGTAACAAACATTCCTGCTTGACGAACCTCTTAGACTCCTTCCACGATGTCCTCAATCTATATGACGAGAGTAAAACTGTAGATATTATGTATCTTGATTTTCAAAAGGCCTTTGACGAAGTACCCTACAAACACTTATTGATAACATTTAAGGTGCATAGAATCATAGGCTGAGTGTTGAGATTGATACACAATTAATTTAGTGATAGAAATCAATGGGTAGTCATAGATGGTGAATCATCGAATTGAACCAATGTAACTAGTGGGGTGCCCCAGGGATAGGTACTAGGGCCAGTTCTCGTCCTAGTGTGCATAAACAACATACATGAGGGTCTCACCTATGCAATCTCAAAATTTAAAGACGATAACAAAATTGCAAATACCGTACTCTCAAATGAACATGTAGAAGATATGCAAAATTACCTAGATAAGCTGTCATGTTGGGCTCAAAATTAGCAAATGAGTTTTAGAAAGATGTAAAGTACCCCATATGGGACCGGAAATGAGAAAGCAAGCTATTCGTTGAATGGCACTCAGCTTAACCTATAAACGGCGAGGGGGGGGGGGGGGGGGATATTGAACCCGGTCCCCATGGGCGAGCATGTAGGCTCCATTCAGCCCTATAATCGTCATTTTACGATAAATATCGTTATTACTTATTCATATGAGCCTATTTTACCTTCACTATGAAGATAGTAACCTGTAACAACAATAAAACAAGTGAAAATATAATTTTTCTGGTCAAAATCGTGAATATAGGTGGACCAGCCCATTCATGAATTATGGAGAAAATTGAGGCAACCCCTCCCTCCACGAGGCCTCAAGCCACACTGAGCCTACTCATTCACACACTCGGTTGTATAACACACTCGCTAGGCACGTAAGCACATCCTCCACACATTTTGCTAATGTTAGCACAAAAATATACCAACGAATTAGGGAATAACAGGGAAAATAGGTGATAATTGAAGGAGGAGGGGAAAAGGGGGAGGAGGGGATGTGGAGGAGTGATATGAGGTATAGGGAAAACAAAATTTTTGTTAGTGCTACTGGGGCCGTTTAAAGTTTTTTTTTAGGCCTCCCTCTTAAGAGCTTTGCCGCCGTTGCCCAGTAAAACCTCTTATGAGCTTTGTCGCCGTTTACGGGTTAAGAAAGTAGACAGTGAAACAGATTTGGAAGTAATTTTGAGTAACCTAATACCCAGTCAACACTGTTCAGAAGTTGTTAACCCGGTAACGGCGAGGAGGGGGTATTGAACCCGGTCCCCATGGGCGAGCATATAGGCTCCATTCAGGCCTATTATCGTCATTTTACGATAAATATAGTTATTACTTATTCATATGAGCCTATTTTACCTTCACTATGAAGATAGTAACCTGTAACAACAATCAAACCAGTGAAAATATAATTTTTATGGTCAAAATCGCGAATATAGATGGACCAGCCCATTCATGAATTATTGAGAACATTGAGGCAACCCCTCCCTCCACGAAGCCTCAAGCCACACTGAGCCTACTCATACACACACTCGGTTATGTATCACACCCTCTAGGCACGTAAGCACATCCTCCACACAGTTTGCTAATGTTAGCACACAAATATACCAACGAATTAGGGAATAACAGGGAAAATAGGTGATAATTGAAGGGGGAGGGGAAAGGGAGGAAGGAGGGGATGTGGAGGAATGATTTGAGGTATAGGGAAAAAAAAAAAAAATTGTTTAGTGATACTGGGGCTGTTTAAATGTTTTTTTAGGCCTCCCTCTTAAGGGGACCGACCGGTTAATTACAAACTTCCAGGTCTTACTTTCAATTTAAATGAAATTTGGCACAGGTGTATATGACCATAACACTAGATAAAACAAAAACAAGATTTTTTTTTTTTTTTTGCTTTTTTCTTGCAATTTAGGTAAAAAAAACGTTGAAAATCATAGCACTGCAGAAAATGATAAACTCCTACAGAAATTTCCATAGCACATGTTTTATGTGATCAAACAACTCATAAAAGGTGTATCTGTAGTTTCTATAAAAAAAACATTTTATATATTTTGTGTATTTGTTCTATTTAGGTGATTACGGATTCAGGAGAATATAATTATAGAAAATTTCAACTTTGACAACATATTGTGAAAAAAATTAAATTACTAGAGTAAATTGGCTTGATAGGTCTTTTAGTGTTTTTAATTACCTTTCAAATGGTATATACACCATTCCTATAGGTCCAATAATAACTGTAGAATTACATCCGATAGTGCGGCAATATAGGTTCTGAGAAAAACAGGTGAAAGTCTAAGGTAATTAGGTGAACATTTTTACTTTTGTTTTTTAGATTTACAATATTTTACACTGGAATATGGCAAAGTAGAAGATAAAACGTATGGGAGGTAGTAGAGTAGCTTACGCTCTTTCGATTTATATAGGTATGCTCCTCGTACGACCAGTAGTTACTGAGCATGTTAATTTCAAAGTTCGCTATATAACGTTTTTAGAATTACAGGAAAAGTTGGGAAAACATTAAAAAAACGATTTCCAATGGGTTTTCACTAATAACATTTCACTGGCTTATGAAGGGATGTTGACTCTTGTTGAGTAAACACCTATTGGTATTTTCAGGATTTCAAGTTTTTTAAGCCTAAATTAACCGGTCGGTCCCCTTAACCCGGGAACTGCAGGAAGACTCTTAAGAGTTCCCCCGGCGGACTGCGGAAAGACTCTTAAGAGTAAGGCTTTTGAACACGTACCAAAACCGCGGGTTTATAGGCAGGCGGCTACAAATTGGTGTGGGTGTAGTACTACATGGCAACTCTCGATACCACCCCCCCACACGCTCGCCCCGCACTCGTGCAAGCGCCACCGCGCCAGACCCCAAGCACTAGTCATGGAGCCCACACGTCCCTCACGCTCGCGCCCTGATGACACAACCAGCCCTCCTTCTGGTGGTGTCAGCCTCCGTGGAAGGCAGAGGGTGGCTACCAGAAACCCTAGATACCAGTACGACACACCCTACAGCTCGGAGGACGAAGCACCCGCACCAAAAGCATGTAAAACACGTGCAAGCAGGGCAATGGCACAGAGGTCATTGGACTATGGGGACAATACCACGACGACCCAGGCCACTGCAACAACCACTACCACCACCACTGCCACCCCTGCCACCAGTACCAGCGACGCAGGAGGCCGCCCTTGGGCTGCAGAACCTGCGGGGGCTGGCAGAATCAAAAGCACGGGCGTAGGGAAGAAAACCTGTACGCCTGCCCCAGTGACCCTGCCACCACCACCACCACCAGCCGCCCCTGGCCCGGCTGCCCCTGCCCCTGCCGCCCCTGCCGCCCCTGCCGCCCCTGCTGCCCCTGCCGCCCCTGCTGCCCCTGCCCAAGGAAAAGGGAAGGGGAAGGGGAAGGGGAAAGGGAGAGGGAAAGCGACTGCTGGCCCTGCCGGCCCTGCAGTCCCTGCCGGCCCTGCTGCCCCTGCCGCCCCTGCCGCCCCTGCCCAAGGAAGAGGGAAAGGTAAAGGGAAAGGGGCGACAGGCACCACCATCATCTTGCCTGCCTCCAGGCACACTGCACCACGCACCACTGCCGCCCCTGCCGTCGCCGCCCCTGCCGACGCCGCCCCTGCCGACGCCCCTGCCGGCCCTTCTGCCCCTGCCCCTGCCCATAAGACGCCCCTACGTGCTAGAGCGAGCAGAAAAAATCTGACACCATCCAAGTACGCCGCCCTGCTGTTTGGTGGTGACTCGCAGGGCATTGGCAGCCCTGCGGGTTTCGACGACGACCAAGACGGCGACGACGACCAAGACGGGACCAAGGGTTGGGGGATATGAGAGTGGATAGTGGAAGTGAGTCAGACGTCGGTGATGAAAATGAAGAAGGGCGTCTGTCTAGTGAAGAGGAGGGTGATGATGATGCTGTGTTGTATCGCGAACATGGCAGCGATATTTCAGACACAGAAGCAGACGGAGACGACATTCCGATCCCTGGCATGCCTTCGTTTGAGTGGTCTGACGGGGTCAATTTTGTGCCTGACGTGCCCCAGTTCAATCCTGGTACGTCAGGTACAACTGATGACTGGCCCTGTGACGAAAACTCAAACGAAAGTGAGTTCTTCCTCGCTTTTTTCGATTTGGAGGTAATGACTTACATCGTTGCCCAAACAAACGCCTACTACAGGTGGGTGTTTGGCAAATTGGACGTCATTTCTCCAAAAGCGAGAATACGAGGCTGGGTGGATACGACTGTTGAAGAATTCATGACGTTTTTTGCCTTGTTGTTCCTCATGCCTCTTTGCAAGAAGCATGTGTTGCAACACTACTGGAAGCACGACCCTCTCATCGCCACCCCAACTTTCAATAAGTTCATGACTCGTGACAGATTTTTGTTGCTGCTAAGATTTATGCACTTTGCAGACAACGAAAATCCTAACAGGATTGACAGGATATGGAAAGTTCGGGATGTGTTCACCATGTTGTTGGAGAGGTATAGGAAATACTTTTACCCCTTCCTCAATTTGGTGATTGATGAGTCGCTCGTGCTCTTCAAAGGACGTCTTGTTTTCAAGCAGTATATCCCCTTGAAAAGGCATAGGTTCGGAATCAAGCTCTTCGTGTTGTGCGACTGTGAAACTGGAATAGTGCTTGACATGATCGTGTATACAGGAACGGACATTGACGTACCGAAAGCCGCTGCCGGTGACCCCATGGGCATGTCAGGTGCCATCGTCAGGAAAATGTTGGCACCTTACCTGGGCAAAGGCCACATCATCTACACTGACAACTGGTATACTTCTCCTGCTCTCTGCCAGTTTCTTCATGACAACCAAACGGGGTCATGTGGGACTGTCAGAAAGACAAGAAAGTTTATGCCCAAGTTCACAGGTGATGTCATTCCTCTGTCAGATGCCTCCTCCAGTGACACACCTTCTGAAGACGAACTGGCCCAGGAACACAGCGAGAGGCATGTCCGAAGAAGGCGACGAAGGGGGCAGAAGTACAAGCAACTTGAAAAGTCCGGGAAAGTGGTAGCCCTGAAGTGGAAGGACAAAAGAGACGTTCACCTGCTTTCCACAGTCCACACAGGTGCCCAGATGGACTCTGGTAAAATCCACTACCGAACCAAGAAGACCATCTATAAGCCCGACATGGTAGTGGACTACACAAAGAACATGCGCCTGGTGGACAAGTCTGACTGTCAACTGTCAGGCGTTGAGTGTCTGAGGAAGACTGTGAAGTGGTATCACAAGCTCTTCCTCCACATAGTTGACATCACGATTCTCAACGCCTACAACTTGTGGTTGGTGAAGAGAGAGATGGCCCCAAACCAGAAGCTAAAATTCCGGGAGTTTGTGTACAACGTTGCATATCAACTCCTGGAGAAGTATGGCACCACCACTCACAGACGTACGGCATGGCGCGGGGATCACGTCCCTGACCGCATCCAGCTGGGTGTGGAAAGACACTACCTAAACCAACACCGAGTTGGTTGGCACTCGTCACAGGCAGGTGCAGTGCCACGTCTGCAGCACCAGTGTCAGGAAACCCCACATAACCAAAAGAGTCACCTCAATGTGCGCCGAGTGCAAAGTTGCACTCTGCTTGGGTGACTGCTTCAGGGACTACCACATGTATAAAAACTTCTGAGTGCCGCCCCCTGCCCTGCCCTGCCCTGGACTCGCGCCCTACCTTACCTGACCTGACCAAATTGATCACGCTACCTCATAATGTAACATATATATTATATAATGTATAAGTTCCAAAGATGTCCCTGTGATGTAGCTTTTTACATTATATAATTGTATCTTTAATTATTTAGTTTATAAGTTTCAAAGATTTCCATGTAATATAAATGCCTTCTTTTTTAGTATATCAATATATATGTTTGTTATAGCCAAAGTAATGTGTATATATTTTCTTACCTCAAATGAATTGTACCCAAATAAATATGTTTCAATAAATCCTGTCAAACCTACTAAGATAATAATAAAAAATAAATAAATACAAGGTCATGTCATTGTATTCTTACAATATGATATATTCTATGAATATTTCATATTGTTTGAATACAATGGCATGATCTTGTAAACAAAAAAATTATCAAAATGTATCTAAACATTATAAAACCTTCCCCATTCTTGGATTCGATCCCACTACCCTACCACACTTTGAGTTTTCCAGTCCGCGACCTTACCAACCATGCCACAGGAGCTCATACCAAATGTCACTCAAAACTTCGTGTCTACAATCGAAATGACAATATACAAAAACAAATGAATTATCCCACCAATTTACGTTTGTAAATTGATGGGATTATCAATTATATCATGCAAAGGTTTATAAAAGTTTGTCTCTGTCAAAAATTAGTAATTATATAACTTTATTCTGTCAAAAATTGCCCAAACACTCAGCAAAATTGCCCCTCTCAGTGTGACTCCAGTCATTATCACAAGGTCAAGCGGTCAGTGGGTGACCCTTGCCGCTCCCTCCAGCCACACCAGCTTAGTCTGGAAACAAAATTTGTATAAATACAATAATGCATAAAATACTCTTCACAAATACATTTGTATTGTATAATATTGTAAATAATCATGAATAATAACTGTGTGGGTGTCGAAAATTGCTCAACCATCTTTCTTATATCTCGCCTACGCCCTTATGCGCGTATATTGGATTATACATAGTCATGACTGTCATACAAATACTTGCAGTAGGTCTCGAATATACATTTAGATTGCATATTACTTGAAAATAAATAAATATAAGTTTTCTGGTGGCAGTCGACCCTTTCGCAAGTGTCAGGGGACACCAGTCTATATTTAGCTCTCTATCAAAAAAGGTTAACTGCCGATGTTTACTGACCACCCTCGTTCCTGGTTTATAATATAGTACTTTATTTACAGTCAATGGCCTACATATTTCTGTGGTACTTCACATGTGTCTAAAATGCAATGTCTGCTTGCATAAAAATGCAATTCTGAAAGCCATTTATACGTACGACATACGCATGTCTCACTTTCTCTCTCTCTCCATTCCTGACTCATGTTATTGTAGACCTCTGGGTGGCAACGAACCCCAGACATCTGCTAGACATAAGGGTTCAAAATCCCAAGACATCCATACGCCTCGGGCGCCTCCACAATTATCACACAGCTGCGTATGTTTCTTGATAGATCTCCCTGCCTTCACTCTCTCCACGACTCACTCCCTGCCTCCCTCCCACCCACCCAGCCCCACCCACCCTTTTAGGCTTCCGTCTGCTAGAAACTCATTGATAATGTGCGTAAATATCGCATGAATTGGTCTATATGCGGTATATATATTGTTATATGGGACGTCTACATACGTACAAGTCTGTGTTATAGCATGACAGTGCTCTAAGTACGAGATATACGTGATATTTATGGCGCAACACACCCTCTCCCCCTTCCATTCCCAGCACAACTCAATCACACCTTGGTTCACGCATAGAAACTCATTGATAATGTGCGTAAATATCGCATGAATTGGTCTATATGCGGTATATATATTGTTATATGGGACGTCTACATACGTACAAGTCTGTATTATAGCATGACAGTGCTCTAAGTACGAGATATATGTGATATTTATGGCGCAACACACCCTCTCCCCCTTCCATTCCCTGCACAACTCAATCACACCTTGGTTCACGCATAGAAACTCATTGATAATGTGCGTAAATATCGCATGAATTGGTCTATATGCGGTATATATATTGTTATATGGGACGTCTACATACGTACAAGTCTGTATTATAGCATGACAGTGCTCTAAGTACGAGATATACGTGATATTATAGCGCAAACCACACTCTCATCTCATAAATTGCCGCCAAACCTCCAACCCGTCTTCATTCCCGCCTAAAAATTCATTGATAATTCCCTTATATATTGCAATTTTTGGTCACTATGAGGCATATTCATTGTTATATGGGTGGCCTACACACGTATACGTACTCTATATAGCCTAAAAGGGATAAAAAAAGGAGAAATATGCGATTTTACGCGGTAACCCACCCCCTCCTCCCTCAGGTTCTATCCCCTGGGCGCGTGAAAATTTGGCCGGGAAATCTCGCCGCTCGATGACAATCTAGCCACGCGGTGCCATTCGCTCCACATTTTTCAACTACGGACCTTTCCCCCACCCCCCCCAGACATTTTTTGGGGGGTCAAATATATATGGGTCGATGCACGCAAACATTCCCTACACGCTGATGTACTTTTTATCGAAATTGGCAATGGGTCCCAAAATCATCATACGTGCTCACAGTACATAGGTGTAAAAAAAAAACTGTGCGCCGCGGAGAGGTTAAGAGCTTTCCCGCCGTCGCCCAGTAAAACCTCTTAAGAGCTTTACCGCCGTTTACGGGTTAAGTAGGCAATCAAAATATTTGTGGTGGGCTGGATCTGTCGGAGTGAGGGTTGATGTCCTCAACTTCCAATAGCCGGTTCTGACTTATTTCTAACTTTTTTCCCGAGAGTGGTGAAGGCAATTGGGCCATTTATGGTGTGCCCCTTGGTTCCCTAGTGTCTTACTCTCACAGCCCACTGGCACAAGTCGGCCTTTCTCTCTTTGGGCGTAGTGATGCGGCGGCCCCACCGCCTGCCACTTTGTTGGTGCAAGAGCTTCTGAAGCAGTAGACCACTGGTTCCAAGCTTCAGAAAATCCCTGTGCTTGGTATGCTTCCAGCCAGGGCCCCACTGGAGTAAATAAAATAGCAAACCAGTGGTGGAACTGCCATCCGTTGAGGGACTGCTCTGAGTCTGCTACATCGTTGCTAAGGGTTATAATTTTGGCACTGTGGAGTGGGTCAGTGGAGGCATGTCTAGGGGCCTGGAGGCAGTTTCTGTCATGGCCATTCCTTTTGGGGCGCTTCCTCTTGAAGTGGGGCGTCAGATTGATGATGATGATGATGAAATATTTGGCTTTATAGTTAAGTAATTTAAGCATAAATCCAAAGATGTAATCCTCACTCTTTACAATTTTTTAGTCCGTCCTGTTCTGGAATATTGTGTTAAATCCTGGTGCCACTATTGCCATAACGATATTGACAAACTGGAACGAGTTCAACGTAAAGTTACCGAAATTATACCTAATCTAAAAAATATAACCTTACCTTGAGCGTCTTAGAGAATTAAATCTATTTTGTTTAACGTAACACAGATTAAGATATAAGGTAATTCAAGTCTTCAAAACCATCAAAGGCATCGACCACATGAACTGTAATAAGTTCTTTATCACCTTACGAGCGGCCTATGCGGTTTATTTATGTGTACCGCACAGCGGGGTGATTTTAGCCAAAATAGGGCTGTTTACGTGATCATTTTCATGCCTAAATAAGACCCAGAACGTAAAACAAGTACCTATCCCTGAAAGGGCATAAACAGAGCTTTCGAATGACACCATAACGATCCTTGTATGATGGATAGTTTTCTTGCAATAACCGTGCAACGCGAGTGCAAAAAGCAGGTAATTCGGTACTTTCAGTACATAATTGAGTATGTAGCGAGTGAGAGAGGGAGGAGGGAGCTGAGATTTGTGTCAGTAGGTTCGCCGCGGTGGTCTGGAGCAGTCATACGCTCGCTAGTCTCCTGCCACCACTTGTCTCTCTCTCTCAGCCACATTACGTGCTGAAATTGCCACTCGAGTTATGTCGAGCGCCGCCACATAGTCCAGCTTTTTTTAACTCGACTTATGTTGCTCGCCGCTAATTAAGGGTTATTATTGACCAATCAAGTTACGCATAGGGAAATGGTTGCAAAATCATTGGTAAATCTTTTAACTCCAAGAGATTCTTCTTCAAATCGAGATTATAAACTTGCAGAATGAGCTTCCTCGAGATGATATAGATTGTGGTGCGGAACGTTAATCCTTTAAACATCGCACTTAAACCCGCGACCGACGGACTTTATTTGTAAATTAATACTATTTGTTCTCTTTTTTACCTCAGATACATCGAGAATCATTACATGTATACATGAATAATAAACTGAGATGCAACTCACTTTTCCCCAGATATCTAAAGGATAACGTATGGCTGTGTTATATGGCTGTGAAATTGTCCCCCACTAAAATATTCTAAACTATACCAGGGACACTAGTCCTCGAGCAGTACTTCCCTTTTCCAATTGACACTTACCAACTATACGTCATTGTTGGAAACTTTGAGCAGCAGTACATTAGAGGGTAAGCAAACTTGAGGGGTCGCTAGACATGTTGTTGATTGACTTCCTTGGTCCTCCCTTGTAGTCTCTATCTCTCTCTCTCTCTCTCTTTGTTTTTCTTTAGAAACATCAGAAATCATGCCAAAACTGTATTAAACCTAACTAAATCAAACTTTCTCCACAAGCAGGCAAATAAACTTCTAAATAATCAAAATGATAACAAAATATTTTGGTCTACTCTTAACTCATTTAAATCCAACTTCACTACTGCTTCATCCATTCCACCATTAAAACCTCCGACTGGCAATCTTGTAAGTGACCCACGAGGTAAAGCTAACCTTCTTGCGGATATTTTCTCCACCAACTCAACCTTAGATGAAATAAATCAAGATGTTCCTGTACTTAATTTTAATTCGCCTGAAATTCCCTCACTTAAGATCTACACCAGACATGTCAACACTATTTTGAAGAATCTCTCAGTAGATAAGGCTCCTGGTCCAGATGAAATTCCTCCAATAGTACTTAAGAATTGCTCCTTGGTGCTCGCTCCTGTATTGGCAAAATGTTTCCGTCTGTGTACTCATACCTCATGCTTCCCAGTACCCTGGAAAGAAGCAAACATCCATCCAGTTCCTAAAAAAGGTGCCTCTTCAGATCTATCAAACTACAGACCAATAGCTATAACTTCCACTCTTGGTAAAGTCTTTGAAATTATATTAAATAATCACATAATTAAGCATCTTGAGAATAATAAATTAATCAGTGATAGGCAATATGGTTTTAGACGATGTCGATCAACTGCAGACATGCTTTGCCTTCTTACGCATCAAATCAACCAAGCTACAGACCAACATGGTGAAACACATACAATAGCACTGGATATATCAAAGGCATTTGATAGAGTCTGGCATCAATCCTTATTGTCGAAGATGTCACACTACGGCCTTGCATCATTAGTTCCACTAATTTCTTCTTATCTTCATAACAGAAAAATATGTGTAATGGTAGATGGCCTTTATTCTCAATTTCACTCAATAAATGCTGGTGTTCCCCAGGGATCAGTTTTGGCCCCAATTCTGTTCCTCATTCATATCAATGATCTCATATCTACCACTCATAATCCAATATATTCCTATGCAGATGACTCAACACTCCACAGTTCCTTCACATTTACCAATTCTTTCACCCAACCCGATCTTATAAATTCAAAAATAAACACTGCAATTTCTCTGAACCAGGACCTTTCTAGAATTAATGGATGGGGACAAAAGAATCTAGTTTCCTTTAATGCACAGAAAACCAAATACATTCAATTTTCTAACCGACAGAATCTCACTGACTCCCATATATTTTTTAATGATGTAAATATTCCCACTTCCCCTAGTATTGACATTCTCGGTGTAACATTAACTACTAACTTGAGCTGGACACATTATGTTAGAAGCATTTCTAAGAATGCCTCTAAAAACCTGGGACTCCTGTACAGAGTTCGAGAATTCTTCACTGACGAGCAGTTGGCCGTGATATATAAAAGTCATGTGCGTTCTCAGATGGATTACTGTTCACCTCTGTGGGGTGGAAGTGGAGTGGTTGCATTGAGGCAGTTGGACAAAATTCAAAATAAAGCTATTAGATTAAACAATAACCCTGCAATCACACAGGACCTTCCTACATTATCCATACGAAGAAACGTTGCATCCCTTGCATTATTCTACAGATATTTTCACAGCAATTGTTCCGAGGAACTTGCTTCAATTGTGCCGCCTCTTCACATCTTTCCCCGTAGAACTAGGGCAGCTGAGAGCGCCCATGAATTTACACTTTCTCCTCCACAATGCTGAACTTCTGCTTATCAGAATTAATTTATCCCCAGAGCTACTACTCTTTGGAATTCACTTCCCTCGAATTGCTTTCCACAAACTTACAATCTACAAATGTTTAAATCCAGTTGTTACAAACATTTTATGAATGGAGGATGCCTTTAGGCACATGGACCTTTTTGTTTTATCTGTGTTTTTCCTTCCTCCGTTCATTGTCTCTTAAAAAAAAATAAAAATAAAAAATAAACCTGTTGCCCTGGTTGAGATTCAACTTATATCCCACTTCGATCATCATTTCCTTCGCACCCACCATCTCACAATATCGTTCCTGAAGTGTTCCCAATGGCCTTCCAGAACTATTCCCAGCGATATTTGGAAACTACTGTATGTGCTACGTCACTTCAACAAACATTCTTCGGAGATAGAAAATATAATGTGATTGATTTTCTGCATACTCTTCTCATTTCATAGTGGATTTTGGAAATTGCATATGGATTTGGTAGTATACACTTATAATATATATATATATATATATATATATATATATATATATATATATATATATATATATATATATATATATATATATATATATTTGGCTCAAACGTCTCTTAATTTTGGCCCTGTCACTCTTTCAAATCTGGGGGAGGCACTCGCTATGGGCAGTTCTGCCTTGTGTCTCCCTCACTCACATAGAACAAAAAATAAATATATATATATACATATATATATATATATATATATTGCCTGATGCCGTGATCCCCGAAAGGGTGCCCACGAACGAAACACCCCCATGCAACTCTGTCCCCAGTCAGTCGACGCCCCTACTCCCAAATAGCCCCGCATTCATTTATATACTGTACTTCTTAAATCCATCCTTCCACTTCTCTCTCAGTTTACCTCTCCCTCTCTGTACTTCCACCTCGATCTCGTACACCCTCTTAGTCATTTCTCTCACTTCTCATATGTTCCATATGGCCAAACCATATCAAGGTGTTCCTTTTCACACTTTCCAGCACATCTACCTCCACACCACACCTCCATCTTACTTCCTCATTCATCTGTCTATCACTCCATGTAACTCCGCACGCACTTCTCAAGTAACTAATTTCCACCCCTCCCAGTCTTGGTCTGAGTCTCTCCACCAATGTCCATGTTTTGTTTCCGTAAGTCAGTGTCGGTATTACCAAACTGTCATGCAAGGACTTCTTCACTTCCATACTGACCACCCTGTTTCTTGTTATTGCTTTCAGAATTCCTACAACCCTCTTCCCCTGTTGCATCCTCTCCCTCACTTCTTCATCCATACTCCCACCTTTATTCGGCACACTGCCCAGATACTTAAATGAGCTGATAATCTCCATAGCTTGACCGTTCAACTTCACCTCATAATCTGTGGCTTCACCCCTTTCGAACTTTGCTCTTCCCGTATTTACATTCAGATTCCGTTTTTCGAACACTGTTCCAAACATATTTACCAGACCCTGCAACTCCCATTCATTATCGCTGATCAGAACTGTATCATCAGCAAACAGCAGTACAGGTAGCTTCCACTCGTTTCCCTCCCTAATCAGCGATACATTAACATCCACTGCTCTTCCTTGTATTTCTTTTATGACTCCATTCATTTATATAGTAAACAACCACGGAGACATCACACACCCCTGTTTCAACCCATCATTCAGATCAAAGAACTCGCTCTGTTCGTTCTCCACATGTACTGCTCCCTTTGCATCCTCATACATGCTCTTCACTGCTTTCAGCAACTTGCCATCTACTCCGTATATTCTAAGTACTTTCCACATACCTTTTCTATCCACTTTGTCATAGGCATTCTCCAAGTCCATAAAGGCAACATACAGCTTTTGTTGTTTCTCCAGATATTTCTCCACAACACATTTCAGGGTAAGAATCTAATCTACACATCCTCTTCCCTTCCTAAGCCTGCCCTGCTCATCTCCTATCCATTTCTCCATTCTTGCTCTCACTCTCGCAATCACTACCCTACTGTACACCTTCCCTACTACGCTTCTAAGACATATTCTTCGGAGGATACCACACACTCCTCTTTCCCCTTTACCGTTTTATAGGGGGACTATTATGCCTGTCTTCCAGTCATCAGGTGCACTCCCCTTCTCCCATGCTAGTTTGCACATTTTCCATACCCATGCGATCACTATCTCACCACCACACCTCAGCATTTCCTCACACACTCCATCTATTCCTGGTGCTTTCCCCAACTTCACTCTTTTCATGGCTTCACACACTTCTGACCTGATCCCGCCCTCCTCCTCCACTACTTCCTCTTGTCCCTCCCATACCCCATCCAACTATGACTGCTTGTGCTTCATTCCTTACATTCAGCAATTTGTTGAAGTACTCCTTCCATCTTTCGACTCTCTCTTGCTTCTCAGCTAGCACTCGCCCATTCTTATCTTTCACACCCTTACTGTTTCCCTTGCTACCTTCCCTAACTTTCTTGACTTCTTTCCAGAACAGTTTCTTACACTCCCTCCATTTTACACTCAGATTCTTTCCAAATTCCTCATCTACTCTTCTCTTACTTTCCTTCGCTACTCTCTTCACCACTCCCTTTTTCTCCAAGTACCTCGCTCTTTTCTGTCTCTCCAAATCTTCATTCCCTCTACTACCCAACCACTCTTTATACTTTTTTTCTTGCCTTCCACAACTAATTTTACCTCTTCAGTCTACCATACTGTACCCTTCACTCCCCTCCCTCTCTCTCCTTACTCCACATACCTCCTCACATGCTGCACATATCTCTTCCTTAAACACTTTGCTCACCTCTTCCACTGTCTCCATACCCTCCAGGTCAAACCTACCAAGACGTAAGTTTGGATAATGAATTTAATTAATCCAGATATATATACAGTATATATACTTTTTCGAAATCAAAATATATAAAATACGATTGTTCTTGCTTGTACCTTTAATATTCCACTTCTATAATCGTTACGCAAAAATAATCAGCTTTTCATTATGAAATTCTGATGTCCAGTAATTATATGAGTAGGAGATTTATATGTTTTTTTTTTAACAGTAATTTGTCATCATAATTTTGTCGCTCGGGGATACAAACTTATTACACATAAATGTATAACTTGGGGGAAAAACAATAATTTGTACATGAATAGCTGCTGTGTTTTTAACTGGAAACTATCTACAAATATTAATTCATATTTTGTGTTTAACTAATTGCAATTACTTTATATAACCGTCACAACAACTTTTTATAATGGTAATGGGACAATTATTAATTCCGATAACGTCACGATCGCTGTGGCCATTAGAGCTGCACACAATACAACTTTTTAATGACATTCAGTGAGTGTCTGTGAATAGCATATTAAGCGGTAGGTGAGAGAACTGTACCGGTACCTAATTTGTTATCGGGAGATGTGGATCTGTTTATTTATCTATTTATCTAATTTACCTTTACAGTACTCCCTAGACCTTCATCAAACTTTTAAAATACATCCTTTCGAGATCAATTTCTACATTTGTTAATGCCCTGGCCGAGGGCTGGTTCCTCCTAAATTGCAAGCTCGCTATCGCTCACCAGCACAACAATATTAACACCTAAATGGCACAATCAAATATTGAAATCGTCTAAATAATGAGGCAAATGTCTTAACATATCAAAACTAAGGGGTTTAAGCATGCTGGGGAAGGGGTATTACTACAGTACATGTATTATCATTTGCACCACATATCATCTAATACACACACCCAATTACCGCTCCTAGAGTTCATTGGCTACATTTATACACCTTGGGTCTCTCAGTTATTTTGTAATAAGGGAATGATTGAAGGAAAACAATATAAATGATAAAAGTATGTAACCAAAGCTAAGGAAGTTACACTAGGTTGTGTATTGACCCGGTGAGCATCTTCTTATCGTAACCCTTTGAAATCCTCAACACTTAGTATTGTACAAGATGTAATGTAATTGGTAATACTTACATTATCATCTGTGGCACCACCACTTACATTCCCCAACCCAAACTTGCAGAACATTAGTGCATTGACAAATATGCACAATTCTGTGCATATGTGTACCATTTTATTTGATCAGTTAAATATACATTCGCAGGCTCCATCCCAAAAACTCATTCAACATCTCCCAAAAGAGGTTCTCAACCTTTGAAACATTTAAGAACAATCTTCTGTACAGTCAATATACCTGTATATGCATATTCTTCCATCTTCTTCCTCCCTCTACCTCTATTACACCCCCATCCTCCTCTCTACTATCTTTTCCCTACTGCAACCATACTCTATTCAATTGAAGCATGATTCTGGAACCTGGGGGCGTTTCAGAGGTCACTCCTGATTGGCTTTCAGGACTTTAACTTCAGCCAATGAGAGGCGAAGATTGTCCGTGCCTTGCTCCTCTTATTTAGATGTATGCCGATGAAATATCTGTAGCATATTAATAAACTACTTGTAAAACATCAAATACGGTGCTTTTAAGTGTGAGTGAGTGCATAAATGTGTGAGATAAGTTTGTATTTGCTGGCATGAGTGACGTCAGAAGACAAAGAGATGAGGAGCATTCAACATAATTAATAATACAAAATTAAAACTTCTGCATCAACTGGCAATTCAGCGAATGACCAAAGTGATAGCATAAGGAGATATTTGTATATGTGTTTCACAATATTATTAAAATCGCCATGACCTCGCTATAATGCGCTTCTCCAGCTCACTGAGTCAATTGCCTTTAGTCGCATTACACTACAAATTTCATGATACTATACTCCCAAAATCCTAAGTAACAAGCCAACCATTGTTTTTTTTAAAGATATAGTATGTTGATCAATTGGCATTATCTATATAAATGCAGTGATAACAGCAAACACAATAAACATTAAATTGCTTGAGAAATCAAGGAACTTCGCTGGTGACAGCAGCCAGTTGGATGTTGCCGCCAAAACTAAGTCCGTTTGTTGGCACCGACTGTGACTTCATCCTTGTATTTCAGTGGTTTCTCTAGGAAAAAAAGAATACGTAGATCCAACAATTTTGGTTTTGTATCAGGTAAATAATAATATTATACTATATTACAAATTGTTCACAGTTAACATTGTGTTTTCTTATATATAATCGGGAGGCTATGGGCTCTCTGTGAGAGGGCTGGTTATCACATAGAGGAGCACGTCTCTTCAACAAACTTTTGCGGCGAGTAAGAGACATGACAGGTGTCTCGTTAGACAGCTTCAAGAGAGCTCTCGATGTCGAACTACAAAGAGTGTCAAACGAGCCCATTTTCGCAGGGGAGCGCTCCGCCCCTTCGAACAGTATGCTGCACTAATTTTCAAACAACAACGAAGAGCGGTGCGATCCTCGGTGTCACTAGCAAGAGTGCCGAACTCCACATAGGTGACATAGGTAGGTAGGTATAACCTCTTTTCAGTCATTGAATAGAATCGAACAAGAGCATCTCTGACACCACTTCATATATTTCACTCAGATTATTTTGTTCACTCTTATTATCCTGGCATTCTTATACATAATGTCAGATGATCAACATACTATACTGTATGTTAATATAACAATGGTATTGTTTGTTACTGAGGATTTGGGGAGTATATTACCAAGGTAATCCTCTTGGGCATGGAAGCATACATTTAATTTTCATTCTCTCAGTCTAATACAAATTTGTTTTTATTTACTCACGCTTGTTCTACAGCTGTCTGCAATAAAGAGGAAGCATTCAACGGTACCGGTACCTTGGCCATCAAACTCAAGAATTTCATACTTCCAATGTTTCTGCCCGGAATCAAGCCAAATCTATTCTTCAACTTGCCAAACAATCTTTCATCAATAATAAATGCACTGAACTATCCAACTCTAGCTATTCCCAAGCCTTCTGGCATCTAGCCAAAAACCTCTCCAACATTTTTTCTTCTGTGTCTTTCCCTCCTCTTTTCCACTCTGATGGCAGTACAGTCACTTCTTCCTCTGACAAAGCTGAACTCTTTGCTAACACTTTTGCTAAAAACTCCGATCTGGATGATTCCGGTGCTATTCCTCCCTCTCCATTCCCCCTCTCTCCTACTTATGCTTAATGTTATAATATCTTTTAAGGATGTACTTTCCACCCTCTCTGGGCTTAATACTAAGAAGGCGTACGGACCGGATTATGTTCCTCCTGTTATACTCAAATACTGTTATACTCCTGTGCTGACTCCCTGCCCAGGCAAAATCTTTTGTCTCTGTCTCTCCTCTAACGTCTTCCCTTCTTGCTGAAAATTTGCTCTCATTCAACCTGTCCCAAAGAAGAGTGACCGTCTCAACCCTATCGTCCAATTGCTCTAATTTCTTGCATCTCTAAAGTTTCTGAAACTATTCTTACCTAAAAATTTCTTAAGCATTTACCTTCCAATAGCCTACTCTCAGACCGCCAGCATGGCATCCTTAAGGGCCGCTCTACTGGTGATCTTCTTTCTTATCTTACTAACTCTTGGTCATCCTCCATTTGGGAATTCAGCGAGACTATTTTTGTTGCGCTAGACATATCGAAAGCCTTCGATAGAGTCTGGCACAAATCCCTCATTTCCAAACTATCCTCTTTTGGTTTCTATCCCTCCATCTGTGTCTTTGTCTCTAATTTCTTTTACGGCGGTTCCATAGCTGCGGTTGTGGATGGCCATTGTTCACTTCCTTAACCTATCAGCTCTGGTGTTCCTCAGGGTTCTGCCCTATCTCCAATTATCTTCCTATTATTTATTAACGACCTTCTCAACTGCACTTCCAGCCCCATTCACTCATTACACTATTCAACTAGCCTTCCATAACATCATTCACAGCAGTAACTCCAAAACTCACATAAGGAGGCCATAAAGCACCTACATTATCTTCTGATATCTCTACTATCTCTAATATACTCTTTATAATTAACCCTTCATCTTCTCTTAATATTCTTGGTGTCTCTGTTTCTCCTGATTTCTCTTGGAATGATCATATCACCACTCTTGCTAACAGCTCACAACGATAACATCATTCACATCTCCATACCAAAACTCATATATATATATAATATATATATTCTGATATATATATATATATATATATATATATATATTATATATATATATTAGATATATATATATATATATATCTATATATATATATTTTATATATATATATTTTATATATCTATACATATTACATATACATATATACTATATATATATATCTATGTATATATATATATATATTTTATATATATATGTATATATATATATATATATATATTATATATAATATATATATATATATATATATAAAATATTATTATATATATATATATACCTGCATATATATATACTAAGGGTGTGAAAGATAAGAATGGGAGAATGCTAGCCGAGACGCAAGAGAGAGTCGGAAGATGGAGGGAGTACTTCAATGTAAATTGATGGAGTTGCTAAATGTAAGGAATGAAGAGCCAGCGAACATAGATGGATATGGTATGGGTGGGAGAATAAGAGAAGTGGTGGAGGAAGAGGTGGGGATCAGGAGGTCAGAAGTGTGGGAAGCCATGAAAAGAGTGAAGTTGGGAAAAGCACCAGGAACAGATGGAGTGTGTGGGGAAATGTTGAGGTATGGTGGTGAAATAGTGATCGAATGGGTATGGAAAATGGGCAAACTAGCATGGGAGAAGGGGAGGGCACCCAATGACTGGAAGACTGGCATAATAGTCCCCCTATATAAGGGCAAAGGAGAAAGAGGAGTGTGTTGTAACCACCGAGGACTATGTTTTCTAAGCATAGTAGGGAAGGTGTACAGTAGGGTAGTGATTGAGAGAGTGAGAGTGAGAATGGAGAAATGGATAGGCGACGAGCAGGGAGGTTTTAGGAAGGGAAGAGGATGTGTAGATCAGATTCTTACCCTGAATTGTGTTGTGGAGAAATATCTGGAAAGCAACATAAGGTGCATGTTGCCTTTATGGACTTGGAGAAGGCCTATGACAGAGTGGATAGAGAAGGTATGTGGAAAGTACTTAGAATATACGGAGTAGATGGCAAGTTGCTGAAAGCAGTGAAGAGCATGTATGAGAGTGCAAAGGCGGCAGTACGTGTGGAGCATGAGCAGAGCGAGTTCTTTGACCTGAATGTTGGGTTGAAACAGGGGTGTGTGTTATCCCCGTGGTTGTTTATTGTATATATGGATGGAGTCATGAAAGAAAAACTAGGAAGAGCAGTGGATGTTGGTATATCGCTGAAAAGGGAGGGAAATGAGTGGAAGCTGCCTATACTGCTGTATGCGGATGATACAGTTCTGATGAGCAATAATGAGTGGGAGTTGCAGGGGCTGGTAAATGA
Organism: Paralithodes platypus; assembly: GCA_032716605.1. Classification (NCBI taxonomy): domain Eukaryota; kingdom Metazoa; phylum Arthropoda; class Malacostraca; order Decapoda; family Lithodidae; genus Paralithodes; species Paralithodes platypus. The sequence continues at coordinate 13,060,269 of CM064541.1, forward strand.
GTTTGGAACAGTGCGCGAAAAACGGAATTTGAAGGTAAATGCGGGGAAGAGCAAGGTTATGGTCTTTGAAAGGGGTGAAGTCACAGAGTGTGAGGTGAAGTTGAACGGTCAGGCTATGGAGATCGTCAGTTCCTTTAAGTATCTGGGCAGTGTGTTGAGTAAAGATGTCAGGACTATGGATGAAGAAGTGCGGGAGATTGTGCAACAGGGGAAGAGGGTTGTAAGAACATTGAAAGCAGTAACAAGAAATAGGGTGGTCAGTATGGAAGTGAAGAAGTCCTTGCATGACAGTGTGGTAATCCCAACACTAACTTACGGAAGCGAAGCATGGACGTTCGGGAAGAGACTCAGACCAAGAGTGAGAGGGGAGGAAATTAGTTACTTTAGAAGTGCGTGCGGAATTATATGGAGGGATAAACAGACAAATGAGGAAGTAAGAAGGAGGTGTGGTGTGGAGGTAGATGTGCTGGAAAGTGGGAAAAGGAACAACTTGAGATGGTTCGGCCATATGGAATGTATGAAAAGCGAGATAATGACTAAGAGGGTGTACGAGAGCGAGGTGGAAGGACAGAGAGGGAGAGGTCCACCGAAGAAGAGGTGGAAGGATGGAGTGATGAAGTATATGAATAAAGGCGGTGCTGGTTGGGAGGAGGGGCGTCGACTGACTGGGAACAGAGGTGCATGGGGGCGGTTCGTTCGTGGCCACCCCTTCGGGCATCACGGCGTCAGGCAATAGATATATATATATATATATATATATATATATATATATACCGGTATATATATATTTATTTTTGTCACAATTTACACAGTAATTGTATAGTTATGTAAGTTATTATTCACAGTTAATGTTCAGCTATATTTGTCAATGATAGTGTCGCTGGGAAGGACTGACTTTCTTATAAAATAATGTTAAAATAATGCTTTCAATTTACACCGTATTTATCTAAATATTTCACAGATATTCCTAGGTGTTTGTGTAGTTACACAATACATAGTTACTTCATACTGTTCATCACAGTGAGAGAGTTTTGATAATGCTTTTCCAAACCAACCCCGATGTAACATTCATGGTCTCATATGTGTGTGTGTGTGTATGTGTGTGTGTATTATTTTACAGTTATTATTCAAATGTATTATTGTCAATGACTCTGTTGCCGGCAATCACTGACTTAACCTCTCCGCTGTGCAGCCCCTATAGTATACAGGCATCCCTGTGCGGAGGTATGACGATTTGGGCGCCCCTTGCAAATATCGACGTGTAGGGAATGTTCGCGCGCATGGAGCCATATATATTTCACCCCACAAAAAATGTCTGGGGGGGTAGGGGGGACGGTCCGTAGTTGAAAAAAGTGGAGCGAATGGCATCGCGCGGCCAGATTGTCATCGCGCAGCAAGATTTCCCGGGTGAATATTCACGCGCCCAGGGGGTAGGAGGAGAGGGAGGGGAGGGTGGGTTAGGCCGTAATTCCGCGTATTTATCCTATTTTGAGCACTGTTATGCTGTGTAGAGTATGTGTATTGTGTACATATGTGTACGTATGTGTACGTATGTAGGCCGCCCATATACCAAGGAATATGCCGCATATAGACCAAATATGCGACATATAAGCAAATGCTGAATGAGTTTAGAGCCGGGAACACAGGTAGAGAGTTTAGGCGGGAAGGTATGAAGAGTACAGGGTGTGCTGACTGAAATATCACGTACATATATCGTATTTTAAGCACTCTCATGCTATATAAAGTACGTGTATGTATGTAGGCCACCCATATACCAAGGAATATGCCGCATATAGACCAAATATGCGACATATAAGCGAAATATGAGAGAGTTTACAGGCGGGAACGGAGGTTATGGGAGTGGTGTGGTTGGTGGGTGGGTGGGTGGACCGTGGGAGGGAGGGAGGGAGGGAGGGAAGTTGTGTCTGTGAGTCGCTGGCAAGCCAAGGTCAGCCAGCTGTATGTGCAATTATTGTTGTCCCTGTCGCCTTGCCTTTCGTCCCTTTCTTCCCTTTGGCAGGGCCAGGGGCAGGGGCAGGGGCAGCGTCGGCAGGGCCAGCAGAGGTACTGGATGGCAATATTATGGTGGTCCCTGTCGCCTTGCCCTTCATCCCTTTTTCCCTTTGTCAGGGGCAGGGGCAGGGGCAGTGGCAGGGGCAGAAGGGCCGGCAGGGGCGGCTGGTGGTGGTGGTGGCACGGTGGTAGTGGCAGAGGTAAAAGTTTTTTTACCCATGCCCTTCCCTGTCTTCCCAGTGGTCCCCGCAGGTCCTGCAGCCCAAGGGTGGCCTCCTGCGTCGGTGGCAGTGGTGGCAGTGGTGGTGGTAGTGGTGGTAGCAGTTGCCTGGGTGGTGTGGGCAGTGTCCCAGAAAGACAATGACTCTGTGCACTGCCCTTGCTGGCACGTGTTTTACGTGCTTTACGTGCAGGTTCCTCGTCCTCGGATCTACTCGTGCCGTAGTAATGGTAGCTAGGGTCTTTGGCAGCCACTCTCTGCCTTCCACGGCCACTGACACCAGCAGAAGGAGGGCTGGTTGTGTCATCAGGGCGAGAGCGTGAGGGTGGTGTAGGCTCCAATGCGTGTGTACGTGCGTGCGTGTGTACCGCTTGCCTGTGTGCGGGCCGAGCTTGTGGGGTGGTGGTATCGAGAGGTGCCAAGTCGTACTACTCTCGCACCAACTTGTAGCCGCCTGGCTGGAAGACCGCGGTTTTGGTACGCGTTCAAAAACCGGGATTATATAAGGGGTTCCGCAGCGCAGCGGTAAAACTCTTATTAGTGTTTCAGCACTTGCCGGGTTAATCCTCACTTCATATAATTCTTACAATTTATTAGTTATTGCACAGTTATTATTAAGTTATTATATTTTGTACACAGTACATTTTGTTACTTCAGTGTTGATCACTCTGTTCATGATAATGCCCTAGGCCTAGAACATATCTATAGTGTGATACTGGACATAGGACACAGAGCACAGTGGTACTTTGCACTCTAAGCACCAGTATTGTGTTTCCTTCCGTGTTGAAGGCCTGCGCTCCGTATTGAAGCAGACGTGGCAGTGCCGGGTGTCTTTACGGTCTGAAGGCCTGAAGTGTCAACTGGTGATGAGAGAGCCAGTCAGCAGTACCTCCTTCACCAGTTGGTTCTCAAACTCCCGTAGAGATGTGGTGTTCTGGTGACTTGGCTGTAAAGGTCGTTGCACACTGACATGAAAGCCCATCCAGGCAAGTTCCCAACTCGAAATTTCAGCCTGATACGGCGAATCGGCAACATAATCGTGGATATTAGAAATTAGCCGTGGGTGACTCTCATGATCCAAGCGACGTATCGGGGTCGATACGAGATTTTGAGCTATTCAAAAGTTCGTGGGAATACCCCGACAACTGTAAAATATCGTCTGAGTCTGGCCTCCATCACGAACTCACCGTATCACAGTCGTGTGGTCCGTATCAAAGACGTATGGTCCGTATCAAAGCCGTACGGCCGGTATCATTGTCGTCTGGTGCGTATGCCTGCCGTGTGGACCGTATCTCTTCTGTGAGGAAAATTGGCAAGGGTCGAGTTGGCAACCACGCATCTAGCCTCAATCCGGTTGCACGTCTCACAGCATCGATACGATTCTTCTGAGTTGTATCGCAGTCTTTTGGGTCGTATCTTTTCCGTGGACTAGTCGTGTACCGTGCGCACGACTTTTCCTATCTTCTTCGTAGCATTCGTTTCTCTACCGTATCAGCATCGCTAGAGTCTTATCAAGTCGTGCAGAAGAGATACGGTAGAGATACGACTCTAACGATGCCAGCTATTTTTGCCGCGATCTCAAGTAAATTCGGCAAGACACAGGATTTGTATGTGTCGTGGGTGTTTGTGCCAGTCTTGAAGGGGCTGTCGTGTCAGTGTGCAACGACCTTAAAGGATGAAGGAGTTCAGGACAACCATATCCAGGAGGTGCAGGAAAGCATTTGTGTACCATTTGCAGCTAAGCCGTAGATATTCGATGGTCCCAATTACCATGTCAGACTTATCAACGAGTCGCATGTTGATGTTATAGTCGAGCACGGCATCACGCTTGTTCACAACGTTACCCGAGCCACTTTCTTTCTTGTCGGAATCTTGCATGGCACCTTCGTAGACGGTACCTTCTGCTAATCGTGCCATTGTATAGCCAGCATTTTCCCAGACTTCTGAGTGAATAGTCACCCTTCTTGGTCCAAGCGGAGAACCCTGGCCTGTGCTTACGATGAAGAGGTGGGTGACGGTGGTGCCCACAAGTTACATGTTATCACTCACCCAGTGATAACTGCCCTATACTTACAACACTTCATATATGTTCCAAAACTGTTTTGAAACATATAATTGCATGTTACCATAACCTTGTTTCGTAACAAATATACGGAACATTGGTCAGTGTGGAAGGACCTTTAGAAATAAAATGTATTTATCTTTTTTGGCTGAACACCTGCTTAATTTGCCCATTTTCTTACAGTATCCAGTTGATTTCACATATTTTCTTTTCATTTCATACTTCTTCTTTGTTCTGCCCTCTCTGCCTTCCATCTAACCCCCCCTCCCTTCTGTGTTCCCCGTCCTTGTTTAATTCCGACCTCTCTTCTCTGCATCGACTATCGGACCACCGGAGACCTCTGGCAAATACTTAGCATTGCAAGAACCGAGGCAGCAAAGACTTCAAGGCATACTGGAGAAGGGAAGAGGAGGGTTGGGTGGGTGGGTGAAAGAGAAAAAGGAAAGTGGAAGGGGAGAGAGGAGAGTGAAGGGTGATTGAAGAGAGAGAGGGAGGAGAGAGAGGAGAATGGATGGGGAGAGAGGAGAGTGAAGGAAGAGAGAGGAGAGTGAAGGAAGAGTGAAGTGAGAGTGGGAGGGGATAGAAGAGAGAGGGGAGGATGGTTGAGAAAGGAGAAAAGAAGCGAGAAGAGTACGTCAAATCACGTTTTGAAAGTTGTTGACACGCTTTCAATACATCCTACTTGGCAGCAGGTGCATATATAACTATAAACGTCACTACACATTATACCCCAGCTGCCAAGCAGGGGTGCTTTTAAATAACGAGTTAACAAACACAGTCGAGTTGGACAAGTCTAACACTTCATTCCCCTCCTCACTCCACGATAAGGGATAACTCCTGGAATTGAAACACCTCAGTTCAAACATACATTTTAGCAGTAAGATTGACTTAAGAACCCTTGAATCCTTATATATTGACAATCTGTAGCCCTCCCACAATAACCGACTATCCTCAACCCATTTAGGTTTGTTTTCAGTTATATATCTCGCTTCCAACTATGTTGACTGCTTTATGTAATGTAAACCCATAATAATTATTATTAATATAAATTATAATTTGTGTAATTATCCTACTAATTAACATTGTCGTGATTATTATTTTAGTGCAACTACTATTTCATCATTTGTAAATAGTTGTATTACAATTTAAGCTGTCGTTAGGTTAGGCTACGTGAAACTAGGGTACGTGTCCATACCTATACCCTGTTTATTCTAGGTAGGCCAGAGATTGCGACCCCGAACCTCTGTAACTCAAAATGGTTTAGAGCAAATGGGCTGTACATTTCCACACCTATTTCCTGGCTGACTTTTCTTAAATGGTAAAAATATTTGTTTGATTACTCCAGTCGTTTTGAGTTATAGAATTTAGAGGTTAATATGTGTGGCCTCCTTATAACGAATGGACTATAAGTGTTGCGAGAGGAATAAAAGGCATCAGCTTGGTAGGTTATACGCAAACCTTGGCTTCTGAAACTTGGTAATTTGTTTATATTTCACCTTCGTATACATGGCATACATATTAAGGGGAAGTTTAAACAATTTCTGGACTCCTCCCTCATGTTTAGCCCCATTAGTTTTGAGATGATAAGACGTTGTTGTTGTTGTTGTTGGTGTTCCCCAAGCTGCCTGGCCGAACAGCCGCAAGGCCCCGAGCAAGGCCAAGGCCAAAACCGAGCGCCCCCACAGAACCCTGATAAGACGTTCTTCCCATTAGTTTGGCGATCGTTCGGCACATTTGTTTTGTCAATATTAAGACCGTTCGTGCCATTTAGGTGTCGATGTATTATTGGCGAGCGATATTGAGCCTGTAATTGGCTGTTTTTTGTTTTTTGTTTTTTTCTACCGAAAAATGCACAACAGTTTCTCAAAGAAGGGTCTTGGGAGTATTTATTTTAAGATTGATGGATGCCTAAGAAAGAAACTATGCAAAATAATAACTAAATTAACAATTAAATATATACACAAATATAAATCTCCCCTTTAGAGACAAGTAGAGAGAATAGGCTTTGTTTTGTCGGGCTATAATAGTTACAGCTCGAAATATAGTCTTTACTAAAATCCAGATCTGGACTTATAGACCGTAAATAAACTCAACAGGAATTCTCGAACACGTTCTCAATATCACAATTAAGTATTCAACTAGGTACTACAGAACTCAATAACAACACACATGTGAATTATTTGCACAAGTTTATTCAAAGGCATGGAAATAGTAGCTTTACTTATTGGCTTTGGATTTATGATGTCGTAGCATAGTCATATCAATATTCAATTTGTGTATATATGAATGTAACTTAGGACGTAGCATTACCTTAATAATTATTAGAATGATAAGGCAATGAAGAGAATACATATAAGTAGAGCAAACCAAAGTAAGATCAACTATACTTCAGTGGTGTTGATAAACAAAGTAGGAAATATGCAATTCAATAAGCATGTGACCTATAGCATCAACCCTTAATAATAATAATGATGCAGTCGAGTGTCTTTCGTGAATTAATCAACAATAAAAAAAATCATACAATCTCGATGCAAGAGAGGATGAATGAATTGAGAAGTAAAATAAATACACAGGCAGTGAGCGAGATGTACGAGTGGGCCGCGTACGATTTAGCTAGGTAAAGACGCTCAGGTAAATGCGACCTTTAATCAGCTAGCGTGTCAGGTCATGCGTACTACTGCGGGGTTGGAGAATACAATTCTAGTTTGTGTGAATATGAACTTAATCTCAGAGATATTGCAATGAAACTGGGGGCAAGGTATTACTTAATTCTGTTCATAATTTACTGTGTCTATAGCTCAAATTATGTAATTTATGATTTGAACTTTATATTCACTTCAATCGAACGTATGTAATAATTACGAACTCGGTCGAGGAATTCAGATGTATTGTTATTAATACAATTATGAATCAACTATAGAGAAATATTTACTAATTGTATATAAAGACAAAGTCTAATTAATCAAATGTGATTAGTTAACAGATGTCCTAGAAACGCTTATAATGGTAATAGCGTAAGGAAATAATTAACAAACTATTAATTATGTCAAAAGTGACGCACAAGACGAAGTTGTACTACGGAAATACTCAGAAGGGTATTAACAAGCTGTCTGAACGAGTTAACAGAGTCTTAATAACAATTCACCTTAATAAGCGGTGTATTCGAGATGATGGAAAATTTAGATAAAAGACTATGCAATGCTAGAATTCCTAGACAGTCAGAATCAGAATTATCTACATCAATAGTCAAATGAACGGTAATACTAGTTCATAAAATAATTACAATAACGATTAAGTAATCGAATGTAAAAATGGGGAACTTGGAAAGTATATAAATTATAAGTGAATGATAAACTTCACAACGAGGATACTGAGATAACGAGGATACTGAGATAAATTAAGTATGAAATTGAGCATAGGTTCTACGTAATAAGTTATGAATTAAGAAGGGGAATCAAGACACGAAATACACTGCGACCTCAACTTGTAACATACATAACAGAATACATGTACTAGAAAAATCAGTGAGTGCGTGGCGAGATAAATTAGTTAACACGAGTATATAACGTATGCGTAGGACGCTTAGGGTAATGTTGGAGGGTAGAGAGAGAGAGAGAGCAGGTCTGGCCGACGTAGATCGTAGGTTCGTGGAGCAGCACTTCAGGGGGGTAGGGCGTCACTCGAGCAGGACTTCAGGTTCCAGACTTCAGAGGGCACCACAGGTCTAGCACTCTCTCCGGCAGGGGGCAGGTTTGGGGCAAGCTTCTGCTGTGGTTAGCTGTCCTGTCCTTTTCAGGCTGAGTACAGTACCGCAGTGGATTTTTGCATACCTTTCCACTAAATCTTTGAGGTAATATCTGACTTAATTCCTGGCTCTATTTTATACAGTCTCGCGGCAATAGGGGTATTGTGAATTCGTTGTGTTGAAATTGTGAGGTTTAACCCTTGTCTAGCAGGGGGTTTTGGGCTTATTTGGGCATATTCAGGCCCTGCTGAATGATAAATCAAGTATCTGCATGAAAAGACATTTATTTAGCAAAAAACTAGGCGCTAAAAGCTTCAAAATGAGACCAGAACGAGCTACGTAGCACTCATGGTTCTCATGCAGTGATACCAGTAACATGGGAGTTTAGCGTATAGTGGCATATTTTTCCCAGCTATGCTCACTACTGGCTACACTGCCGGCCTCTCGAGAACACAGGGAACATGAGTTAATGAGCGGCGGTAAGCCCTGGGAGTCGGCTGTCTGGCCCGCTGCGCTCCCGGCCATTTGCACTCGATTTTAACCCTTTAAAAGCCATAATAATGCTCCTAACTTGCTGCAAATTGGAGGCGGACTTAAGTCCGGCCCCGATCTTTAAGGGTTGATACTTATCATAGACATGGCTGGTTAATATTTATAGGTGTACTTATATATTAGGTAATACATTTACGTCATACAAGGCATCTATTTAACCTATTCTTGGAGAAATCTTACTTATAAAGATTACATCATTTTCCAGACTCTTAGACAGACTGAGGTATTGCTGGCCTATTTGTGCTTCTTGTCTTGAGGTTATTGTATCTACAGGACTGCCATAACTGGTACTCTTGTTCAGGTCCATTGGTACCTGTAAGCTTCCGGTCGCTGGTGTGCAACTTGCATAAACAAGTTTCATTGTACTACATATCCAGGGATGGAGGGGATGCTGTCCTGTGATTGGCTGGTGTGGTCTAAAAGCAGGGCTGTGGTTGGCTGGGTTGGCTGTGATAATTTCCCATGCTCATAACTGCTTCTTAGTCCAATAGAACATGAGAAGTTCTGGGCGGCAGGGGTGGCTCCTGTATTTTCTTATCCCTCCTTTGCTTCCGTGTTGTTGGTTTAGTTTGTGGATCCAGTTGCAGGCTGGCAATTCTGCAACTGGATTTTGCATTTGGCTGTAGCAACCCCGTCATTTCACCACTATCGGCGAGGAAAAAGTCGCGACCTCGCTCTTGAATAATGTAGGATCGGTTGGTGGTTGTGTTCATGACGGGTGTCAGGTTTTCTGAGGTAAGCAGCCATAATGTGGTAGGGATATCCATAGGTTTGGTGACATCCATGACCAGGTTTAAATGTAGAGGTACTTCAGCGTGAGCAGCTAGTTGTTGTTGTTGTTGTTGTTGTTCCCCAAGCTGCCTGGCCGAACAGCCCCAAGGCCCCGAGCAAGACCAAGGCCATAACCGAGCACCCCCACAGAACCCTCCCAGCCGACCACAATAAAGCATGGGTGACCAAAGCCACTCTATGGCGGGGAGCTGAGGAGGGCGACAGAGACGCCCGGGAAACCAAAGCCCCACCCAGGGCCCTGTGCCCCTCAGCAATTATGAAGAGAAAGCTGAGGGGCAAAGGAAAAAATGTGACGCTTTGGCTTCCAATCTTGGTAGATTGGGAGGACAATCCTAGCAGCTAGTTGTAGGAGCTGGTTAGGTGTTTTCACAGGCGTTGGTTTGATGCCATCAAAAATGGACACACTGTTAATTTTCATTACTGGTGGAGTCGTCGAAGGGGTAGCTGCAGGAGGAGGCGTCCTTGGAGTAGGTCTGGTTACTGCTGGTTGGCGAGGAGTAGTGACTCGGACAGGAATGGCTGGTGATGAGTGTATGGAGGTAGGCAGGCGTGGCTGCACCAGGTAGAGGTGACCTCGCATTAGGTGGTGTGGCCATCAGTGGAGCTGGCAAGGTAGGTCTTGGGTGATCTCGCCGGATGTATGTTGGTTTGAAGGAAGGCGCCCATCGTTGAGGGGGCACCACACGTCGACCAGATCTTGTGCATGTAGGGTTAGATCGAGTAGGAATTAGTGAAGGTTGGAAAACACGTGATTGAGGGGAAGGTGAAGAAGCAGAGCTAGAAGAATTTGACAGTTTATTTGTTATGTTATGTCTGGGACGGATGACTGGGGAAGGTCGTGAGCTAGAAGATAATTGAGGAATGGCCCTGGGAAGTAATGGAAGAGGCAGTGTAACTGGTTTAATTTGGGATTGAGATCCGGAAGGAACAGGAGATTTTAGTTTAGATGCATAAGATTGGGGACCAGAAAGATTAGAAACAAGAGGGATAGGTAAAGAAAGAGATACAGTAGGGGGAGGGGGAGGAGCGGAAGTGACAGGTGGAGTAACGAGATTAGGAATGGTGAGGCCTGAATAGATAAAGAGAGCGGTTGATGACCAACTTGAGAAGGAAGGATTGAAGGAGCAGAGACAGTGTGTGTAGGTATAACAGGCGCGGGTGTGTACACAATAGGAGGTGGGCGTGGCTGTAACAGGGGGGTTGGGCGTATGAGCTAAAGCATTCAAATCTGGAAGGGTTATGTGTTTGCGGGTGGGTGTCACAGGTAGAGTGAGGTCAGGTAAGGCAGGTTCTGTGGATCCTAAATTCTGGTTATTATTTGCAGGCAATGTGTCATTCTGAATGGGGTCAGCAAGCATAACTATATTCTCATTAATAGGCTGAAATCTATGGACATGCCTGTTACGATATGTGCGCGACTCACCAAAATAATTGATGATAACCTGGTAGCAGTTTGGAACAGATAAAATTTCAAAAGGTCCTTTAAACCTGGGTTTGAGCTTGGATGGTACTGGTAGGTGGGCAACCATAACTAGATCACCAATACAGTGAGGGCTGGCTTTGGGAGTTTCATCAGGTCGCAGATCTTGCACATACTGGATTTGTCGTAGTCGATTTTTGAGATGAACTAGAGACTGGTCAAAATTGGAGGAGGGCTCATACGGGGCAGCTAGATGACGAAGGGGAAGGAGCAATGGTGCCACTCCAAATACTCGCTCATGGGGTGATATTCCGTCTTCTCGAGGGCAAGTGTTGATCCCCCATTGCACAATACGAACTTGGCTGGACCAATCTTTGGAATCCACTTGTTGCAACCGGGTTCGGATTTGATTGGCTATCGTTCTGTGGCTTCTCTCGCAGATTGAATTCCCTTGAGGCCAATAGGGGGAGGAATGACTGATTTTAAAACCACACATCATCGATAACTGTGACCATATGTGACTGGTAAATTCTGGGGCATTATCAGAATGGATTGCTTCTGGTAGTCCAAAATAAGGGAAGACATGCTGAATCAGTGCTTCAGCTACTGCAATTGCTGAATGATCTTTTGCTGGACACGCGATGACATACTTGGAGTACGTGTCCACAAAAGTGATGATATACTTGAATCCGTGACTATTTTCTAAAGGGCCCATCACGTCTACTGCAAGCAATTGCCAAGGTTTGGAGGCAATTAATTTTCCGGATGGCCCAGCTGTGCGGGTTCTGTCCTTTCCCAACGCACATGCTTTGCAAGACTCAGTGATGCGTTTGGCGGTGACGTAAGGCAGTGGGGTCCAGTAAACTTGTTGGAAGGTGGAGATGAGCTTTCTTTGTGCAAGATGGATCCCATTTTCCATATGGATGGACTGCATCGTGGTTAAGGCAGCTTGAGGTGTTATTACTTTTTTACCGTCCAAGGTGAACAGATTATCACCTCGCCTGGTTAGTTGGTTGAAATTTTTTCTTGGCATCCAGTCTGGCTTGTTTTGATGTTGGTATGCTTGTAGAAGGTCCTGTTGACTGTTGCTTGAAGAGTCCTGATGACGAATAGCGAGGATGGTGTGTGTTGGGTCGTCGTGGTGAGGTGCAGATTCAGGAGGTAATAAAGGGAGAAGTGCATCAGCATTAGTATGCAACTTTCCTGGTCGACAGGCAGTCTCTATGTCAAATTCTTCGAGAGATTCCCTCCACCTGATTGTCATAGCATTTTTTGTATCTGATTTCCGCAGCCATTGAAGGGCGTGGTGGTCGGTGATGACGGTGACCTTGACTCCTGCCAGATAAGCTTTTAAATATTGCAAAGCCCAAATAATGCCGAGACATTCTCGTTTTGTAACTGGGTAAATTATTTCAGCCGGGTTGAGGGTGCGGCTGGCACATGCAATGATATGTTCCTTGCCGTCTCTGGTCTGTCCTAATACGGACCCCAATGCCGAATTGTGACACATCAGTGTACAACCGGAACGGCTGGGTGTAGTCGGGAAAGGAGACCACTGGAGATGCAACTAACTTGGTCTTGAGATCATTGAAGGCTTGATGTCGTAAATCGGTCCATAAGATGGGCTCTTCTTTTCTTGTGAGGTCATGTAGGGGTTTGGCGATAGTAGCAAAGTTCTTCATAAACCTTCTGTAGTATGAAGCTAAACCAAGGAAAGCACATACACCTTTTACGTTAATGGGAGGGGTGATCTTGCTGATTGCTTCAAGCTTACTTGGGTCAGGTGCAATTCCTTCTTCCGAGACAATGTGTCCAAGAAAATTTACCTCGGTTTTTGCTAGAGTGCATTTGGCAGGTTTTAGTTTCAGGTTAGCATCTCGGATTCGTTGAAATACTTGTTGGAGTCTTTGTAGATGCTCTGTCCAGGTTTTACCGAACACAATGATGTCATCAAGGTAAGCTAGGCAAGTTTCCCAGGTTAAACCTTGTAGCACCGATTCCATCAGTCTTGAAAAGGTAGCTGGACCATTACATAAACCAAAAGGTAACACAGTGAAGTCATAGAGGCGTCCTTGGCTGGTAGAGAATGCTGTTTTCTGTTGATGTTCCCGCAAGACAGGTACTTGCCAGTAGCCAGCTTGCAGATCTAGAGTAGTGAACCATTTTGCACCAAGTAATGAGTCGAGAGAGTCATCAATCCTGGGAAGGGGTGAAGCGTCTTTAATGGTGACATCATTAAGTTGCCGGTAATCAATTCAAAACCGGGTTGATCCGTCCTTTTTACGGACCAGTACCACCAGAGAAGACCAAGGGCTGGTGGAAGATTTTACAACTCCTGTGGCGAGCATATCTTGGACTTGCTTTTCTTCTTCCTGGCGTTGAATTGGGTTTTTCCTCCTAATTGGTTGCTTAATGGGGTGTCCCACGGTGTGAATGGGGTGATGCAACATGTCCGTTTTTCACATATCTCGACTAGAGGTAGCGAACATATCTTGATAGGAAATTAGTAGGTTTCTGAGGTCAGTTTGTTGGTTAGAAGTGAGAGTGGATGGTATGTCAGGAAGTTTTTTTTTATAGGGGGGTGAAGATTCAGAGGGAACAGAGAGTTCGTCTGAATACATTTCTAGGTCGCCAATGGCAAGGCCCTTAGGCAGAGTGATAGGTTTGTCTGATATATTGGTAAATTTGATGCAATTCATCTGATGTGGTAGCAAGCAAGGAGCGGTTAGGCATACCCCATTGAAAGGGCTTTGGAGGTGTGGGGTCACAAGGACATTTCCTTGAATGGTAGGTACTAATGGTACCCATTTATCGTGATGAGGGGGAACTGTACTGGAGGAAGCAACTATAGCTTGAGAAATTACATGTGGTTGCAGAGGGGCACTATCTTGAGTACTTTGGGGTACAGCAGTGATAGGAAGGGATATATGCACAGTTGTGGATTTTAAATTGCTTCAAATTATCATTAGATTTTTGTTTTTATTTTCAGGTTTGGAAGGTGGATCATAAGATAAGGTTCGGTGCCTACAATTTATTGAGGCACATAAAGATATCAACAAATCGAGACCTAAATATCCATCATATTTAGACTCACTGGGATTGTATATCACGAAAGAGTGATGAACTCCGTGATTGGGATGAGGGGTGTTAACATATAACGGGAGTGTCTGACCAAGGTTAGGAATAATTTGATCATTGGCACTAATTAATATTATGGAGGAAGACTGCATTTGTCCAAAAACATGCTTATGTTTCTGGAAAAAAATGGAAGGAATAAGCAAGAACGGGAAGCCCCCGTATCAATGAGGAGTCGAACTTTCACCCCTTTCAGCGTGATTTTGTGGTACACCGGAAGTCCGTCATCCAATGTCCCGTCATGAGCCCCCGCCATTGTTGCAACTAGTTGTTTGGGGGGGGGGGGGCGACTAAAAATCCTGTGGATCGGGCTGGATAATTTCAGGCTGATATGTTTCTAGTTCTCCTTCCTCGATTCCGGCCGTCCCGTCGTCAATAATAGGAGAGATCTGTGCCCACCAACTTGGAGTCCTTGTCCTCTTTCTCGTGAGTTCATTGAAGGATCTCTTGAGAGACCAGATCATGCAGGGCCCGGAGCAGGGTTTCCAGTCTGCTGGCCGGATTCGGGCCCAGTCCTCAGCTTTGTCTGCTGGCCGAGGAGCTACTGGGCTACTGCTGAGGGTTACGTTAGTAGAGGGATGGGTAGTGGCTCTACTTATTGCAGCAATTTTGTTAGCTGGCTCCTTGGACTTCCTCAATGCCATGTGTGACGCACCCCAGTGCTGGGCAACGCAACCTGATTGTACTCCTTGGTACTCGAATGTACCGCCCGTGATCTGGCTACCGTCAGCCGCAATGTATATTGAGTGTGACAACTTATAACTATGTTCTTTGTATCTCTGCAAAGGTCTCGTCATGTGCTAACCAGTGGTGGGTTTTGTTTTAAGCCATGTCGAGACCTTCCATTTAATATGTAGTATCAATAGAGAAGTTGATAGATAAGAATGGGAGTTCAGAGAGAGAGAGTGAGTTAGGCTTCAGAGCAAGAGGGTAGCAACGCGCCGCGCTGCCGGCCGGGTGGTTGCCAGATGTATGGACTGGTTGGCCGCCTTGCGCTTATAGCTAGGCGCGATAGGGTTGGTAGTCCATTGTTGCCTGCCTGGGCTGGGCCCATGTTGTCGTACAGCACACTGCCTGGAGGTTGGCTGTGTGTTCCTTGACCAGGTTGCCTAGAACCTTTGAGATTCTAACATCCCTTGCTCTCTCTCCCCACTTCTCACGGTTGCACTCTTTCTCTCTGACGACATTACTCTCATTTCATTCTTCTCTCTATTTAAATGCATAACCTTCCCTTGAGGTCCTAAAGGAGTTTCAGCACTCACCTCTCGTATTACTCTTAGGACAAGCATATATTTACATGTATTAGATTTAAGGGGTTAATGTGAACAGCGATCTTCTTGATGAGGATAGTTGGTGAACGTTCTACATGTTCACGAGTTATATGCCCTGCTCATCATCCCATTTGTGACTAGACTGGTGCCATGTGTAAGAGCCCGACCATGCCCAGGAGTTGTCTGTAGAGGGACGAGGACTTAGCCTTGATTTGCATACCGAGCCAGGAGCGAGTGTAGCTCCCGAGACTACAGCTCGTTCGTAGTGCCGGTATAGTAGAGTAACGTAATTTATCTGTCCTTGTGTTCTCTACAGTCTTCTCCTGGGTTCTCGCTTTCGGTGCTGGGACTCGTTGTTCCTGTGACTTGGCCTGCTAGCTAGAACACATGGGGATGATGAGTGGGATATATCTTTATTTTACTATGCATTGCAGCTCTCTTTAAGTATATATCTATAACACTTTACAATACACATTAGTCACACACAAGACAACACTATTAATACTTTCATGTATCAATTAACTGCACTGTCGTTTTGCTGCTGTGTCCGGAGTTCTGTTGCGTAGGGCGCATACGGACTCGGAGGGGAGACAGAGTGAGAGAAGCGACGTAGCCTATGTGGTAGTAGGCTACCGGCGCAGTACTGTTGCCTGCAACCTTTTAGTTATTCCAAGTATAGATTCATTATTATAATAAGTGACTACTGTTCATGTTCCTCCCATGTGTATTATTAGGTATCTACTGGATCATGAACATCTTGTATGCTACATGCTAGTGCATGTTAGTAGGGGACAGTTAGTGTAGTGCACACGCTTTCAAATAGGCGTGTACATTTGTCATTTAGCATTTCACTGTCATACCTTTAGCCTGCTTCTATTCTACATTATTAGAGGCTTAATATTAACGTAGTTTCTTGAGTATTGCATTTCTTTAGTAATAACGTAACCTATAAATGTCTTAGGGAGTTTAGCCTCATAGCCTACCCCTGTTGTACACTTTCGTCGAGTTAAGGTACCTCGTTACCGTAGACGATAACTCTGTAGGGCGTTGGTGCTTTTGTTGTCTGGAGCATATAGTATTTGGGACTGGAATCGAGCGTGTCGTTGTCACTTAAGCCATTTCTGTCCTACGATCAAGAATCCCGAATATGTATTGCCGATCCAGCCGTAACAAAATGGCGACCTTGCACAAGATTCAGTAGTATCCTATCACATATTTTTTTGGAGAACTATTCTATGCTACCTAGTAGAGCTGGCTAGAATTTTCTTGCATATTGGAGGAATTTTTATTGTGTCATTATTGTATTGGTGGACTTGCAGATTGTTTCGTTAGGTGTCTAGAGTAGAGTCATTCAAGCATCTTTAACATTTTGTGAGTCGAGACTGCAATTAGTAATAAGCACTTTTTTTTTTTGAACAGCAATTGTATAACCAGCACTATGTCTAATGACTCATCATTTACGGGGGAGGATAACACGGTACAGCCTAGTGACCAGCAAGTACAGCAGATATTTAGGGAGGGGAGTGTTATAAGTGGAGAGTACAAAGGAAATCAAGCAACAACAGGTCTAGTGACCCTTCTAGGTTGCTTGTCCTCCAAAACACTGAGGATCAAGTGTCCAAACAGTGGTTTAGAGTGGGTAAGGGAACATTGGAAAGGGAACTACTGCCCTGCCACTAACGTGGCAGGACTAGGAAGTTAGTAGGGGACATATGGGTTAGTAACTGAGGGGAGGATAAAGTTATTCATTTACAAACGCAGTCAGTCGCGGGTTTGATGCGAGATATTTGTCTAGGCGGAATTTAAATGAATCAACGGTGCTGCAGTCTATAACGTCTCGGGAAGCCCATTCCACAAGTTGACAACTCGATTGAAGAAGAAATTCTTAGATTCGTGCGAGTTAAAAGATTTACCAATATTTGCAACCGTTTCCCCGCGTGTAATTAGATTGGTCGATAGTGAAGTACTTACTACAGTTCATATTGTCGATGCCTTTGATGATTTTGAACACTTGAATTAAGTCGCCTCTTAATCTGCGCTGGGTTAAAGGAAATAGATTTAATTCTCTAAGACGCTCTTCGTATGGTTTGTTCTTTAGGCTAGGTATCATTTTGGTAACTCTACGTTGAACTCGTTCTAGCTTGTTTATATCTTTTTGGTAATAAGGGCACCAGGATTGAACGCAGTATTCCAGAAGAGGGCGGACTAAGGAATTGTAAAGGGTTAGGATAACTTCTTTGGATTTATGCTCAAATGACCTGCCTATAAAGCCAATTATTTTGTTTGCCTTCTTAACAACTTCTGAACATTGTTGACTCGGTTTTAGGTTACTCGATATTGTTACTCCCAGATCAGTTTCTCTGTTTACATTCTTAAGCTGAGTGCCATTCATCGAATAGTTTGCTTTCTCATTTAGGTATCCGACATGTAGTACTTTACATTTATCCGCATTGAAACTCATTTGCCAAATTTGGGCCCAACATGACAATTTATCTAGATTGTGTTGCATATCGTCAACTTGTTCTTTTGAGAGTACGCTATTTGCAATTTTTGTATCGTCAGCAAATTTTGAGATTGTGCAGGTGAGACCCTCATCTATGTCGTTGATGTAAATTAGAAAGA
Organism: Paralithodes platypus; assembly: GCA_032716605.1. Taxonomy (NCBI): domain Eukaryota; kingdom Metazoa; phylum Arthropoda; class Malacostraca; order Decapoda; family Lithodidae; genus Paralithodes; species Paralithodes platypus. Next base: position 13,078,101 of record CM064541.1, read on the forward strand.
GAATTGGTCCTAGTACCGATCCCTGGGGTACCCCGCTACTTACATTGGTCCATTAGATGCCTTACCGTTTATGACTACCCTTTGCTTCTGTTGCTGAGCCAATTTTCTATCCATTTCAACACACCGTCTTGTATTCCATGCGCTTTTAGTTTTAGCAGTAAACGTTTGGGGAACTTTGTCAAAGGCCTTTTGAAAATCAAGGTATATAATATCTACAGCTTTACTCTCATCGTAGAGGTTGAGGATATCGTGGAAGAAGTCTAAGAGGTTTGTTAAACAGGAACGTTTTTTACGAAAGCCGTGTTGAGTATCTTTAAGTATGTTATTTTCCTCTAAGTGATTTACGAGTCTGTCTCGTATGACCGTTTCTAGCAGTTTACATACAACTGAGGTTAAGCTAATTGGACGATAGTTACTGGGTAGGGATTTGCTGCCTTTTTTGAATATCGGTGTTACGTTGGCTAGCTTCCACTGATCAGGCATAGTTCCAGACTGCAAGGATTTATTGAATAGTAATGTCAGTGGTTTGGAGAGCTCATTCTTAGCTTCCTTTAGAACTCTAGGCGAGATTGTATCAGGTCCTGGCGTTTTATTTACCTTGAGTTTATCTAAACAATTCAATACTTCTCTCTCTGTAAAGGGAGAGAGGGATGCCTGGGCATTTTTGCAGACACCTTTGACCGAACAGCGCCTGCAGGCTATTGATTGTTACGGTCTTCGCTGTTTAGCCATGGTTTTGGGGCGGGACTGTCCTGACAGTTGGCCCAAGAAGAATTTGGTGGCATGGTTGTTGGGTGATGGCGATGGGGCGGTGGGTGGAGTGGGGTCTTGGGGGGTTCCCTCCAAGCCTCCATTCCACTCTACCCCTGAGCTGGGCCCTCAGCCAGCGAGTCTTAGCACGATGCAGCAGGAGGGTTCTCAATGGCAAGCTGGCTTACCCGTAAACACGTCTCGGTGTGGATCCCCCATTTTGTGCTCTCCCCCCCCAGGCCTGTCTCCTGAGATGTTATTTCAGCTAGAACTAGCTAAGCTTAAGTTGCGAGAGAGTCAACAGGCTAGTATAGAATGGATTAAGCTGCAGGAGACTCAGATACAACAGGCTAGTATAGAACGGATTAAGCTGCAGGAGACTCAGATACAACAGGCTAGTATAGAACGCATAGAGGTTGCTAGAATCCAAGCCAATCAGGATGCAACCAGGTACCAGGCTGAAATGGATGTCGAGAAGTCTAGAGTAGAGACCACGGGGCGTCATCTCGGTGGTGGGCACCGGGTTACAGACTCACTTTCGCATTTAATTAAGTTAGTACCCGCATTTGATGAGACAGCAGTGACTGAGTTTTTTGCTCGTTTCGAAAAGAAGTGTCGTGAGTATGACTGGCCGGAGGTTAAATGGGCAGCATTAGTTTCATCACGTCTAGTGGGTAAGGGGTTGAAAGCCTACGATGCACTGTCACTGGACGAGAGTGTCGTGTATGGACTGGTGAAGGAGGCTGTGCTCCGGGCCTACGAACTGCAACCCGAAACTTATAGATTGAAGTTCCGTGGCGTGAATAAGAAGAGCGACGTCAGTTTTATGGAGCACGCACGGGACTTAACAGATGCATGTAATAACTGGTTTCGGTCCGAGCACGCAGAGTCGGCTGAGGAAATTAAGCAACTTTTCTATCTGGAACAGTTTTACAAATGTACTGGAACCGATCTAACGCTGAACATTAAGGAAAAATGTCCCAAGACAGTAGAGGAGGCTGCCAAGATGGCAGACCTCAGATTATCATTGATTCGTGGTTGCGGTGCCGCTCAGAGGGCTGAGTCAGGGCAGAAGGGGCGCTATACCCCACCCACCAGAGTTTTCGATAATAACAAATCCTATGACACACATAACCACACTAAAAGCATTGCACCTAATAACACCTACAAACACAAGCCTCTCCCGTTTACTAAAGGTCAGGCCCCTTCTTCGCCCGCACAAGGGAAGAAGCCCATTGGGGATGTGAAATGTTACAAATGTCAGAAGCTAGGCCATTATTCACGTGAGTGCCCTAGTAACACTCCCGCTAAGCCGGTGTCATTGGTTCACAGTATCGGTGTGTCTCTGAAGGCTGCAGCAACTGCCCGGGGTAGGTTGTCAGCAGCTGAGGCACACGCGGTATAGAAGCGTACGGAAGGCTCGACAGCTGTCCGGGACACTTTCTGTAGCCATCGGGGACACGGGTTTGTGAGCTGGGGGAGTGAATTACGGAGGGTTGACTTGCTGAGGGATACGGGGGCTTCGCAAACTTTGTTGAGGAACTTCACAGGGAAACCGATAAATGCGGCCAGAGTTGTTGTGGTGCAGGGTATAAATGCTACGAGGTCATACCCACTTGTGAGGTTGGAGTTGAGAGTGGGAGAGGTGTGCAGGGAGCTGGATGTAGGGATCGTTGAGTGTTTGCCAGTTGAGGGCGTCGACCTTCTTCTCGGCAACGACTTTGCGGTGCCCACTTCCGGGACTCCACCCTTAGTCGTTGCCGAGAGGGCGGCCGACGTCGATGGTGAGAATCGGGAATGGGTTGGGAGGTGCCAACAGGATGAGATGGCCTGTGTGGTAACCCGATCTCGCTCTGCGGCTCCTGCACAGCCTAGCACTCAACCTCGGGGACAGTGGAGGAAGGATCAGGAGAAGGTTGCTAAGGGCAGGAAAAGGGACATTGATTCTGCTGCACTTCTCGGTGATTCGGTACTTGGACCTATAATAAACACGGGAGTTAACTCTGGCCCAGATATGGTGTGTAACAAGGCAGAGTTGGGTAAGACTTCGCGTGAGGCAAGAGCTGTAGCGAGAGCCACTAAGGCAGTAGAGCCTACTAGCCGGGGTAATGTCTTATTACAAAACCATCTTGATGCATTGACGCCCGGGGACATTAGTGAGCAGCAGCTGCAAGACGCTAGCCTAGCTCGTTATAGCAATGGTGCCATAGAGTTGGAGGAAGATGGGGATGCGAAGCCGGGAGATTTCTTTAGGCTCAACAGGATATTGTACCGCAGATTTTTAGACCCCAAATCGAAGTGGGAGGGCGGTGCGAGGGTAGTAGACCAGGTGGTTGTTCCAAATAAGTATAGAGAGTCCTTATTGTGTCTGGCGCATGATGTGCCGGTGGCGGGTCATTTGGGGGTAACAAAAACATTGGGGGCATTGGGCAGGTTTTTCTGGTGGCCTGGGGTCAAGGCTGATGTCTGTGCATGGGTGGCTGGGTGTGCGACCTGCCAGACAACGGGGAAGCCTAACCAGACAATCCCGAAGGCACCTTTGTTTCCCATACCTGTCACCGGGCCTCCGTTCAGCAAAGTTGTAGTAGATTTGGTTGGCCCTTTCCCGCCTACTAGTAGTGGCAATAAAATCCTGTTGACAATCATGGATGTGGCTACGAGATACCCGGACGCATACCCCATGAGAAACGGCTCGGCAAAGGCAGTTGTTAAAAACTTATTATTGTTCTGTTCCCGTTATGGATTTCCACGTGAGGTGCAGTCAGACCAGTGGAGCAATTTTACATCCAAATTGTTCAAGCAAACCCTTCAGTTGCACGGTATATGTTCTGTAGTGTCGTCAGCCTACCATCCCGAGAGTCAGGGAGTCTTGGAGCGGTGGCACTCGACCCTGAAGAGTATGCTACGCTGTTACTGTGCAGAACATGACACTGATTGGGATTTGGGTCTGCCGTATGTTCTGTTCGCTGCACGTGAAGTCCCAGGAGAGAGCCTGGGGTTCAGTCCAAATCAGCTAGTCTTTGGCCATAATGTGAGAGGACCTTTAAATATGGTGAAAGAGATCTGGGAGGGCGAAGAGAAGCCGGGGTCTGTACTTAAATATGTCCTTGAGAGCCGGGAGAGACTTATAGGTTGCATGGCAGCGGCAGGTAATAACTTGGTTAATGCACAGGCGGTCATGAAGCACCAGTATGACGCCAAGGTGAAGCTTCGGGAGTTTTCGGTGGGTCAGGAGGTAATGTTGCTTTTACCTTTGCCTGGACACCTTCTTTCTGCCAAGTTCATTGGGCCGTATGTGGTGGCTAAGAAACTGTCCGACCTTGATTATCTCGTTGCAACACCTGACCGTAGGAAAAAACATCAGTTATGTCATGTTAACCTCATGAAAGAGTATGTGAGACGCCCCTCAGAGCCTCTCACTGTCCCTGTGCTGGCCTGCAGCGGCCAGGGTGGAGAAGGAGGTGGGGACAGTCATGCTGCTGAGGAGGATAGCTGGGACTGTGTCATTTCCGCGGAACAGTGGGCGGGGAATACTGAACAAGAGGCTAGGCAAGCTGTAAGTCACCTGCCTGAGCACCAGGGTGCTGCTGTCCTAGGCCTGTTCAGGTCATACCCCTCTGTTTTCGCCGAACACCCAGGTCTCACTACTCAGGTAACGCACGACGTGGACGTCGGTGATAATGGGCCCTTCAAGTCAGTGCCCTACCGTGTGCCCCCGGTAAAGTTGCCAGCTTTACGGGAGGAGTTAAAGTACATGGTTGAGAGAGGGATGATCACTGAAGGTTATGTGAAGTGGACATCACCCGTCACGTTGCAGCCAAAACCTTACGGCAAGGTGCGGTTCTGCATAGATTTTCGTAGGCTAAATGGCTTGACCACTACCAACCCTTACCCTTTGCCTCGAGTTGACGACAGCGTGGACAAGATAGGGAATGCAAAGTTCCTTACTAAAATTGATCTTGTAAAAGGCTACTGGCAAGTACCCCTGTCGGACCGAGCTAAGCAAGTTTGTGGTTTTGTGGTAGATGGCAAGACCTACCAATGTAACGTAATGCCTTATGGGCTTAAGAACGCACCTGCCACGTTTCAGAACCTGATGAACGATATTTGTGACGAAATCCCTAACTGCACGGTCTACCTTGATGACGTGATAGTATATGATGACGATTTTGAAAATCACCTAAGGCACTTAGAGACCCTGTTTAGGAAGTTGCACGATGCTGGGCTGGTGGTGAACCTGAGGAAGTGCGAGTTTGTAAAGGCTACTGTGCAGTATCTTGGCTTTGTGGTCGGGTTAGGCCGGGTGTGCCCCCCCCTGAGAAAGATAGAGGCTATCAATATGTTTCCCAGGCCCACCACTAAGCGCCAGGTCATGCGGTTCCTAGGTATGATAGGCTATTATAGGCGCTTCATCCGGGGATACTCTACTGTCTTAGCACCGTTAACTGATCTACTGTCGAAGTCAGTGAAGTTCTGTTGGGCTGCGGAGTGTCAGAGGGCTTTCGACCTAGTCAAGCACCTGCTGTGTACACATCCGATTTTGAGGGCCCCAGACTTCTCCAGGAGTTTTCAGCTGGCGACTGATGCCAGCGGTGTGGGTGCCGGGGCAGTGTTACTGCAGACTGAGTCCGAGGGCTTGGAACACCCAGTGAGCTTCTTTTCTCGCAAGTTTAATTCAGCACAAAGGAATTACTCGACTATAGAGAAGGAGCTTCTGGCTATCGTTTTGTCGCTCAAACATTTCGAAGTTTATGTTCCAGCCTACGGTCCGGTAGTGACGATTTATACGGACCATCATCCCTTGAAATTCCTAAATCAGTTTCACAATCGGAATATGCGGTTGACCAGGTGGTCCCTAATGCTCCAAGAGTATAATCTCAACATTCAGCATATTGCCGGGAGTGAGAACGTGATAGCAGATTGTCTATCAAGGGTTGATGATCCAAGATAGTCGTGCACGGTGTGTGGGTTGAGCAGGAGTAAAATTAGGCTATCATAACGCCGTCCAAAAAGATTATAAAACAATATAATAAACGAGAAAACTCTTTCTTTTTTTTAGTTTTGTAACTCTTTATTGTTGTAGCATGATGCATGCGATATTGTGTTTTATGTATAATTCACACTTCAGTTGTTGTGCACCTTTTGCAATTAGTGGCAGCTAAGGGTAGCAGGTCGGTTGGTTGCCTGTCAGATTTTGATAATGCTTCTAAGGTCGATTATCTAAAATCTTGGGGGGGCTGTGACGCACCCCAGTGCTGGGCAACGCAACCTGATTGTACTCCTTGGTACTCGAATGTACCGCCCGTGATCTGGCTACCGTCAGCCGCAATGTATATTGAGTGTGACAACTTATAACTATGTTCTTTGTATCTCTGCAAAGGTCTCGTCATGTGCTAACCAGTGGTGGGTTTTGTTTTAAGCCATGTCGAGACCTTCCATTTAATATGTAGTATCAATAGAGAAGTTGATAGATAAGAATGGGAGTTCAGAGAGAGAGAGTGAGTTAGGCTTCAGAGCAAGAGGGTAGCAACGCGCCGCGCTGCCGGCCGGGTGGTTGCCAGACGTATGGACTGGTTGGCCGCCTTGCGCTTATAGCTAGGCGCGATAGGGTTGGTAGTCCATTGTTGCCTGCCTGGGCTGGGCCCATGTTGTCGTACAGCACACTGCCTGGAGGTTGGCTGTGTGTTCCTTGACCAGGTTGCCTAGAACCTTTGAGATTCTAACATCCCTTGCTCTCTCTCTCCCCACTTCTCACGGTTGCACTCTTTCTCTCTGACGACATTACTCTCATTTCATTCTTCTCTCTATTTAAATGCATAACCTTCCCTTGAGGTCCTAAAGGAGTTTCAGCACTCACCTCTCGTATTACTCTTAGGACAAGCATATATTTACATGTATTAGATTTAAGGGGTTAATGTGAACAGCGATCTTCTTGATGAGGATAGTTGGTGAACGTTCTACATGTTCACGAGTTATATGCCCTGCTCATCATCCCATTTGTGACTAGACTGGTGCCATGTGTAAGAGCCCGACCATGCCCAGGAGTTGTCTGTAGAGGGACGAGGACTTAGCCTTGATTTGCATACCGAGCCAGGAGCGAGTGTAGCTCCCGAGGCTACAGCTCGCTCGTAGTGCCGGTATAGTAGAGTAACGTAATTTATCTGTCCTTGTGTTCTCTACAGTCTTCTCCTGGGTTCTCGCTTTCGGTGCTGGGACTCGTTGTTCCTGTGACTTGGCCTGCTAGCTAGAACACATGGGGATGATGAGTGGGATATATCTTTATTTTACTATGCATTGCAGCTCTCTTTAAGTATATATCTATAACACTTTACAATACACATTACTCACACACAAGACAACACTATTAATACTTTCATGTATCAATTAACTGCACTGTCGTTTTGCTGCTGTGTCCGGAGTTCTGTTGCGTAGGGCGCATACGGACTCGGAGGGGAGACAGAGTGAGAGAAGCGAAGTAGCCTATGCGGTAGTAGGCTACCGGCGCAGTACTGTTGCCTGCAACCTTTTAGTTATTCCAAGTATAGATTCATTATTATAATAAGTGACCACTGTTTATGTTCCTCCCATGTGTATTATTAGGTATCTACTGGATCATGAACATCTTGTATGCTACATGCTAGTGCATGTTAGTAGGGGACAGTTAGTGTAGTGCACGCGCTTTCAAGTAGGCGTGTACATTTGTCATTTAGCATTTCACTGTCATACCTTTAGCCTGCTTCTATTCTACATTATTAGAGGCTTAATATTAACGTAGTTTCTTGAGTATTGCATTTCTTTAGTAATAACGTAACCTATAAATGTCTGAGGGAGTTTAGCCTCATAGCCTACCCCTGTTGTACACTTTCGTCGAGTTAAGGTACCTCGTTACCGTAGACGATAACTCTGTAGGACGTTGGTGCTTTTGTTGTCTGGAGCATATAGTATTTGGGACTGGAATCGAGCGTGTCGTTCTCACTTAAGCCATTTCTGTCCTACGATCAAGAATCCCGAATATGTATTGCCGATCCAGCCGTAACACATGATTCTTCTGATCGCAGGCAGATCCGCATCATAGTTTGTTGGTTCTATTATTGAGAAATGATCGGCCACGGGGTCAGGCAGGATTCTCACCAAGGTTTTGAAGATTGTTTTCTTCCTCTGGGCGGTAGTTTCATCCGGAAAGGCCGTCAATGCGATCTGTTTCATCCAAGTCTCCGGTAAACTTGACTTCATGGAATATCTTATCAGCTATGGTTTGTCTCAAAACTGGATTGATTGCGGTTCTTACATATACCTCAAACTGCGCCCAGGTTAACCCAGGCATATTGTCGTGCACATACCCCTACATTTTAGTTGCATATTTCCCTAATTTCAACACAATTGTATGGATCTTGGAAGCATCCTCGTTTCCGAAAATAATGTCTAGGACCGGTTTGACTCTTTCCAGGTAGGCATAAATATCACAATCCTCAGGCTTGAATCCCGGGATATCAAGAGACAGAGTAGCTGCCATGATGAATAATGTAAATACACTAATTGAATACAGGAAAGAAAAAGTGTTAGAGATAAGAACACTCGTGTTGGTATCCGTATTGAGACACCGCTGCCGCCAGTGTTTTGTCGGGCTATAATAGTTACAGCTCGTAATAGAGTCTTTACTAAAATCCAGATCTGGAATTATAGACTGTAAATAAACTCAACAGGAACTTCTCGAACACGTTCTCAATATCACAATTAAGTATTCAACTAGGTACTACAGAACTCAATAACAACACACATGTGAATTATTTGCACAAGTGTATTCAAAGGCATGGAAATAGTAGCTTTACTTATTGGCTTTGGATTTAGGATATCGTAGCATAGTCATATCAATATTCAATTCTTTTATTTATGATTGTAACTCAGGGCGTAGCATTACCTTAATAATTATTAGAATTATAAGGCAATGAAGAGAATACATATAAGTAGAGCAAACCAAAGTAGGATCAATTATACTTCAGTGGTGTTGATAAAAAAAGTAGGAAATATGCAATTAAATAAACATGTGACCTATAGCAACTCTTTTAAGTATCTGGGCAGTGTGTTGAGTAAAGATGGGACTATGGATGAAGAGGTGCGGGAGAGGGTACAACAGGGGAAGAGGGTTGTAGGAACGCTAAAAGCAGTAACAAGAAATAGGGTGGTCAGTATGGAAGTGAAGAAGTCCTTGCACGACAGTGTGGTAATCCCGACACTGACTTACGGAAGCGAAGCATGGACGTTGGTTGAGAGACTCAGACCAAGAGTGAGAGCAGTGGAAATGAATTACTTAAGGAGTGCGTGCGGAGTTACATGGAGGGATAGACAGACTAATGAGGAAGTAAGAAGGAGGTGTGGTGTGGAGGTAGAGGTGCTGGAAAATGTGAAAAGGAACAACTTGAGATGGTTCGGCCATATGGAACGTATGGAAAGCGAGAGAATGACTAAGAGGGTGTACGAGAGCGAGGTGAAGGGACAGAGGGGGAGAGGTAGACCGAATATGAGGTGGAAGGATGGAGTGAGGAACTACATGAACGAAGGCGGTGCTGGTTGGGGGGAGGGGCGTCGACTGACCGGTGACAGAGGTGCATGGGGGCGGTTCGTTCGTGGCCACCCCTTCGGGGATCGCGGCGTCAGGCAATAGATAGATAGATAGACCTATAGCATCAACCCTTAATAATAATAATGATGCGGTCGAGTGTCTTTTGTGAATTAAACAACAATAAAAAGAATTGTACAATCTCGATGCAAGAGAGGATGAATTAATTGAGAAGTTAAATAAATACACAGGCAGTGAGCGAGATGTACGCGGGAGCGCGCGCGCTTGAGCTAGGTAAACACTCTCAGGTACAGTAAATGCGACCTTCAACCAGCTAGCATGTCAGGTCATGCGTACTACTGCGGGGTTGGAAAATACAATTCTAGTTTGTGTGAATATGAACTTAATCTCAGAGATATTACAATGAAACTGGGGGCAAGGTATTACTTAATTTTTTTCACAATTTAATGTGTCTATAGCTCAAATTATGTAATTTATGATTTAAACTTTATATCACTTCAATCGAACGTATGTAATAATTACGAACTCGGTCGAGGAATTCAGATGTAATGTTATTAATACAATTATGAATCAACTATAGAGAAATATCTACTAATTGTATATCAAGACAAAGTCTAATTAATCAAATTTTATTAGTTAACAGATGTCCTAGAAACGCTTATAATGGTAATAGCGTAAAGAAATATTTAGCGAAATATTAATTATGTTAAAAGTGACGCACAAGACGAAGTTGTACTACGGAAATACTCAGAAGGGTATTAACAAGATGTCTGAACGAGTTAACAGAGTCTTAATAAGAATTCACCTTAACCCTTAACTGGCGGTGCGCAACACATGTCGAGTGAAAGAAATTTGGACTATGCGGCGGAACACAACATAACTCGTGTGCCATTTTCAGCACATAATGTTGCTGAGAGAGAGAGATAAGTGGTGGCAGGAGAGTAGCGAGCGTATGACTGCTCCAGACCACCGTGGTGGACCAACTGACATGAATCCCAGTCTCCTCCACCCTCTCACACTCGCTACATAGTGAATTATGTAGGGAAAGTACCGAATTACATGGTTTTTGCACTTGTGTTGCGCGATTGTTGCAAGAAAACTAGCGGTCGTACAAGTATCGTTGGGCTGTCATTGGAAAGCTCTTTTAATGCCCTTTCAGGGATAGATACTTGTTTTACGCTCTGTGTCTTATTTAGGCATGAAAATGATCACGTAAACAACCCTATTTTGGGTAAAAACACCCCGTTGGGCGGTACATATTAATTACCGCCTAGGCCGCTCGTTAGGTGTTAATTAAGTATTCGAGATGATGGAAAATTTAGTTAACCCACTGAGCCCCAGCTAGTTATAAATAAATGTACCACCAGGGACCGGCAGGTTTTTGAAAAAAAAAAAATCCAGAAACAATAGCGAATGGGTTAGGAATGAAGGAAAAACCAAAAAAAAAAAACAATAAAAAAGGTCAAAAAGGGGACTTACGGAGCCCCCGAAAGTCAATTTTACAAGAGTAAAAAATTGAAGGCAATAACCCCCAAAAACTATGTTTGTGCGTGCTCACGCGCACGCGGTTGGACTTTGAGAGTGTTCAACCATCGGCATGGTTGCGTGGGATACTTACACAGTTCTCATACAAATCTGAGCCCTTTAGGTGCCATAGGACCGGAGTAATTAACATTGACGACACATTGTCGTCGCTGGGGTTTAGCGTTTCATACATTGCCGATGACACGTTGTCGTCGCAGGGGTTCTGTGGGTTAAAAGACTCTATGCAATGCTAGAATTCCTAGACAGTCGGAATCAGAATTATCTACATCAATAATCAAATGAACTGTAATACTAGTTCATAAAATAATTACAATAACGATTAAGTAATCGAATGTAGAAATTGGGAACTTGGAAAGTATATAACTTAGTGAATGATAAACTTCACAACGAGGATACTGAGATACATTAAATATGAAATTGAGAGTAGGTTCTAGGTAATAAGTTATGAATTAAGAAGTGGAATCAAGACACGAAATACACTGCGACCTCAACTTGTAACATACATAACAGAATATATGTACTAGGAAAACCTGTGAGTGCGTGGCGAGATAAATTAGTTAACACGAGTATATAACGTATGCGTAGGACGTTCTAGAGGATATTTAACACCTTACGAGCGGCCTATGCGGTTTATTTATGTGTACCGCACAGCGGGGTGTTTTTAGCCAAAATAGGGCTGTTTACGTGATCATTTTCATGCCTAAATAAGACCCAGAACGAAAAACAAGTACCTATCCCTGAAAGGGCATAAACAGAGCTTTCGAATGACACCATAACGATCCTTGTATGATGGATAGTTTTCTTGCAATAACCGTGCAACGCGAGTGCAAAAAGCAGGTAATTCGGTACTTTCAGTACATAATTGAGTATGTAGCGAGTGAGAGAGGGAGGAGGGAGCTGAGATTTGTGTCAGTAGGTTCGCCGCGGTGGTCTGGAGCAGTCATACGCTCGCTAGTCTCCTGCCACCACTTGTCTCTCTCTCTCAGCCACATTACGTGCTGAAATTGCCACTCGACCTATGTCGAGCGCCGCCACATATTCCAGCTTTATTTAACTCGACTTATGTTGCTCGCCGCTAAATAAGGGTTAAACAAGATGAATATAGGATCTTGAACACAGATCTGGATAAGATTTAATATCAGTTTCAGAAGGATTAACACATACGCAAAATAAAGATCTTGGGCACAGATCTACATATAATCACACGCTTACACGATTCACAAATTTTTTACCTATTCCTCGACAACAATAATCACAACTCAAGATATACAGAGACACTTAGGGTAATTTTTGGAGGGTAGAGAGAGAGAGAGCAGGTCTGGCCGACGTAGATCGTAGGTTCGTGGAGCAGCACTTCAGGGGGGTAGGGCGTCACTCGAGCAGGACTTCAGGTTCCAGACTTCAGAGGGCACCACAGGTCTAGCACTCTCTCCGGCAGGGGGCAGGTTTGGGGCAAGCTTCTGCTGTGGTTAGCTGTCCTGTCCTTTTCAGGCTGAGTACAGTACCACAGTGGATTTTTGGATACCTTTCCACTAAATCTTTGAGGTAATATCTGACTTCATTCCGGACTCTCTTTTATACAGTCTCGCGGCAATAGGGGTATTGTGAATTCGTTGTGATGAAGTTGTTAGGTTTAATACTTATCGTAGACATGGCTGGTTAATATTTATAGGTGTACTTTTATATTAGGTAATACATTTACGTCATACAAGGCATTTATTTAACCTATTCTTGGAGAAATCTTACTTATAAGGATTACATCATTCTCCAGACTCTTAGACAAACTGGGGTATTGCTGGCCAATTTGTGCTTCTTGTCTTGAGGTTATTATATCTACAGGACCGCCATAACTGGTACTCTTGTTCAGGTCCATTTGTACCTGTAAGCTTCCAGTCGCTGGTGTGCAACTTGCATAAACAAGTCTTCATTGTACTGCATATCTGGAGATGGAGGGGATGCTGTCCTGTGATTGGCTGGTGTGGTCTGAAAGCAGGGCTGTGGTTGGCTGGGTTGGCTGTGATAATTTCCCATGCCCATAACTGCTGCTTGGTCCCATAGAACATGAGAAGTTCTGGGCAGCAGGGGTGGCTCCTGCATTTGTTTATCCCTCCTTTGCTTCCGTGTTATCCGTGTTATTGGTTTAGTTTGTGGATCCAGTTGCAGGCTGGCAATTCTGCAACTGGCTTTTGCATTTGGCTGTAGCAACCCCGTCATTTCAGGCTTAGCAAAGGGAGAAGTTCAAGGGGTGAGGCAGAAAGGAGAGAAAAAAATGACAAGTGAAAATGAATGGCTTAACCCTTTTTGTACCGGTGACATCCGTTACATTTTACTCTGGCAACTACTAGACAATTGTATTCAGCTTAGGAAGAATGTCTACCAATTAAACGGCTACAGACTATCTCAATTAATTATTTAAGCTACCTTACATCCTTCCAAAGCTAAACCCATTAAGTACCAGCTGAAAAAGATATGTTTCACACCCAGAACCCAAGGGATTTATTTATTTTATTTTAGTTTTTGTTTTTGCTGAAAACACAAGAAATGGGTTAGAAATGAAGGAATATATACAAATAAATGCTCACCGAGGCTATCTTTGGGTCCTAGGGGCGGGGGGGTTTCACAAACCCCACTGGGTCCCATACGCCTGTTCAAAACTCCTGGGCCGGCAGCTTGCATTTGGCTGGGTGAGTGTCGCTGATGTACGATGCTTCCAGTTTTCGAGAGTGACTCATTTACACCACCCGAGCATCATGTGTGCCTCCACAGTGCGTAAAATAACAATAAGTAACATTGTATGTCATTGTAAGTGTAGGAACAGTGTTATAAGTGCGTAGAGTCCAGTGTTATAAGTGCCGGTGAGTGGCAAGCCTCGAGCGAGCGCATGCCATTGTGACACTTATTATTGTTGTTGTTTGTTATCGTATATTTTATTGTGTCAATATCACTTTTGTACATTATTTTTGGCACTATTGAATTAGATAATATAATATCACATTGTATTTTTTTACTGTTTACTCATGTTTAGCGTCTTTTATTATTTTTATTAATCTCACCACCACACCCCCAATGAAATTAATTAAAGTATATATGATCCACCGGGATTCGAACCCGGGTTATCACACACATATTTTTGCCACCTTAACCATTACACCACCAGGATGGTTAAAGGTTTATGCACACGCCTACGACTTATTATCCATTCTCGAATACTGGATATTAATCTAATCATGTTCATATTCCCAACCGCACTATGGTAGCCTACTGTTTAAGTGAGAGCACAGTTTTTGTTATTAACACAGTTTTATAAGTTTATAATATATTTTCAGGTTTAGGTGTCCATCACTGTTATACAAATATTTCAGTGTCATTTTCACTTACACATTTTGTCTTTTATCTGCAAGAGTCTTTTGCACAGTCTTTGCACACACTCTTTTAGAAATGCTCAAGCACCTTGGAAGACACAGCGCAACATCACAGTCTGGGCAGTAGAACCTGGTTTCTGATCTAGTTGGGGTTCTTTGTGTCGTGTTCCGGCACACATAACACCAGCTGTAGGGCTTTTCCTTGTTAACTGTAGGGGGCACGTAGTCTAGGAAGTGACGTTCAGTTAGTCTGGCAATCCCCTCTGCTGCTGGGCGGCGATGTGCGGGGCATAGCTGGGGGCGTGGGTTGTCACATTCTTCCCCAATAACACCGTGGACAACTCGATGCAGAAGTTCTTCATCGATTCTGTCTTGCCGGTGATAGATGAGTGGAGGATGTTACACTTATACAGGGCAATATCTAGGAGGTGAAATAATAAATTTGTATACCACCTCATCGTCTTCCTCGCACACTCGACTGAAGAGATGACAGAGTCTGACTTGCCCACCAGACGCATGTTGATATTATAATCGCAGATGGCCAGAGATTTTTGTACCTGCTCACCTGTTGCATGATCACAGTGTCTGGTGTCTTGAAAGATGGGACGGTGGACTGTTGTGAGGATGTTTTGTTACGCTGGCCAGCTTGCCAGAATGTGCTCGTACACGCTAGCGCTCGCCAGGGCAGCGAAATAGGCTATACTAATCGTAGAACGATGTTCTTTCTTTCTTAGTATTCATAATGTCACAGACAGATCAGTGGTGGTCTTTATTCTTGTCTGTGACACTGGGAAGTATTTTATATCAGTGATAGAGTATAAGATATGTAGTGTGAATTGCAAGGAGAGAGAGAACGAAGGAGGCAGCGAGGTGGTATTATGTGCGTGTGTATGTACGTGTGCCTTCCTCGCTCGGGCGGAGTTTCCCACGCTCGTGATTGGCCGGCGGGCCTGGCGCGTCATATGACGCCTGCTCTTCATGACGTAGTGGTCTGTGATTGGGTGCCGCTGTCTCAAGTTTGGTGCTGGGGGGCTCCTACCTGTGTGTCTCCTTAGAGCTTGGCATGGTGTGCTTGGTCCTAGACGTCCCTTGCAATCTGTCCCCACTCTAACCCCCTGTACTACTGTTTCTCTCTCTGAACTTCTTATTTTCCAATACTTGTTATCTGTATTCAATTACTTATCCCTTCTGGTTCTGCATACGACTTCCATAGTCGGTCAGTCGTATTACCAGCACCAGTTCTCACATATATGTTTTGCACTAGCTTTAGGGATTATTAGTCATAGTCACATGGAGTCATATTATCATTGGGTGCTTCTAATTATTGAGTTGTTCTTTGTTACTATTTAATGCTAGACAGTGGAGGGTATCTTTGGTCGTTGTCTGAGTTATGTATATGGCAAGTCAGAGCCTGTACGATTTCGACGGAGCTAGGTAGCCTGTAACCCTTGTGCATATTTTTCCTTTGCGAGTGTAGCAGTATACAAGCGAAGGGCTTTTGCCTACTCTTACTTGTATGCTTGCTACCTCATTTTGTTGACCTTTGTGGAGTGCCAGGGCAAGACCAGATACTTGAGATCTGGACTTACCAAGAGAGCCTCCTAGTCACTTAACGTAACATAAGGGAAATCTGTTCAAGGGGAGACAGTAGGCTACGAGCATGCATGCGCTCTGCCTAGCCTCCTTGTACCTCTTGTGCCGCTGCTAGACTTTATTAGTAATAAAGACAGCATTGTGTTTATTAACTTTAACTGCGTATGCTTTAGGAATTATTCACGTATTATTTTAGCCTAGGTTGATGCTTGGTGCACAACCCAGTATGGCTGTTACTTTGGCTAAGGAAGTACTGTTTTGAGTGGCTGTTATTAGTGCTGTCACAGAGTTGTTGCACTCCCTTGTTTTATATATATGTATCCTACTTGTTGGTGTATTTAAGATACACGCTTCGGTGTCCTGCCCCTGCATTATTTCTGTTCTATATTTGACGAGCATCTTAGAGCATCAGACGTTTTCAGAAGATTCCATATCTGTTTGCTGTAGGACTAGACTTCCAGTGTTTTCATAGAGCATTGAAGAGTTTATTGTTGAGTACAGACTCACACTAAAGTTACCGTAAGCATATACTCCTTTATTAAATCTTGTTATAGTTTATTTAACACCTTACGAGCGGCCTATGCGGTTTATTTATATGTACCGCCCAGCGGGGTGTTTTTAGCCAAAATAGGGCTGTTTACGTGATCATTTTCATGCCTAAATAAGACCCAGAACGTAAAACAAGTATCTATCCCTGAAAGGGCATGAACAGAGCTTTCGAATGACACCATAACGATCCTTGTACGATGGATAGTTTTCTTGCAATAACCGTGCAACCCGAGTGCAAAAAGCATGTAATTCGGTACTTTCCCCATTCAATTCAGTATGTAGCGAGTGAGAGAGGGAGGAGGGAGCTGAGATTCGTGTCAGTAGGTTCGCCGCGGTGGTCTGGAGCAGTCATACGCTCGCTAGTCTCCTGCCACCACTTGTCTCTCTCTCTCAGCAACATTACGTGCTGAAATTGCCACTCGACCTATGTCGAGCGCCGCCAGATAGTCCAGATTTATTAAATACGACTTAAGTGGTGAGCCGCTAATAAAGGGTTAAGCATTGTTATTACTTGAGAGCATTTTCTTAACGTAAAGTACTCCTGTTGTGAGTAGGCTTTGCCGTCACCGGAAAGCCTTTGTAGAAGTGCACTAAAACCCAGTTAATTGATACCCCGTTATCCAGTAGATTAACTCTGGAGGGTTTAAGTGTTTTGTTCACCGGCGTAATAGTTCGAGGGTTTGGAATTAGCGTACCGTTGTTGCAGATATAGCCTATCATCTAGTCCAATATTAAGTGCCCTTGTTTATTTCGTAGTGCCGGTCTTAACAAATGGCGACCTTAGACCAGTATATAGTGAACTGAATATTGCCGTTTTTTTTTTAGAAATCTTATTGCCATTTGGGGTTGAATTTATTTCTCGCAGTGTTGGCAGTGGACATTGTTTTGAGGATATATAGAACTTGTTGGAGTTTATTGGTGACCTAGTATTGCACTCAAGAACATCTTCGAATATTTTTTGTGAATAAAGCTACGCGAGAGTTTGGCTACTTTTGTCTTGACTTGAGAATTTTTTTTGTTGACTCCATCATGTCACTGGACGGGTCTGAGCATAGTGAGGGCACAGTGCGAGAGACAGGCGAGGAGGTAGAGAAGGTGGAGTTGTTAAACGGCGTTCGGGTGGTGAACAATGAGGAGGATGCTCGGATTTTTTTAGAGGAGCCTGTGACGGCTGACCGGGTGTCGGGACTGGACCGGTACGGATGGCAGTGTGTAGCCACGGTCTTAGGGTTTTCTGGTACTAGCGGTTTGTCGAGAGGTGAGCTGGTTACCTGTGTGCTCAGTGGGGTGCGTGGAGCTTCGGAGGGAGCGGGAGTTGGGGCACCTTCGTCCCAGCCCCCATTCCACTCGACTCCTATCATGGCGCCCCCATAGGGCTCCGGAGCCGTGTATGTTCCCGCAGGCCAATGCCCGCTGGCGGTTGGGTATGCCTCTAAGTGACTCACTGGGTGGGTCCCCAATAGTAGCACCCCCTCCTCAGGATTTGTCTTCCGAGATGTTGTTTCAGTTCGAGCTCGCCAAACTTAAGCAGCAGTCTGAGCTTGAGCAGCAGAAGCTCGAGCAACGAAAGTATGAGGCTGAGCTCGAGCAGCGAAAGCATGAGGCTGAGCTCAGGCAGCAGCAGCAGCAGCGGGAGGCTGAGCTCAATTATGAGTCTGCAAGGTATTGTGCCGGGGTCGACCCCATGACCAGCCCCTATCGCATCTACTAAAGTTGATTCCAGTGTTTGATGAGTTAGGAGTTACCGAATTCTTTCTCCGGTTCGAGAAAAAGTGCCAGGAGCACCAATGGCCCGAGGAGAAGTGGGCAGCCCTTGTTTTGTCACGATTGACGGGGAAAGCACTCAAGGCGTACGATGCTTTGCCCCTAGATTCCTGTGTGAATTATGAGGCGTTGAAAGAGGCTGTCCTGAGGGTGTATGAGTTGCAGCCAGAGACCTATAGGCTGAAATTTAGGGCTGTTCCCAAGAGAAAGGAGAGTACTTTCCAGGAACACGCTAGAGAGCTGTCAGATGCATTTGAGAATTGGTTAAGGTCGGAGAAGGCAACTACTTTTGATGCAGTGAAGCAATTAGTGTTGTTGGAGCAATTTTTTAAATGTACTGGCAGTGACTTGACTCTTAACCTGAAAGAAAAGCAACCTAAAACTCTGCAGGAGGCGGCTGAGCTGGCTGACCTCAGGTTGTCATTGATTCGTGGGTACGGGTCTGCACAGAGAGCTGAGGCAGGTAACAAGGGGCGTACCCTTCCACCCCCCCCCCCCCCGAATTAATGACACAAATAATTACCCATTTACGAGTACTGTTGCCAATATTGATCCCAAGTCGAAACCCTTCCCGTTAAAGAAAGGCCAGGGCCCTTACCCACCTCAGGGGAAGTCCAAGAGTGAAGTGGAGTGTTTCAAGTGTCATAAGAACGGGCATAATGCGCGCTCATGTTCGAGCACACCGCCTACAGCAGTGGTGTCACTAGTGAGCAACATCGGTGTGTCTTTGAGGTCTTCCGCGTTTGCCCGGGGTAAACAGTCGGTTGCGAAGTCACAGTCGGTGCAGAAGCAGCAGGAGGGCTCGTCACCCGTCCGTGATGCTTTTTGTGGTCATAGGGGGCACGGCACTGTGAGGTGGGCTGGTGTGGAGCATAGGCTTGAGTTGCTGCGTGATACGGGCGCTTCCCAGACACTTGTTAAGAACTTCACTGGCAAGCCTATTAACGCGGCTCGGGTTGTGGTGGTTCAAGGCGTCAATGCTACGCAGT
Source organism: Paralithodes platypus (assembly GCA_032716605.1). Taxonomy (NCBI): domain Eukaryota; kingdom Metazoa; phylum Arthropoda; class Malacostraca; order Decapoda; family Lithodidae; genus Paralithodes; species Paralithodes platypus. The sequence goes on from CM064541.1 coordinate 13,097,231, forward strand.
CTTACCCACTGGTCAGAGTGGAGCTTGAGGTGGATGGTGTGACACCGGAGTTTGGATGTGGGTGTTGTGGAGAAATTGCCAGTTGAGGGGGTCGACCTCCTTCTCGGTAACGACTTTGCGGTGCTCACTTCCGAGGATGCACCCTTAGTCGTTGCCGAGAGGGCGGCCGACACGAGTAGGGAGGGGCAAGAGTGGCTCGAGAGGTGCCAGATGCCGCAGATGGCGTGTGCTGTCACCAGGTCTCAGTCCACTCAGGTGTCACAGCCTAGTACCCAAGTTTCAGACCAGCGGAGGAAGGGTCGGAAGGAGAAAGTCAAGGCTGGTCGGGTTGAGAGTTTGGACCCAGCGACACTCCTTGGTGACTCGGAACTTGCACCCATTATGAGGTCCGGAGTGGCCCCAGAACCTGTCCCCCCTAGTGACATGGTAGGGCGTGTTAGCACTCCGCGACAGAAACGTTCCCAGGCGAAGCAGGCAAGGCTTGAGCAGCCCAGTATCGGGGGTGGCCACAAGTTGCTTCAGGAGCATTTAGACCGGTTGGCACCCTCGGATATATGTCGGTTGCAAGTAGAAGATCCTGGGCTTGAGAGTTGTGGGAACGGGGCTATAGAACTCGATGAGGATGGGGATGCAAAGCCGGGAAATTTGTTTCATGTTGGGGGAATCCTGTATCGCCTTTTTTGGATCTCAGACGTAGTTGGGATGGTGGGGCAAGAGTGGTTGACCAGTTGGTGGTCCCTGAGAAGTGTCGTGATAGCCTGTTGCGGTTGGCGCACGATGTTCCGTTGGCAGGTCACTTGGGTGTGAGTAAAACGTTGACCTCGTTATCTAGGTTGTTCTGGTGGCCAGGTATTAAAGCCCAAGTTTCGGCCTGGGTGGCGATGTGTGGTACCTGCCAGAGGGTGGGAAAGCCGAACCAGAGCATACCTAAGGCTCCGTTGCACCCAGCGCCTGCTATTGGTCCTCCCTTCAGCTAGGTTATCATCGACATGGTAGGCCCTCTGCCTCCCACTAGTGCAGGTAACAGGTTTTTGCTAACCTTCATGGACGTCTCCACTCGCTACCCTGATGCATACCCTATGAGAAGTGGCAAGTCTAAAACTGTTGTGCGAAACTTGCTGTTGTAATGCTCGAGATACGGGTGCCCGCAGGAAATTTAGTCGGATCAAGGGTCAAATTTCACGTCCACTCTCTTTAAACAGACCATGTAGCAGCATGGGATCAATAACGGTTGTCTCTTCAGCTTATCACCCAGAGAGTCAAGGGGTGTTGGAAAGATGGCACTCCACTTTGTAAAACATGTTGCGGTGCTACTGTATGGAGAATGTTAAGGATTGGGACCTGGGGCTACTGTACGTTTTGTTTGGGGCACAAGAGGTACCTGGGGAGAGCCTTGGGTTTAGCCCCAACGAGTTAGTTTAAGGGCGTCAGGTTAGAGGTCCTCTGAGCATGGTGAGAGAGATCTGGGAAGGGACTGTGCCGCCATGTTCTCTAATTAAATATGTCCTCGAGAGTAGAGACAGGATGCTGAAAAGCCTGGAGTTGGCAGGGAGAAATTTGGTGGGTAATCAGGCCTTGATGAAGGATCGGTATGACAAAAAGGCAAAGCTCTGGGAGTTTGTGGTAGGACAGGAGGTTTTGGTCTTATTGCCCTTAGTAGGCCATCCCCTGTCTGCCAAGTATGTCGGTCCTTACAAGGTCGTGAGGAAGTTATCTGACCTAGATTACCTTGTGGCTACTCCGGATAGGTGAAAGAAAAATCAGCTCTGTCATGTGAACCTGTTAAAAGAGTTCGTGAGGCGCCCACCTGAGCAGCCTACTGCCCCTGTGTTGGTCTGCAACCAACAAGGCCAAGGTGGAGAAGGAGAGGGGGGCAGTGAGGCACAGGTGGAGGAAAGTTGGGATTGTCATGTCTCGGCGGATCAGTGGGCGGGGAACACGAGCCAGGTACCTGTGGAAACGCTTGAGCACCTGCCTGAGCAACAGCGTGCAGCGATCCAGCACCTGTTCAGTTTATACCCCACTGTTTTTGCCGAGCACCCAGGCCTCACAACTCATGCGGTGCACGACGTAGACGTTGGAGACCACCCCCCCTTTAAATCAGTGCCCTATCGTGTACCTCCCATTAAACTTCCGGCTCTCCGAGCGGAATTAGGCTACATGTTGGAGAAGTGGCTGATAGAAAAAGGGGCGGTTAGGTGGACATCTCCCGTCACTCTGAGGCCTAAACCAGACGGCAAGGTCAGGTTTTGCATTGACTTCAGGCGGTTGAACGGCTTAACCCCCACCAATGCTTACCCTCTTCCCCGCGTAGATGACAGTGTTGACAAGATCGGGTGTGCACGTTACCTCACCAAGTTGGATCTTGTCAAAGGTTACTGGCAGGTGCCGTTGTCTGAGCGGGCGAAGCTGGTGTGCGGGTTTGTGGTGGATGGGAACACTTACCGTTGCAACATTATGCCGTAGGGGTTGAAGAATGCACCTGCAACCTTCCAATGCCTGATGAACGAGTTAGTGGCGGAGATCCCTAACTGCACCGTTTATCTAGATGATGTAATAATCTACGATAATGACTTTGAAAGCCATTGCGAGCACATCGGGGCATTGTTCAGGAAGCTGAGTGAGGCTCATTTGGTGGTCAATCTGGGCAAATGTGACTTTGTTCGGGCAACTGTGCAGTACTTAGGGTTTGTGGTAGGGTTAGGCCAGGTGTGCCCCCCCCAAACCAAGATACAGGCTATTAACCAATTCCCCAGGCCGACCACCAAAAGACAAATCATGAGGTTCTTGGGCATGATTGGGTATTTCCGCAGATTCATTCGCGGATACTCCTCGGTGTTGGCTCCTCTGACTGATCTACTTGCAAAGACGAAAAAGTTTGGGTGGGCACCTGAGTGTGAGAAAGCATTCTCACTGGTGAAGCATCTCTTGTGCACTCACCCCATACTCAGGGCCCCAGACTTCTCAAGACCTTTTCAGCTAGCGACAGATGCTAGCGGTGTAGGGGCTGGTGTCGTCTTGTTGCAAACAGACACAGAAGGTGTGGAACACCCAGTAAGTTTCTTTTCCAAGAAGTTCAACTCAGCACAAAAGAACTATTCAGTGGTAGAGAAGGAGCTTCTGGCCATTGTGCTGGCGCTCAGGCACTTTGAGGTATATGTTCCCGCTTTTGGCCCAGTCGTGGTGATTTACACTGACCACCACCCTTTGAAGTTTTTTAATCAGTTTCACAACCGGAATATGAGGCTAACCATATGGTCCTTAATGTTCCAGGAGTATAACCTAGACATTCGCCATATTGCCGGTTGTGACAATGTGATAGCTGACTGTTTGTCCAGGGTGGAGGACCCAGGGTAGATCACCACAGGTGTGTTGGGTTGAGTGGAGAAAAATTAGGCTTGCCCCTGTAGTGCAAAGCCGCCAAAAACACTATTAAAATTAATACAAAAACCTCACATAAAAACTCTTTCTTTTGATAGTATATAAGTGCAGTATGTTACAGCAAGAATCAAAGACATTCTGAGTTTTTGTCTTAGTAGGCTAGGCTTGTTGAAGCTTGCTCGTTGAGCGTAATATTGTTAAGTGATACTATTATTTTGGGGAAGTGTTGTGTAGATTTTTGTATATAATGAAGTGTTTTATGTTTGTGATTGTGCCTTGTTTTCACAACTTGGGGGAGTAGCTGGTTGAGGCGGGGTTGGTGAGCATTCTGTCTGGTCAGATGTGGCGTTTACCTGAGGTTAAAACGTCCCACATCTTGGGCGGGGTGTTACGCTGGCCAGCTTGCCAGAATGTGCTCGAACTCGCTAGCGCTCGCCAGGGCAGTGAAATGGGCTATAATAATCGTAGAACGATGTTCTTTCTTTCTTAGTATTCATGATGTCACAGACAGATCAGTGGTGGTCTTTATTCTTGTCTGTGACACTTGGAAGTATTTTATATCAGTGATAAAGTATAAGATATGTAGTGTGAAATGCAAGGAGAGAGAGAACGAAGGAGGCAGCGAGGTGGTATTATGTGCATGTGTATGTACGTGTGCCTTCCTCGCTCGGGCGGAGTTTCCCACGCTCGTGATTGGCCGGCGGGCCTGGCGCGTCATATGACGCCTGCTCTTCATGACGTAGTGGTCTGTGATTGGGTGCCGCTGTCTCAAGTTTGGTGCTGGGGGGCTCCTACCTGCGTGTCTCCTTAGAGCTTGGCATGGTGTGCTTGGTCCTAGACGTCCCTTGCAATCTGTCCCCAATCTAACCCCCTGTACTACTGTTTCTCTCTCTGAACTTCTTCTTTTCCAATACTTCTTATCTTTATTCAATTACTTATCCCTTCTGGTTCTGCATACGACTTCCATAGTCGGCCAGTCGTATTACCAGCACCAGTTCTCACATATATGTTTTGCACTAGCTTTAGGGATTATTAGTCATAGTCACATGGAGTCATATTATCATTGGGTGCTTCTAATTATTGAGCTGTTCTTTGTTACTATTTAATGCTAGACAGTGGAGGGTATCTTTGGTCGTTGTCTGAGTTATGTATATGGCAAGTCAGAGCCTGTACGACTTCGACGGAGCTAGGTAGCCTGCAACCCTTGTGCATATTTTTCCTTTGCGAGTGTAGCAGTATACAAGCGAAGGGCTTTTGCCTACTCTTACTTGTATGCTTGCTACCTCATTTTGTTGACCTTTGTGGAGCGCCAGGGCAAGACCAATAGTAATAAAGACAGCATTGTGTTTAGTAACTTTAACTGCGTATGATTTAGGAATTATTAACGTATTATTTTAGCCTAGGTTGATGCTTGGTGCACAACCCAGTATAAGTACAAAGGAGTACAAAGGAAATCAAGCAACAACAGGTCTAGTGACCCTTCTAGGTTGCTTGTCCTCCAAAACACTGAGGATCAAGTGTCCAAACAGTGGTTTAGAGTGGGTAAGGGAACATTGGAAAGGGAACTACTGCCCTGCCACTAACGTGGCAGGACTAGGAAGTTAGTAGGGGACATATGGGTTAGTAACTGAGGGGAGGATAAAGTTATTCATTTACAAACGCAGTCAGTCGCGGGTTTGATGCGAGATATTTGTCTAGGCGGAATTTAAATGAATCAACGGTGCTGCAGTCTATAACGTCTCGGGGAAGCCCATTCCACAAGTTGACAACTCGATTGAAGAAGAAATTCTTAGATTCGTGCGAGTTAAAAGATTTACAATAATTTTGAAACCATTTCCCCGTGTAATTAGATTGGTCGATAGTGAAGTACTTACTACAGTTCATATTGTCGATGCCTTTGATGATTTTGAACACTTGAATTAAGTCGCCTCTTAATCTGCGCTGGGTAAAAGGAAATAGATTTAATTCTCTAAGACGCTCTTCGTATGGTTTGTTCTTTAGGCTAGGTATCATTTTGGTAACTCTACGTTGAACTCGTTCTAGCTTGTTTATATCTTTTTGGTAATAAGGGCACCAGGATTGAACGCAGTATTCCAGAAGAGGGCGGACTAAGGAATTGTAAAGGGTTAGGATAACTTCTTTGGATTTATGCTCAAATGACCTGCCTATAAAGCCAATTATTTGTTTGCCTTCTTAACAACTTCTGAACATTGTTGACTCGGTTTTAGGTTACTATTGTTACTCCCAGATCAGTTTCTCTGTTTACATTCTTAAGCTGAGTGCCATTCATCGAATAGTTTGCTTTCTCATTTAGGTATCCGACATGTAGTACTTTACATTTATCCGCATTGAAACTCATTTGCCAAATTTGGGCCCAACATGACAATTTATCTAGATTGTGTTGCATATCGTCAACTTGTTCTTTTGAGAGTACGCTATTTGCAATTTTTGTATCGTCAGCAAATTTTGAGATTGTGCAGGTGAGACCCTCATCTATGTCGTTGATGTAAATTAGAAAGAGAATTGGTCCTAGTACCGATCCCTGGGGTACCCCGCTACTTACATTGGTCCATTTAGATGCCTTACCGTTTATGACTACCCTTTGCTTTCTGTTGCTGAGCCAATTTTTTATCCATTTCAACACACCGTCTTGTATTCCATGCGCTTTTAGTTTTAGCAGTAAACGTTTGTGGGGAACTTTGTCAAAGGCCTTTTGAAAATCAAGGTATATAATATCTACAGCTTTACTCTCATCGTAGAGGTTGAGGATATCGTGGAAGAAGTCTAAGAGGTTTGTTAAACAGGAACGTTTTTACGAAAGCCGTGTTGAGTATCTTTAAGTATGTTATTTTCCTCTAAGTGATTTACGAGTCTGTCTCGTATGACCGTTTCTAGCATTTTACATACAACTGAGGTTAAGCTAATTGGACGATAGTTACTGGGTAGGGATTTGCTGCCTTTTTTGAATATCGGTGTTACGTTGGCTAGCTTCCACTGATCAGGCATAGTTCCAGACTGCAAGGATTTATTGAATAGTAATGTCAGTGGTTTGGAGAGCTCATTCTTAGCTTCCTTTAGAACTCTAGGCGAGATTGTATCAGGTCCTGGCGTTTATTTACATTGAGTTTATCTAAACAATTCAATACTTCTCTCTCTGTAACGGTGATATTGCTTAGAACATCTGAATTATCAATCTGAATCGGCGATGGTGTAGGGATATCACTGAGGTCTTCTGTTGTAAAAACTGATGCAAAGAAGGTATTGAGGGCATTACTCATTTGTACTTCGTCTTTGGTGTATTCTCCTTTTTCATCGACTAACGGTCCAACAGTTGAAGTAACTACTTTTTTCTTTCTGATATAACTGGTTTGTTTTACTTTGATTCGCAATATGTAACTCTAAGGTCTTTACTTTGCTTAATTAACTTTTTGGCTTTGCGTCGTAGCTCTACAAATTTCACCCGTTCTTCGTCATTTTGTGAGGATTTAATCTATCATTAGCAAATTTTTTAGCAAGCAGGCAGTTTGAAATATCTTTATTCCACCATTTGGGCTTTATTATGGCCTGGACGCCGTATTTCGATGGTATGCAGTCTTGCACTGCTTTAGGTAAGTGGTTTCGAATAACTTCCAAGATGTATTTATGTCGTTATTGTTAATTAAAAAGCTCCAGTCAGTTTCTTAAACATAGCTCTAAGTTATGGAAGTTTGCTTTCTTGAAATTAGGGACTTTTTCGATGCTACTATTTGGTTCGTTACTAGTAAACTTTAAAGTGAAAGTTATCGTACGATGGTCGCTGTTACTGAATTCATCACCAACATTCAAATTCTCTATCAATTCTTCTTTTGTTGCAAGTACAATGTCAAGAACGTTATTACCACGGGTCGGCATTCGAACAAATTGATAAAGCGAACTCTCTTGCAGTTCGTATACAAGTCATGTCCGGAGTGTGAAGTAAGAGTATCGCCCCACTTGGTCACAGGTAATTAAAGTCGCCAAAAATTACGGTATCTTGTGAGTTACTTATATCTGCAATTTGTTCGTAAATTTCTCGGTCAGTTTGCACTGATTGAGCTGGAGGTCTGTATATTAACGCAAGTATTATTTTTGTACCTTTATTATTCTTTATTAGCACAAAAGATGTGTCGACGTTCACAATTTGAGGTTTTGACACGAGGGTCGGGTTAAGACTCTTTGATATAAAATAAAACGCCACCTCCATTTTTATTTATTCGGCTGTTCTCAAACATTACATAACCGGGAAGTGAATACTCTGCTAAAAAGTCTCTATCTTGTGTATTGAGCCAAGATTCTGTTATGCCAATCACATCATAATTTTCTGTAAACACTAGTTCCTCTAAATCTGAAAATTTATTGCGTATGCTACGAGCGTTTGCATAGATAACATTCAAAGTTTTGGATTTGGGATTCAAGGAACGGTCTTTATTCAAATTATTGGTTCTGGTCGGATCTACATTTACATTCATGGCTGTCCTCGGTCCTCGGTCGTTATCCCTGACGGTTTTGAATTTGGGTCGTGTTGGTGGAGCTTTATCCAAATTCGCGGTTCTTGACGGATTAGTATTTAATTCCTTTGTAGATTGCCGTCCTCGCTGTCTTCGGTCCTCCTTCCTGGTTGTCCTGTGCTGAGTCGATTTCTTCTCCGAAAATCCTTCACCGCATCGTTGAGAAGACGCCCAAAACGCGCTGCTCCCACCTGGTTCAGATGAACTCCATCGTCCGAAAACAAATAGTCATCGTAGTAGAAATTGTCCCAGGTGTCGACGAAATAATATAGATGTTACTTTGGCTAAGGAAGTACTGTTTTGAGTGGCTGTTATTAGTGCTGTCACAGAGTTGTTGCACTCCCTTGTTTTATATATATGTATCCTACTTGTTGGTGTATTTAAGATACACGCTTCGGTGTCCTGCCCCTGCATTATTTCTGTTCTATATTTGACGAGCATCTTAGAGCATCAGACGTTTTCAGAAGATTCCATATCTGTTTGCTGTAGGACTAGACTTCCAGTGTTTTCATAGAGCATTGAAGAGTTTAGTGTTGAGTACAGACTCACACTAAAGTTAACGTAAGCATATACTCCTTTATTAAATCTTGTTATAGTTTATTTAAGCATTGATATTACTTGAGAGCATTTTATTAACGTAAAGTAATCCTGTTGTGAGTAGGCTTTGCCGTCACCGGAAAGCCTTTGTAGAAGTGCACTAAAACCCAGTTAATTGATACCCAGTTATACAGTAGATTAACTCTGGAGGGTTTAAGTGTTTTGTTCACCAGCGTAGTAGTTCGAGGATTTGGAATTAGCGTACCGTTGTTGCTGATAATTATAGCTTATCATCTAGTCCAATATTAAGTGCCCTTGTTTATTTCGTAGTGCCGGTCGTAACAGTTTACATCCCAGTTATCCATCCAGGACAGCAGTAGGACATTATTTGCCTGGCGGTAGATGACAGAGCCCTTTTCCCGCCTGATTGGTAGCCTTGGGCAGGAAGGTGCGATTCCTCCTGATGGTCCCGCAAATACCTGTTTCGGCTATGCAGGTACCTGGCAAGGCAGGAGCTGGTGTACCATTTGTCGAGGTACATGATGTGGCTTTGGTCGAAGTAGTTCTCCATTATTATGATGACGACGACACCAAATATCCCGTATTTCCTTGATTCAACCAGTTCAGTTTTTGTCCCATATACTGTACTGGATATAGCCAGTTCGACAATCACACATCATAAATGGTTTCAGGCCTTAGCGAAATCGTTTGCTGGGGATGTACTGCCGGATGCCAATATTTCCCCTCCAAAGGAGCAAACTTTCGTGGACAATCAACTTCTGATGGGGTCTGAAGGCGGCAGAAAACTTTGTCTTCAGGTACTCGAAGATCGGTCGAATCCTCTCCATGGGGTCCTTCATATGCTTGGGTCGGTCCTGGTTGCGGGTATGACTTGCCAGGCTGTCTATGAAATGTAAGTTTCCCATGATGTCCATGAACCTGTTCCAACTCATTATTTTGCCAAAGATGGGGGTTTGTATGAGTGGATCCCAGGACCAGTACTTCCTCAGCATTGATTTCTCTCTCACCCCCATCAGGATGACAATTGCCAGAAACGTGTATGATTCTGGGACTCGAAAGGTGGTCCACTTTAGGCGGGTAGAGTGAGTCATTTGTTCCTTGCCAGCCATGAAGTATTAGTTGTTGTTGTTGTTGTTGTTCCTCAAGCTGCCTGGCCGAACAGCCCCAAGGCTCCGAATAAGGCCAAGGCCATAATCGAGCGCCCCCAAAGAACCCTCCCTGCCGACCACAATAAGGCCTGGGTGACCGAAGCCACTCCATGGCGGGGAGCTAAGGAGGGTGCGGAAACGCCCGGGAAACCAAAGCCCCACCCAGGGCACTGTGCCCCTCCGCAATTATGAAGAGAAAGTTGAGGGGCAAAGGAAAAATGTAACGCTTTGGCTTCCAATCATGGTAGATTGGGAGGTCAATCCACGGAAGAGACGCCGTCACTTGAGATCTAAAAAATATATAAGTAAAAGGAACAGTCAGAGTAAGCTATGGGTATGGCAGAGATCGCTCAGTTCTCACTCTGATAGACCAGCCCATCACCACATGACTAGAACCCAATCCTCTCAGCATCAGCTAGGAAAGCCCCTAGAAAGCCGCCTTAGGCGAGGGGATAGCTCCCCTATTTCAACCCCTTTCGGGGTTGGGCACCCGCCCTGAAGTATTAGTTGTACCAGTTTGTCTGATCAACTTTTAGGGACATCAGGTTGGCATTAAGAAATTGAAGGAAAATGTCAAATCTTGTTGTTCTGTGGTCCTGCATGAGGAATCTCGGGGCCAGCCTCCCTAGCGCCCACAAAGTTATATACATTGGGCTTGTAACGTGCCCCATCCACCCAATTCTACTCCTCTTGATCGGCGGCAACTTCGTCGTCGCTGTCATCAGAAGGGTCATCGTCACCAGGGGCATCAGGGCGGGAGGAGGTTGTCCTGCCTTTTGACCTAAACCTTGATCTAGATCGGGACCCTGACCTCGAACTAGAGGTAGATCCAGTGCTGGGGCGTCGAAATAGGATCATGCCCATGTCATTGGCTGGCAGGGCATCGTGCCGGTAGGGGCGTTGTGGCGACGGAGACGGTGATGGGGTTTCGGGGCATTGAGAGGTGTCGGTGCTCCGGGAGGTCCAAGGCTGTGGCGGCACAGAGGGCCTGATGGGGGAATAAGGCAGTGAATCAGGAGGTGATGGGGGTGCTGTAGCGTGGCAGGGAGAGGGTAGGCGGTGAGGGCCTTTACTCATCACGTGCTGATAAGGGTGAAAACAAGTGATGTGGGAAAGTCTTTCACCCGACACTTCCACGTTTGTTTCATCAGAATCCGACATTGGCTGTGCTGCCAGTATTCCAGCGCCCTATTGCAACCCATAGAAGGTGTTAGGGGTTGCGGCTTTTAGTGGGGAGACTGTGGGAGGTGGGAGTGAAGGCAGGCGTCGTGGTGGAGCATCTTCTTCACTCAACACTCACAGTACGGTGTGAGGTGCGGCAGATAGAGCTTGGGAGGCCGGATAATGTTGTTAAAGTTGCGAGAGTCAATGTGAACTGGTGAGAGGTGGCGTCCCTCACCCATGCCTCCCGCGCGCCACCCAAAACCCGCGCGGCTGAACTTGGAGGGTTGCCAAGTATTGCTATTGGTCTGCTGTATCCTAAAGTAGTTCCCATACCATTATGAACCCTATACGTACCCTATAACAGTGGTAAATGAGGGCGATAATAGACGTCAAGACATGTTCGACTCTGAGGCTGAGTGTTTACATATATAGCCGTTGAGACGTATTCGATGCTGGGGCTCAGCATGTTAATAATATTATCTAAATTTAGCAAGATTATAATTAGAAAGATGCCGCCAGTATAGGAATGGTTAGGGAAGGGTTTATGGACCTTGTAATCCCCCATAAGTTTTGAGATATTAAGATATTCACCCCATTAGTTTGAGATTTTAAGACCTTTTCACAAACAAAATGTCTAGCGAGCGATAGAGATCTTACAGTTTAGGAGGAACCGGCATTCGGTCGAGGCTTTTTTCTACCGAAATATAGACAAACAAATGAAATAATAATCAGCTTGGAGATTTTAAGACCTTTCGCCCCGTTTCTTTGTCAATTTTCAGACCATTCATGCCATTTAGGTTTCAATTTTTCCTAGCGAGCGATAGAATGGCCGCAATTTTGGAGGAACCAGCCTTTGGATCGGGCATTTTTACTACCGAAAGATACACACATTTATCTCGAAGGGGGGTCTTGTGTGTGTTGGATCTTAAAGTTAATGGAGGTCTAGGAAGGAAACTTTATAAAAATAATAATAATCATGATACTAATAATACAAGTAACATTAAATAAGTACAAACCTTCCTTTTATGATAAAAGTAAAGCCATGAGAGATTATTTGTGACTCCTGGTAATTAGATTTAGGTTGTTTCATGCAGTTTACAAAGTTTTCAGCAATTTCTGACGACGACTGTACTTGATTGGGAGTAGTACTATCTGTCCTAAAGTGCAGGCCAGCTATTGCTCGCCAGAAAAATATCAACACCTAATTTATACGAAAGGTCTGAAAATCACCAAACTAATGTGATAATATTATTTTAATCTCAAAATTAATGACGCTGCAAATATGGAAAAAGGTGGTCCAAAAGACCCTCCCTTAATCACAATCTGTAACATATTTCTAACAAAAAATATAAATAAATAAATAAATAATTATATGACATAACCCTGGTGGACGAAATGGTTTGGTACCGAAATAAACAGACATGAGATGCACCAAAGTAGCTCCATAAAGGCAATAAATGAAGAGAAGACCACCCGCTTGTGTATGTTCTCTCTCTCTATCTTTCTCTCTCTCTCTCTCTCTCTCTCTCTCTCTCTCTCTCTCTCTCTCTCTCTCTCTCTCTCTCTCTCTCTCATCTCGCTCTGTTAGGCATTAAAGGAAAAATTCATGCATGAATAAGAAGCTGGCTGACAAACAGAAGGCAGAGAGTTGTGATAAATGAAGTTGAATCTGAGTGGGAGCCAGTTTATAGTGGAGTGCCTCAGGAATCGGTCCTGGGACCAGTTTTGTTTATTATCTATATAAATAACATCGATGTAGAACTAAATAATTCTATCTCAAATTTTGCTGATGACACAAAGATTGGAAATTCAGTATTAACCGAAGAAGGCAGAATTAGACTGCAATCTGATTCAATTAAAATAGTTGAGTGGCAGATGCCATTCAATGTTGACAAATTACAGGTCTTACAAATAGGTAATAAATACAAAAAAAATGAATACAAGATGAAAGGCCAGCCAATCAAAACAAGTGCATTAGTTAAAAACCTGGGGTTCTTATATCTGAAAACCTAAAGACCTCAAATCAATGTGCAGCAGCTGCAAACAAGGCCAATCGAGCATTGGGATATATTAAACGAAATGTTACGTATAAAAATGAGAACATCATAATACCGTTATTTAAAAGCATAGATAGGCCCCATCTTGAATATGGCATGCAATTTTTGTTTCATTATCTGAACAAGGACAATGACAAACTCGAGTCGGTGCAGCGTAGAGCATCAAAGTTGATTCCATCACTAAGAAATAAATCATATGACAGATTAAACAAATAGAATTTGTTTTCACTTAACCCACTGGGCATCAGCTAATATAATATATTAAATGTACATTCCAGGCCCGGGCAAAAATTTATTTTTTGTTCTCCCTAAAACTGCTTAAATAGGTGAGAAATGAAAAAACCCACTCACCTTGGTCATTTGGAGGTCCTGAGAAGGGGGGGGGGGGGGACGAGGGGGGGTCTCAGCCATCAGCTGGTGCCAGGCGCCTTTTCATACCTCCCGCACCAGCACACCACAGCTGGGTGAGGCAGGATGGCTGATGTACGATGCCTCCAGTTTTCGAGTGACGGTTATTTACACCACCCGAACATCATGTGTGCCTTCATAGTTCATATATTAGCAACCTGTATCACATAATGTCATTGTAAGTGAAGTTACAGTGTGATAAGTGCATAGATTCAAGTTTTATAAATGCCGACGAGTGGCAAGGCCCACGCGCGTCCTGGTTACCATGGCGACGGGCGGCCATCTTGGCCCAAGACAACAGCAGAACACACGCACGTACACACAGCCAGCTGACTGACACCCCACTCCCCTTCACTTTCACATTCATTCTGTGCCTCTCTCACGCACTCTGTTTACTGATTTTGTTATGCCCTGATTTTATGCAGGATTAACAATGGATACAGGTGAGTTCTACTCCACTGGGACTTCCAAGTTCAAATAAGTACATATAAAATGAAAGGAAAACAGAGGATAAGTATATCACAAAATATGGTTTAAGAATACAGCTTTATTTCTCCTGCACTATATATGAGAAATAATCTGAACTGAGAACATGGGACACGTATCACTGCCAGTGAATAGTACTTAAGGTTATCACTGACTCCTAGCACAGTCGCGGAGCTAGATAGGGAGCAAATATTGTTGTCCAACTTCACTTAGTAATCGAGATAGTTTTTAAAACACTGGGAGTGGATTTGAAGAGAAGTATTTCTAGGAGTGGGGTGACCACTGTCTCTTTCATTCAGGAATGTCACTGTGTTTCAAGTTCAAGGTCAAGTACCTCCAATAGGTATGCGGCCGTGTTGTATAAAAAACGGAGAGCCGATGGTGGACTCTGAAATATTTTCAAACACTATGGTAAATTTTGGCAGAGTCGTTGACTTCTCAAAAGTAGGTTAAAAATGCATTAATTCGAAATTGAATCACTGTTGGTTGGCGAATTGTTATTCCGGATCACTCGTACTGTAGGTGAGTACGACTCGTAGCTTTATAACCTAATTATTAACACTTGTATAGATTTATAAGTAGTTAAGACACTTTTGGAGGAACTCTGTTTATTTCGTCCACTCGACACTTTTCCTACTTGTTGTCACTCTATCTTCTTCTCTTGGTCTCCCGGCGTGGTAACTTCTCTAGTGATGTCTCCTGTGAACACTTCAGGAGGTGTTGGTTCTTGTCGTTTGCTTCCCCGTAGGCTGTCTTGGTGGGCCGGCTGTGTGGAGTAGTTACAGATGGGTTGATTGGGCTTGAGATCGTAGGTATGGCTCCGTAACATATAGTAACCGTCTGGCGAATTACTGTTGGGCACCATACCGAACTAACGCGAGTATTTCAGGGGTAGGAGAAACTACTCGACTGTTCTGATCAGTATATCAACCGTTGATGAAGTCCTGTTAAGGTACTCTCGGACTAGGATCTTAAATATCGAATCTTATGTGGTCGATATCGGACGAACGCAGTAATTTCAGTGTGAATGATATTACTGTCTGCCCTGATCTTTATGAGAGGTTCGGGGGACCCGGGGCGGTGTTTAAACCTTTAAGTTACACAGTCGTGTGGTATGCCACAGACTCAGTGCACCAAGGACTTGTCTCTGCAGAGTGCCCGTGAGGGTATCTCGCCAAGCCCTGTCTCTAACACAGCGGTCTCAGAGGCTTGGGACTACCTGTGCCGAGTGGCAGTGTCCACTTTCAATAATGAAGAATAGAGAGAGCGGCAGGCCGGAGTCTCTCTACTTTTCACTAGAGAAAATGTAACCTCGCGGTGGAGCCAATGTCATGTCGGCAGGCCGAACGACGACAAAGTTCCTCGACAAGGACACTTTCGTACGTGTGTTCACTTGGACTCCGTAAAAACAGAGAGGGCGGCAGGCCGGAGTTTCTCTACTTTTACGAGGTAAAGTGAAACCTGACAATCGGGACTATGTTCACTCTGGCATGCCAGACGTCAACAGAGTTCCTCTATCAGGACACTATTACCTTCCCACTCTAGAGAATATTGAGGACTGCAGGCCGGACTCCTCAACTTGTTTTAGAGATGGTGCTGTTGTGGGCTTTCCTTAGCAAAATTGACAAGCAGGAGCGGCAGGCCGGTATCCTCCTTCCCAACCTCTGAATTAGAAAGAGAAATCGGCAGGCCGTTAACTCTCTTCCTAACCCTGTAGGAAAGTTGTTCCTATCGCAGTAGCTGTGTGTCTCTCTAGCATGCCAGATGGAGACAGAATTACTGTGATAGGCCACAGCTGTCGATAACTTATAGTCTGAGAAGAAAGTTTCGGCAGGCCGTACACTTTCCCCACTAGACTAGCTAGTCACCGCCTAAGTAAGATATCTACGTTAGCTAAGCAGGCCTTTCTCTAACGAGATCCCTAGTATAGGGTTTTAAGGGTCACTGTCTCAGTATATGTGTGTCTCTCTATCATGCCAGATGGAGACAGAGTAACTGGGACAGAACTCCGTTAACGGGGACTTGTAGTCTAAGAAGAAAGTTTCGGCAGGCCGTACACTTCCCCACTAGACTAGCTAGTAACCGCCTAAGTAGGATATCTACGTTAGCTAGGCAGGCCTTTCTCTAATGAGATCCCTAGTATAGGGTTTGGGGGTTACTGTCTCAGTATAGGTGTGTCTTTCTAGCATGCCAGATGAAGACAGAGTACCTGGGACAGAACTCGGTTAACGAGGATTTGCAGTCTAAGACGAAAGTTTCGGCAGGCCGTACACTTTCTTCACTAGACTTGAGACTGGCTGGGAGACACCAGGAGAGTGAAATCCACCACCACCACCACGAGGGCTAGCACCGGAGTCAGTGTAGGTGCCAGGCCCTCTCTGTCCCGTCCTGAAAGAAGAGTCGCCATGGGTTAATCTATAATTCTCAGCCAAAGTAGCTGCCTTGTCCACTGTCTGCACTTATCTTTCCTGCAGGTACATTTTTAATGATAGAGGGACTTTGCGGACGAATTCTTCAAGCATAACTAACTGGCTCAACTGTGCAAATGTAGTAATTTTACTAGCTCTTAACCAACTCAGAAACGTTCTCTCTTTTTCTTTTACAAACTCTAAATAGGATTGTTTTTCACCCTTCTTAAGACTTCTGAAGTCTTGACGGTGGGTTTCAGGAACCTGATCATAAACAGCTAATACT
Organism: Paralithodes platypus; assembly: GCA_032716605.1. Lineage (NCBI taxonomy): Eukaryota > Metazoa > Arthropoda > Malacostraca > Decapoda > Lithodidae > Paralithodes > Paralithodes platypus. The sequence continues at coordinate 13,113,653 of CM064541.1, forward strand.
GAAGTTTTTAATGTTTCATAGGTTAAGTCTAAGCTAGGGAGGTTTGTATACACCTTTTTTGCATGTCCTACAAAAGCAGTTTGGGCCAGAAATGCCCACTGATCACTAGGCCATTTGAGTTGATTGGCTGCCTTCTCAAAAAAATGAAGAATTGCTCCGGGGCAGTCTCATCGAAACTAGGTACAAATTTCAAGCTATGCTCCATATCAGAAAATGGTTTGTTGGCAAAAGACTCACTTTCTTTTTGTTTACCATCTTGTTTCAACTTTAGCATTCGCTCTTCATGTGCTCTCTCACGTACTTTCTCCTCAAGATCCCTTTGTTTTTGCTCCAACTGCATTTCTGTCTCACGTTCTCTTTGCTCAATCTCTCGTTGTCTTTGCTCAATCTCTCGTACTGCCCCACGTTCTCTTTGTTCCCTGTCGGCTTTTGCATTTTCTAGCTCCAATAATTTCAATCTCATCCATGCATCACTACCCCCTTCCTCTACACACAACTGATAGGCTGCCTCAGACAAAACACCATCCCTCATTAGTTTATTGATGACACTCTTTCTAATCTCACCTTTGTTATCACTAGTTTTATATGGTGCTGCATACTTTGTAGCTAAAGCAATCCAGTCGACTTTCCTAATTTTGGAAGTTGATAAGGGGCCCAGGGATGGGTCAGCAACAAAATCACTGAGGTTAAAATCCATGATTAAATGAAAGAATAAACAAGACTACATGTGAAATTAGAATGAGCGAGAAACATTTATGAACGGTATTTAAATTGGTGGAGGCCGAATGACACACCACAAATCATAAACAAAACATAAAAATTAGATGAGGTGTCCAAGCCGCATAGCGAGAGTCTTAATGATTCATTAAAGTCTACAATTACCACCAAACGACGAGAGTAAGAAAGGAATATCCTGGTCACGGCACCATGTAACGTTACAGGCGGTGTTCGAACATATTACATTAACAAACATCCCACAAAAGAAACCACAAAACAGAGATCTATTATTCAGACTCAATAAAAAAGTGGTGTGAACGACTTATCTTAAAGTCAAAAGTGGTATGTTAAACTTCCACAAACTAGTAACTCATATGAGTTACCGAACCCTTTCTAAGGTAAAAGTGGAGAGTTAAGAAAATATCAAATGATATCAATTAGCCATTGGCATTAAGAAACCCCAAAGATATTCCTTCCTTAGTCCTCGTCAATCATTATTTATGAAAGATCATAGAGTATTGCACTATGAATACAAATACTATCAATATATAATTGAAAGAATAATATTAGGTGTAGGTGGTAATTGTCAAACATTAAGTAAAATTATATAATTTATTTACATAAACTTCAATATATAATTAATTGAATACAATCTATCAAAACATAGAACATAACAACACATGTTTAACTGAATATATAAATTTATCTAGTAAGAGAGTAAGATTGGACAAAGCAAATTAACTACTTATCGTATTCCCATGGTAACTCTTTTACAAGTGATGAATCAGGACAGGCAGGAGGTGGTGATGGTCTCAGAACTGAATTTACCAACTCCGTTTGCTCTATTTATACCCTTGAAAATGGTAAACATATCATACTGGCCTCATTCTGAAATATCCTATTTTACTCTCATAATCTTTGAACTTACTAAATCATCAAAGAGTATGATAACATAATCATAAAATGAATCCATATCAAAATAATATTACCCAACTGAATTAATATCAAGAAATAAAATTATGATCCTACATCTGGCATGAATGTGAACATAGAGGGAGTGGGGGGGTGGAATTGAGAGTGGGGGGATCTTCAGAGAGAGAGTGAAGGAGAGAGAAGTGGGGGGGGGGGTAGAAGAAGGGAGAGAGAGAACAGGTTTGGTGAATTTCTAGATCGTACTACACATCACCAGGTGAGGGTACACTCCAAGCCTGAAATATTGTACCCACCTTATTAAGTAAGTTAGATAACCTTAACAACACACATATACACATGCCTTTTTTTTAAACTGTTCAACTAGTTTACTAGTTACACAAACCACACATGCTTCTTTCTATATAAGAATACCCTGTAAATCATCGTTGCCAAGTAAATATAACGCGGGAGATCTGCCGCTCCCGTGCCCCGAGAGAGGGCGCTCCGTCCCTTTAAATACCTTGTGTACACCCAAGCCTACCAACACGAACCGGGAAAGTTAGATACGTACACATCCCTGTAGACTCCACCACCCCGAGAGAGATTAACATATTCTTATGCCTAAAATTACTGCCAACCAAGATCCGTAGTAAAACCCAACCACCACCACCACGAGAAGTAGGAAGAAGGAATAATGCTGTCTCGCACGCAATTACCACTGCATCATAGCCCTTAACTCTCCGGTGCACATGACACACCTTCAATGCACCCGACAACACCAATCCTCCCCGAGAACCAAAAGCTCGGAATTTGTTCACTTCGCTCACTATTATTGTTTTCCAGAGTTCTATTGAAGTAATGCAAACCCCCTATGAATTTATAATTTACCCTTGATGAAGTAGCCTACTCTAGGAACATAAATTGACCTTACTCATCACACCACCACCGAGTAATGACCTTATATTGAAGGAGACCCTGACCAACAGTGCAAGAAGAGTTCAAGGACCCCATCTAGGATACCTCCTCATGCCCTTACCATCCTAGAGGTACCGGAGGAGTGCACTCAGTAATCCGCAATACCAGTTCAGGATTTCTAAGGAAAGTTAAGCAATTTTGAGGCTTCAAAAGAACTGGCATGCCAACTATTGAAGTCTTAGGATTACCCTCCATTCAGTTGGACTGACCGGCCTGCCGAAAGCCCTAGTATACTGTCTGTGAGTAAAACCCTATATTAGGGACCTCGTTAGAGAAAGGCCTGCCTAGCTAACGTGGAGATCCTCCTCCTCCCCCTCCCCTCCCCCTTTCCCGGCTCGAAGGAAATTGTTGACTTGTAAAATCTTTTGGCGTATGTCATTTTCCTGATGAAGCTATATGCGAATTGTTGTCATTAAAGTGATCCTCCTCACATGGTGTTTATATTCATCATGATTGTGTGTGTGTGTATGCATGATCGTGTGTGTGTGTGTGTGTGCATGTGCGTGCGTGTGTGTATATGAGTCGAGACTGTGAGTGTGTGTGTACGTGTGTGCGGTGTGGTGCTTTTATGCCACATCTCATCAGTATCGTGCAGCACGTGGTGTTGCTGCGTTACTGCGTTACTGCCGTGTTGTTGCCGTGGCAACGTCGGGTGTTGACGGGGAGGCGGCGGCAGATTAACAATAAACTCGTTAAAGTTCCAGATGCACCCAGATGCCAACACGTGTATACCGATGCAATCCGATGCCTACACGACATCCACACGGCAATTACACGACATCAATACGTGGTACCCGAAGCTACCACACCAAAATTTCATCGTGCTCAAGTTTTGGGTAGCCCCAAACATTTTACCAGCCAACACGAGGTGTACCGACACGCCCGGTGTACAACACGCCGCTCCCCGATATCCCACGAACACGGGGATGATTGCACCACGTTGTGCCACGCTGTCAACATAGAGCCACATCTGGCCCCAAATCATGTATGTGTGAACGTACCTTTAAGCACTCCATGCTGTGAAGGCAGGTACAAAGATGGATGGATATTTAATGAGATGTATGAGTAATGGTATGAGCAGCATAAGCTAAATAATGAAGTGTAGAAATAATGGCAAGCTATCCAATAATGCACTTTAAAATTGAAAATCAAGATGGAATATGTAGATACGTTGACGTTGACCGTACGCTATTTACACACATACCTTTTTACCGTTAAGGTCGGTACCATTAGTGTTGCCATATGGATTGAGATGCCAATACGTATATATTTATGATTAACGAGACCAAAATATGAATAATTGTTTTGATAGATATACAATATAAGGATAGACAAACATTACACTCACGTGATATATACTGTATATCAAATCTTGCCATCACATTACTTCATCATTTACGAAATATATCAGGGTAAGCTAGATCAAGGCAATATCAAAACAGATTCGAAACCCGCGGTCTACCACTACCACAAGAGAGAGGCGACAGGGTTTGCCATCAACTCTCTAAGCTCAAAATATCTTACATGGCAAACTATTTTAGATCAAAATTCATGGCAAATCAAGACAACTGTGCAGTATCGATGATGCTTGACCATGCTTTAGACAGAGATAAAATGAAATGGGATATTTCATGAGCTAAGGAATTCAAAAGAACCCGGCACGGTTTTGTACGGCATTCATATTGCACTTGTATATTGTATACTTATAATTGTATACTTATAATTGTATACTTATAATTGTCGCTGAAGAATGATTACTGATTGTCGCATTATATATTTTACTCTTTATATGGTTGTATATATGACCTTTTGTGTTTTCACTGTATAAAAACCTATTTTCTGCGTTGATTAAACACACAGTAAAATACCTCATATACGCCTTAAAATATAGACACAACAATAATCTCTATATTTTGAAAATGTCTCTCTCTCCAACCCCCGTAGCCCCAGGCCCCATATTTCACCCCTCTACGTTCCCCCGCTGAAATAGTCAAGTAAAATAAAATATGGTCTTGGACCATATATTTTGGGTAAAAGACAGAGGAAGAGAATGAGTGAGCCAAGTGTGTGTATGAGAGAGAGAGAGAGAGAGAGAGAGAGAGAGAGAGAGAGAGAGAGAGAGAGAGAGAGAGAGATTCAAATGCTACTCGCTAATCTTCTAAAACAATACTTCAGAACATCCCAAATTACCGTTTCAAAAGCTCCAGGAAAACTATTCCAAGCACTACATCAATACACTTTAAACGACATGAAAAACAAATTCATTATCGCTCAAAACACCACTTCAAAATATATATAATTATAAGCTATTTCAAATCTTAAACAAACCTATTTCAAAGTCACCTAAAACACTATATATTTTAGAGTCTCCCCAAGCCCGACTTTACAATCTAAAACGCTACTTAACATTTATCCCAATTATATTCTCGCTTTCCCTAATTACTAATTCAAAAACCTCTCATCTCACAAAGCTTTACTTGAAATCTCGCCAAACACTAAAGACACACTTATCCTCTCCTTTCAGAATCTACCTATAGGCTACTCCGCCTCAAAAAGCCCCAAATTCTATTTCAAAATATTTCCCAAACGCAACGCCACTTCAAAATGTCCTCATGTGATCACTCAACCATCTACCATCATAAAACATTAAAACCATATAAACGATGTGAAAGACCGCCCCAAATACTACTGCATTATATCCAAACAAAAAAAAAACCCCAAAAAAACCCACATTACTCCATCTTATCTTTATATAATAATGAAAATCTCTCTCTCTCTCTCCCCTAAATATAGTTCCCTCAACTCCCTATACGCGGCATCAAGATCAGCTCAAACACTACTTGAACATCGTCCCCTCTCTCTTGTACACTCAAGCTCTCTCCTTCCCTCAGGTCTATCACACACATCTCTCCCGAGGCAGAGAGCTTTTATCTCCTTCAAAAATTGGTGTTTGTAGTCTCTCCCCATATGGCTTTTCTCAACTCAATGGAATTATTAAAATATAAACCTTGCAAAACAAATTAACAAATACCAGAAACCGTGCAATATACAGGCAAACAAACTTATGTAAATCACCATGTGGAAATAACGTATTGAAGATTTTGCAAGACAATATTATGAACAACAAAAAATACATACAACTGCCACATAAAACGTACACCATTATAAGTTATTATTAATTACTTTGTTTCCCAAGCAAATAGACGAGCAGCGATTTCATTCAACGCTTATTCTCAACTCTCTTCTGGCAACTATTATGTGAAGCTTTTATTTGAATCCTACTACTTTTCTTAGCCAGTAAAGAATACAAGCAAATGTAATATTTGTAACTTACGAATATGGAATGGCTGAATCTTTTGATAATTAAGATCTGTTAATTTTTTAAAGATTTTTCTCTATACCTGGCCCTCCTCAGTGATGCGGTTTTAATTCTTCTTCACTGGCAATTAATTGTAACTTGTATTTTGTGTTGTCTAGCTTTCTATTTGCAATCCATGCTTAGCTTTCCTTTCACTTTCCATAATCTTACAATACATTTGTTTTCTCTCTCTCCTCCCACCCCCTCTCTCTCTTTCTCTCTCTCTCTCTTTCTCTCTCTGAGTGTGTTTTAAGGCGATTATTTCTGCTTAACCTCTCCGCGGCGCACAGGGGGTTTTCTACAGGGTAAGACTGTGTGCACCTATGATGATTTTGGGACCTATTGCCAATTTCGATAAAAAGTACATCATCGTGTAGGGAATGTTTGCGTGCATCGTCCCATATATATTTGACCCCCCAAAAAATTTCTGGGGGGGGTAGGGGAACGGTCCGTAGTTGAAAAATGTGGAGCGAATGGCACCGCGCGGCTAGATTGTCATCGAGCGGCGAGATTTCCCGGCCGAATTTTCACGCGCCCAGGGGATAGAAGGAGAGGGAGGAGGGGGTGGGTTACCGCGTATTATCACGTATATCTCCTTTTCGAGCCCTTTTAGGCTATTTAGAGTATGTATACGTGTGTAGGCCACCCATATAACAATGAATATGCCTCATAGTGACCAAAAATTGCAATATATAAGGGAATTATAAGATAATTTTTAGGCGGGAATGAAGATGTGTTGGAGGTTTGGCGGCAATTTATGAGCTGAGAGTGTGGTTTACGCCATACATATCACGTATATCTTGTACGTAGAGCACTGTCATGCTATAATACAGACTTGTACGTATGTATACGTGCCATATATCAAAATATATACCGCATATAGACCAATTCATGCGATATTTACGCACATTATCAATGAGTTTCTATGCGTGAACCAAGGTGTGAGTGAGTTGTGCTGGGAATGAAAGGGGGAGAGGGTGTGTTACGCCATAAATATCATTGTAAATCTTGTATTTAGAGCACTGTCATGCTATAATACATACTTGTACGTATGTATACGTGCCATATATCAAAATATATACCGCATATAGACCAATTCATGCAATATTTACGCACATTATCAATGAGTTTCTATGCGTGAACCAAGGTGTGAGTGAGTTGTGCTGGGAATGAAAGGGGGAGAGGGTGTGTTACGCCATAAATATCACGTAAATCTTGTATTTAGAGCACTGTCATGCTATAATAAAGACGTGTACATATGTAGGCGTCCCATATAACAAGGAATATACCGCATATAGCCCAATTGATGCGATATTTACGCAAATTGTGAATGTGTTTCTAGCAGACGGAAGCCTGAAAGGGTGGGTTGGGGGTGGGTGGGTGGGAGGGAGGCATGCAGGGGTGCAGTGAGTGAGTGAGTGAGTCGTGGAGAGATGGAAGTCAGGCAGATCTCTAGATAGATAACCAGCTTTGTGATAATTGTGGAGGCGCCCCAGGCGTATTGATGTCTTGGTATTTTGAACCTTATGTCTACCAGATGGCTGGTGTTCGTTGCCATCAACAGGTCTACAATAACATGAGTCAGGAATGGAGAGAGAGAGAGAGAAACTGAGAAATGCGTATGTCGTACGTATAAATGGACTTCAGAATTGCATTTTTATGCAAGCAGACATTGCATTTTAGACACATGTGAAGTACCACAGAAACATGTAGGCCATTGACTGTAAATAAAGTACTATATTATAGACCACCAGCGACGGTGCTGAGTAAACACAGGCAGATTGCCTTTTGTGATAAAGGGCTAAATATAGAATGGTGTCTCCTTACACTTGCGAAAGGGTAGATTGCCACCAGAGAAACGTTTACTTATTTATTTCCAAGTAATATGCAATCTAAATGTATATTCGAGACCTACTGCAATTATTTGTATGACAGTCATGACTATGTATAATCCAATATACGCGCGTAGGCGAGACATAAGAAAGCTGGTTGAGCAATTTTCGACACCCACACAGTTATTATTCTTTTTTATTTACAATATTATACAATACAAATGAATTTGTGAAGAGTATTTTATCCATTATTGTATTTATACAAATTTTGTTCCCAGACAGAGCTGCTGTTGCTGGTGTAGCTGGGGCATAAAGGAGCGGCAAGGGTCTCCTCGTGACCGCTTGTCCGTGTGAAAATGAGTGGAGTCGCACTGAGAGGGGCAATTTTGCTGAGTGTTTGGGCAATTTTTGACAGAATAAAGTTATATAATTACTAATTCTTGACAGAGACAAACTTTTATAAACCTTGGCATGATATAATTGATAATCCCATCAATTTACAAACGTAAATTGGTGGGATAATTCATTTTTGTTTGTATATTGTCATTTCGATTGTAGACACGAAGTTTTGAGTGATATTTGGTATGAGCTCCTGTGGCATGGTTGGTAAGGTCGCGGACTGGAAAACTCAAAGTGTCGTAGGGTAGTGGGATCGAATCCAGGAGGAATATGGGGAAGGTTTTATATTGTCTAGAACATTTTTGATAAAAAATTTGTTTTACAAGATCATGCCATTGTATTCAAACAATATGAAATATTCATAGAATATATCATATTGTAAGAATACAATGACATGACTTGGTTTTTTGGGTTTTTTTTATTGTTTTTTTAATTATCTTAGTAGGTTTGACAGGATTTATTGAAACATATTGATTTTTGTACAATTCATTTGAGGTAAGAAAATAATTATATACACATTACTTTGGCTAATAACAAACATATATATTGATATACTAAAACAATAAGGCATATTACATGTAAATCTTTGAAACTTATAAACTAAATAATGAAACATACAATTATATAATGTAAAAGCTATATCACAGGGACATCTTTGGAACTTATACATTATATAATATATATGTTACATTATGAGGTAGCGTGATCAATTAGGTCAGGTCAGGTAAGGTAGGGCGCGAGTCCAGGACAGGGCGGGGCAGGGGGCGAGTCCAGGGCAGGGCACGGGGCGAGTCCAGGGCAGGGCAGGGCAGGGCGACACTCAATAATTCTTGAAGGTGTGGTAGTCCCTGAAGCAGTCACCCAGGCAGAGTGGAACTTTGCACTCGGCGCACATTGAGGTGACTCTTTTCGTGACATGGGGTTTCCTGACACTGGAGCTGCAGACGGTGCACTGCGCTTGCCTGTGACGAGTGCCAACCATCTCAGTGTTGATGGGGTAGTGTCTTTCGACACCCAGCTGGATGCGGTCAGGAACGTGATCCCCACGCCATGCCGTACGTCTGTGAGTGGTGGTGCCATACTTCTCCAGGAGTTGGTATGAGACGTTGTAGACGAACTCCCGGAATTTCAGCTTCTGGTTTGGGGCCATATCCTTTTTCACCAACCACAAGTTGTAGGCGTTCAGCATCGTTATATCAACTAGGTGGAGGAAGAGCTTGTGATACCACTTCACAGTCTTCCTCAGACACTCAACGCCTGACAGCTGACAGTCAGACTTGTCCACCAGGCGCATGTTTTTAGTGTAGTCCACTACCATGTCGGGCTTGTAGATTGTCTTCCTGGTTCGGTAGTGGATTTTGCCAGAATCCACCTGGGCACCTGTGTGGACGGTGGAAAGCAGGTGGACGTCTCGCTTATCCTTCCACTTCAGGGCTATCAGTTTCCCACACTTCTCGAGCTGCTTGTATTTCTGCCCCTTTCGTCGCCTTCTTCGCACATGCCTCTCGCGGTGTTCCTGGGCCAGGTCGTCTTCTGAAGGTGTGTCACTGGAGGAGGCATCTGTGAGAGGAATGACATCACCTGTGAACTTTGGCATAAACTTTCTTGTCTTTCTGACAGTCCCACATGACCCCGTTTGGTTGTCATAAAGAAACTGGCAGAGAGCAGGAGAAGTATACCAGTTGTCAGTGTAGATGATGTGGCCTTTGCCCAGGTAAGGTGCCAACATTTTCCTGACGATGGCACCTGACATGCCCATGGGGTCATTGGCAGCGGCTTTCGGTATGTCAATGTCAGTGCCTGTGTACACGATCATGTCAAGCACTATTCCAGTTTCGCAGTCACACAAAACGAAGAGCTTGATTCCGAACCTATGCCTTTTCAAGGGGATATACTGCTTGAAAACAAGACGTCCTTTGAAGAGCACGAGCGACTCATCAATCACCAAATTGAGGAAGGGGTAAAAGTATTTCCTATACCTCTCCAACAACATGGTGAACACATCCCGAACTTTCCATATCCTGTCAATCCTGTTAGGATTTTCGTTGTCTGCAAAGTGCATAAATCTTAGCAGCAACAAAAATCTGTCACGAGTCATGAACTTATTGAAAGTTGGGGTGGCGATGAGAGGGTCGTGCTTCCAATAGTGTTGCAACACATGCTTCTTGATCAGAGGCATGAGGAACAACAAGGCAAAGAACGTCATAAATTCTTCCACAGTCGTATCCACCCAGCCTCGTATTCTCGCTTTTGGAGAAAGGACGTCCAATCTGCCAAACACCCACCTGTAGTAGGCGTTTGTTTGGGCAACGATGTACGTCATTACCTCCATGTCGAAAAAAGCGAGGAAGAAGTCGCTTTCGTTCGCTTGATCGTCACAGGGCCAGTCGTCAGTTGTTCCTGACGTCCCAGGATTGAACTGGGGCACGTCAGGTACAAAATTGACCCCGTCAGACCAATCGAACGAAGGCAGCTCAGGGATCGGAATGTCGTCTGCGTCTGTTTCATCGTCTGAAATATCGCTTCCATGGTCGCGATACAGCACTTCATCATCATCACCCTCCTCTTCACTTGACAGACGATGCCCTTCCTCATTTTCGTCACTGACGTCGGACTCACTCCCACTGTCCACTCCCAAATCCCCCCACCCTTGGTCCCGTGCTAGGGCTTCGTCGTCGAAACCCGGGCTGCCAATGTCCTGCGAATCACCATCAAACAGCAGGGCGGCATACTTTGATGGTGTCAGAGTTTTCCGGGTCACTTTTGCACGTGCGGGAGTCTTATGGACAGGGACAGCAGAGGCGGTGGCAGGGGCGGCGGCAGGGGCGGCGGCGGCAGGGGCGGCGGCAGGGGCAGCAGTGGTGCGTGGCCTTGATGGCAAGATGATGGTGGTGCCTGTCGCCCTTCTCTCTGTTCCTTGGGCAGGGGCGGCATGGGCGGCAGGGGCAGCAGGGGCAACAGGGGCAGCAGGGCCGGCAGGGACACCAGGGCCAGCAGGGCCAGCAGTCGCTTTCCCAGTCGCTTTCCCTCTCCCTTTCCCCTTCCCCTTCCCCTTCCCTGTTCCTTGGGCAGGGGCGGCAGGGGCAGCAGGGGCGGCAGGGGCAGCCGGGCCAGGGGCGGCTGGTGGTGGTGGTGGTGGTGGTAGGGGCACTGTGGCTGGCGTACAGGTTCTCTTCCCTACGCCCGTGCCTTTAATTTTTCCTGCCCCCGCAGGTTCTGCAGCCCTAGGGCGGCCTCCTGCGTCGCTGGTACCGGTGGCAGGGGTGGCAGGGGCAGCAGGGGCGGCAGGGGCAGCCGGGCCAGGGGCGGCTGGTGGTGGTGGTGGTGGTAGGGGCACTGTGGCTGGCGTACGGGTTCTCTTCCCTACGCCCGTGCCTTTAATTTTCCTGCCCCCGCAGGTTCTGCAGCCCTAGGGCGGCCTCCTGCGTCGCTGGTACCGGTGGCAGGGGTGGCAGTGGTGGTGGTAGTGGTTGTTGTAGTGGCCTGGGTGTGGTGGCAGTGTCCCGAAACACCAATGACCTCTGTACCTTTCTTGTGCTTGCACGTGTTTTTCGTGCTTTGGGTGCAGGTGTTTCGTCCTCCGAGCTGTAGGGCGTGTCGTACTGGTAGCTAGGGTCTTTAGCAGCCACCCTCTGCCTTCCACGGCGGCTAACACCACCAGAAGGAGGGCTGGTTGTGTCATCAGGGAGCGAGCGTGAGGGACGTGTGGGCTCCATGACTAGTGCGTGGTTACTGGCGCGGTGGTGCTTGCATGAGTGCGGGGCGAGCGTTTGGCGGGGTGGTGTCGAGAGTTGACATGTAGTACTATACCCACACCAATTTTCAGCCGCCTGGCTATAAACGCGCGGTTTTGGTACGTGTTCAAAGGCTCTGCTCTTAAGAGTCTCCCCGCAGTGCGCCGGGGGAACTCTTATGAGTCTCCCCGCAGCTCCCGGGTTAAGATAATTTTGTTGGAGTTGAAAATAACCTTATGAAGTTTTTCACCATGATGCTCAGAAATCATTCACGTGCTGATAAAAAGTTTATGGATATTCAGAATACACTTTTTAGGATCTTCATCTTCCTGAAGGGATCTTTAGACAGATGTTATTCTAGTGAGTACAGGAATATTTTCATTATATACCTGAAGAAATAAAATCCAAGTTTTTATCAAATGTATACGTTTGGGCGGGGATTTGGGTGTTGGATGAGATTCTCCAACAAATAGGGCCATCTCGCTGAATCACAGATTTGACCGGAGTGTGGTCAAAGATAGGACATGGCGAAAGTTGCAGTGTATCATCCTCAAGGTTTTCTTGGAAACTGATGCTCAAGTAGAGCTCCAGGAGTAATTTATGGTAGATAGATGGCGGCCAGGTGGCTAGGGTTTGAGCCTGTTAGGTGGGTGGGAAATGCAACCTGACCAGGTCACTGTATAGGTGGAAGCATCGTTTCATACTGAGCTGACGGGGACGGGTCGGAAGGGAGGAGCCTCCGGGTCAAATTCGCTGACTGGCTGGATGGGGGGGGGGGAAAGACCACCTCTGTTCCCCAAGCAGATGGAGGGGAGGTGGGGCTAAGGCATTGCCTAGGGAGTTGGAGAAGGACATTGGTTGTCTTGGCTGGTGTTGGCGTCAGGTAGGGGCACTGGCAGGTCATCTATCAAGGGGGGGGAACATTTCCTTAGGTGATAGTGAATGAATTTGGGGCTTAGCTGGAGGGGTGAGACACTGCTTGCACTGCACTAGAGAACGGGGAAGATGGTAGCGAGAGTGGATGATGGGACTAGGCCTGGGGGTGCGGGGCAAGAAAGGGATAGTGTAGCAGTGTGAGAAAGGTGGCTGCCGCGTGTTGGGGTGGCAGATTCTCCGGGACAAGGTAGGGTCGAGCATGGCTGGTATGGCAGGTGACTGGGCCTCTCCCTGGCACCTCGACTTGAAAGTTGTTGGGCACTGTTACAACGATGTATGGGCCCCCATATCTTGGGGTCCGGTGCGATGCCTTGGGCAGATATGGTATATCCCAGGTAATCTACAGTCTTGAGACATGGTACATATGGTAGGTATTAATTTCAACCCAGCTTCCCGGATGCGGTGGAAAACTTGGGTTAGTCTCTTAAGGTGTTCGGTCCAAGAGTGGCTGAACACAATGACATCAACGAGGTATGCTAAGCATGTCTCTCATGTTAACCCTTGCAACACTGACTCCATGAGTCTCGAGAAAATGGCGGGACCATTGCGAAGGCCAAAGGTCAGTACATTAAACTCGTAGAGTCTGCCCCCACTAGTCGAAAACACTGTTTTCTATTGAAGTTTGGGGGTTAGGGGGACTTGCCAGTATCTGGCCTGTAGGTCAAGTGTGGAGAACCATTCACATTCAAATAATGAATCTAACAAGTCGTTAATTCGTAGCAATTGCGTAGCGTCTTTTAATGGCACGTCGTTTAGTCTTTGATAATTCGATGGAGAAACGTATGGACCCATCTATTTTTCTTACGAGTACCACAGGTGAAGACCAGGGCTGGTGAATGGTGCCATGAAACCAGCTTGCAACATTTCCTCTACCTGTCGGTCTTCTTCTACACATTGTATCTGAATTTACCTCGTAAGGGTTGTCTGATGGGTGGACCCGTGGTGCAAATCTGGAGCTCAAGCACATGTTTGCACCCGACGTCTTCTGGACTTTGTACAAATTTATCTTGTAATCGCAACAAAACTTGGAGGAGTTCATGACGTTGGTTTTCAGTGAAATGTTTGGGATTTTGGGGAGAAGTAGTGGGGTTACTCCCTCAGTTGATTTTTTTAATTTAATATAAAATATATTTTTTTGGAGGAGGAGGAACCTCGTCGTAGGTCTCCAATTCTCCCATCACTAATCCTTTGGGAAGAGTGAGGGGTTTACCGGTGAAGTTGGCAATCTTGATTGCCAACTTCACTAATACGCCGGTATGACCGCAGGTAACAGGGTGCATAGCGTGGCGTATGGCTGCTCAACTGCTGGGCAGAACATCATATCCTTATCTTGCATAGTGTTAATTGTGATCCAGGTCTGATGATCTGCTGGGATGGTCATGGTTGTTTGGACTGTTGCCTGTGCGATAATGTGGGGTGTCATATCATCGATGTTGTTGATGTCAGTGGTGAAGTCTTGGTCGTTGTTGTTTTATTATTTTATACCAAAATATAACTGGCGCCCTGCACAGTTGATGTGGGCGCTTAGTTTCTCTAGGAGGTCTAATCCTAGATACCCATCATATTTGTTGTAGACCGAGTCAAATACGATGAATGGGTATTCAGTAGTGACAGAAAGTGTTGGGGTGGTGATCGGAACAGGATGAGTCTCCCCTTTAATATTAATGCCTCATCTTCAGTGCCTATCAGGTTTACAGATGATGGTAGTAGAGGTCCAAACTTGTTAGGCATGAGCGATCTGCACCTGTGTCCACTAATAAGTGGACACATAAGTGACGAGACCCCTTAATTCTAAGCTGTGCAAAGACCGGGGATTTGGTCGTGAGGGCTCACGCCAACATAACGATTAACGGGGACTATTAAAATATTCTTTGTTTCTTCTGGTTTCGGTATACTTAGAGCTTCATACTCTTTGGCCAGTTCTTCTCCTACCATTTCTTCTTCCGGGGAGGTGTCCAGGGAATCCTCTCTCTCTGCGTCTGCAACTCTCAGGTTCTTATTGAATTGTTGGCCGTATTTTCTTTGGTAAAGGGGGCTAGGATATATATTCTCGGGTTGTGTCTTCGTTGTTGTGTCTGGTTTTGCATTTCGTTGGAGCAGTGGCTGTTATTGCAGACCCTCCACTCCATATAGTCCATTAGCACGAGGTTATGTTTTGGTGCCAAGGGGGTTCTAGGATGAATGTAGGGGGTTTGCTTCTCCTCCCTTCTGTTCCACCTTTCTGTGAGCTCTACTTGGGCTGGGAATGGTCTTGCTCTGGGCGAGGTTTGGTGGTCATCCTCTTAATAGCATTTATGGATTGCTGTTGTTGTTGTTGTTTGGCAGCTGACTTTGCCAGGATCTTCCTAAAGGTGGTGAAGTCCCACTCTTGCATGCCGGCTCATGTATAGATAAATGATTCTCCACTCTCTCTGGCAGAATCCGTAGCAATTCCTTGAACAGATGGTTACTACCGTACCCAGCGATGGCTGAACGGAGTCCACCACTATCCTTTTAAATTTACCCAATGTGAGATTTGGACACATTTGGCCTGTTACTAATGCCACAGCTTTGCATAGATGTATGAACACTATTGTGATCATGTCTCTATCTTCTTGATATACAATGGTTTCACCATTTGTACATAATAAATTATGTAGCAATGTCGTACAACTCTGGGTTGAAGAAAGGGATCGGAATGTATCAGCGTTGTTGCGCCATTCTGTTCGATATATCTGTACTTTCTGATAGACTTATATCAAATCCTTAATGATTTATCTATGTTTAGCACCACCGCTAGCCACTAGTAATATGCTAGAGCAAATCTATTTTTGGCGAGTTCTACAAACAGGGAGATATATGTATTCTAGATATAACTACAATACATTACAAAGACAAGTTATACAATAGGTACCGAACTCTTCTATTTATTCAAAAATGGATATAGGATCACACAGCATAAAGCATACACAATTCACAAATAGAAAATGTAGAAGTATTTTGCTCGAGTTGGTGAGAGTATACATGCATGCTCTGAATGTGCGTTCCAAATACAAAGGGAACAAGTGCATGATTTAATTATGCAATTATTTAATGGTGCGGGTTCTTAGATGAAATCAGACTACTGTTTTGTATAAGTTGAAGTACATAGGTTAGGTTTATACAAATGAAAATGGTGAATAAGGTGAATTTAATTAATTAACCCACTGAGCCCCAGCTAGATATAAATAAATGTACCACCAGGGACCAGCAGGTTTTGAATTTTTTTTCCAGAAACAATAGCGAATGGGTTAGAAATGAAGGACCGCCCCCAACAAAAACGATCAAAAAGGTAAAAAAGGGGTCCTACGGAGCCCCCGAAAGTCGATTTTACACGAGTAAAAAATTGAAAGCAAAAACACACAAAAGCCATGTTTTTGCACGCTCATGTGCACGCGGTTGGTGGACTTTAAGAGTTTTCAACCATCCGCATGGTTGCGTGGGATACTTACACCATTCCCATACAAATCTGAGCCCTCTAGGTGCCATAGGACCGGAGTAATTAAACCCCGACAACACTGGTGCATCGTGGGGTTTAGCGTTACTTACATTACCGACAACACATTGTCGTCGCTGGTACTCAGAGGGTTAAGTATCAGATTTATTGAGTTTTACGAAGTTGTTTTTCCTTAATATCACATAGTCACGTTTTTTTCTACTCGTTTGACTATAGTTATCTAAATAATTTTACATAATTATAAACTTAATATTTAACTACATGGGAGTCGCTAAAATAAGGCGTGCGCGATTGGGTGTTGAGTGTGTTCGGAATGAAATCTCTACTATTTAATACCCGAGATTACGTCAATGCGGGAATGTTCAATTGTAAAATTAAGATGTTTAGATAGCGAAACACAAGGATAGAATAAGTGTCTTATTTTCCTGAAGAGTTACTACCCTGTTTATTAAGAAGGGTCTCTAACAGTTAGAGACACACTACTGATATATAATCTAGTGATTTCCCTCGTGTCAGAGTGGAACTTTGTTACTTTTCGTGAACTTGGCATGGTGGGCTGGTGTTACGGCACTCGTCTTTCATGGGCATCTGGTCAGGCTTCCACTTCTTATAGTTGCAACTTGTGAATTCTATCTTCTCTCCTTCGCAGGTGCTGGATCTTTAACACCTTACGAGCGGCCTATGCGGTTTATTTATGTGTACCGCACAGCGGGGTGTTTTTAGCCAAAATAGGGCTGTTTACGTGATCATTTTCATGCCTAAATAAGACCCAGAACGTAAAACAAGTACCTATCCCTGAAAGGGCATAAACAGAGCTTTCGAATGACACCATAACGATCCTTGTATGATGGATAGTTTTCTTGCAATAACCGTGCAACGCGAGTGCAAAAAGCAGGTAATTCGGTACTTTCAGTACATAATTGAGTATGTAGCGAGTGAGAGAGGGAGGAGGGAGCTGAGATTTGTGTCAGTAGGTTCGCCGCGGTGGTCTGGAGCAGTCATACGCTCGCTAGTCTCCTGCCACCACTTGTCTCTCTCTCTCAGCCACATTACGTGCTGAAATTGCCACTCGACCTATGTCGAGCGCCGCCACATAGTCCAGCTTTATTTAACTCGACTTATGTTGCTCGCCGCTAATTAAGGGTTAACCATTAGCTCTGCACGATTTTGGACCACATGCAATTAAAAAGGTAGAGGTGATTATCTGCATACGTGGCTCTAGTCTATGACATAGAGAGTGATGATCAAGCCTCAAAGGTACGTTAGGTTGCCCTTTATTAGTCTCGATACCTGATTTTCTAGTATCGAACTTAGCAGGTTGACCAGAGCACTTGGTTTACTCAATCTTTAGACCTAAATAGCTAGTTTCGTACTTAACTAATTTACCATAACACTTGGTAATATCAGTCTCAGACCTGATTTGCTTGTACCGAACTTAGCATTCCTATTCTCGTACCTAGGGGTGTGCCAGTCTTCAGACCTGGAGTTGCTAGTATTAAACCTAGCTGAATTACTTCTCCCAGGTTGAGTGACATAGTCTGTCCTAGTTCTGTGTATTCTGGTTTCCACTCAGTGCGGGCTAGAAGGGCAAGATCTGGTGTTGTTGTTTAGGCAACTTCTGGCGGCATTGGTGCTTGAAGTATGTCCGTGTGAGGGCATCTTAGCGGGTAAAGGGCATGCAGGTACTCTTTCTGTGATTTTAAGGTCCTTGTGGCATGGTGGTCTGCACAGCAGCAATTCGTATTGTGGGAAAAACAAAGTTTGTATACTAATATGATAAATAAAAGGCAAGATGTAGGAGACCCCTGTTGTACACCTAGAGTGGCAGTCATTATTGCAGGACCTATTACACTTTCAGTTACACGATACATGGCCACCAAAGCAGAAAACATTCATACATACAGTTCATACATACATACCATTTAATATATTTAATAATTAACTCGATAACAGTCCTGATACAATCCCAGCGACAAATGCAATCCCCTCAAGATCAAGTTCCAAGGCAAGAGACCACCCCTGAAGTTAAACAGGCGAGGAACACACGCCAGAGGAGGATCCGATCAACATTGATTAGGACAAAATCAATAATTTATTTTAAAGGCCGAGATACATGCACACGTGACAGACATGCATACCTTTACCGATATATTGCAGACAAGTGGATATACTAACACATTAAAACATAACCACTTTCTGACTTCACAGGCTGAGGTAATTGGGTGAAGATGAAATAAGGGGAGGTTTTTGTTTTCTGGCCCCGTTTATCCCTCATGTTTAGCCTCATTAGTTTTGAGTTTTAAGCCCTTCGTTCCATTAGTTTGGTGAATTTAAGATCTTTCGCACAATTTCCTTGTCTATATTAAAACCTATCGTGTCATTCAGGCATTGATTTTTCTTCAGGCCTGCGATAGCAAGCCTGTAATTTAAGAGGAAAATTTTTCAACCAAAAAATTTACAAATTTATATCGAAGGGAGTTTTGGGTTTTTTTTTAGTTTGAAGGAGGTCGACTAGGGAGCAAACTAAGGAAAATTAAACAATAACATTAATTAATAAAACATATATAAAAGATAAAAAATCAATAAATTAAACAATTTCCCCTTAAACGTAATCAGTTCCTGACTTCGCAGACTGAGGTAATTGGGTGAAGATAACATAAAGGAAGTTAGCCAGAGAAGGAAGAGGGGAGGCAAATGTGATGAAGGGGAGATGGTTGTGGCTTACCTTAATTATATGACAGTATGAACCAGAGAGAGATAGAGAGGTACATAGAGTTACATAATTACACAGACTGCACAGACCTTGCAGTCCCTATTAGGCAGTCCGGACTTAATGCTAAAATAAAATTTGCTACAAAGTGGAAGGCAAGGATAGCAAAGCAGAAGGCTCTCTCCCCATCCGCCACTTCCTCCGACCATTAGTCGACATAGTATTTAGTTGGAAAAACAAGGCCCCCAGCAGAATGAGAACAATTTCTACTAGGAAATTCATAGTAAAGAACAAAGTTGAGAAATATTATATACTACTGGTGCTTAACCTATTATTATTATGTTTTATTTTGTTTTTTGTTTACCTATATTATTCCAACCTCCTCAAAATGGATGTCTAGACTCCTTTTGAATGTGTCAATTGCCTTACGTTATACCACTTTCTCTGGCAGTTTGTTCCACTTGTTGACCACACTGTAAGTGAAAAAGTGCTATGTGACATCGAGATTCACCATCCTGGTTTTTAATTTCATTCCATTTCCCTGAGTTAATGAACTATTATCGATTTAAAAAATTAATCTACATACATTTTGCAAAGCCCTTAAATATCTTGAAACACTTGATTAATTGACCTCGCAATCTACTTTTTTTAACCCACTGGGCACCAGCGCTGCAGCATATACGTCGGCAATGTATGTAACGCTAAACCCCAGAGCCGCAGCTCCTGCGTCGGCACTGTCAACCTTATTTACTCTTGTCTTATAGTAGCTAGAGGGTTTTAATTTGTATGGGATATGCCATATGATGTTGCCAAACATTGGCAGTATTCGGCAACCCCCAAATCTAGCCACGCAGGTGGGGAATGCTAGTTTACTCACTTATCTCACCACCACTTTCGACCTTATTTACTCTTGTTCTATGGTAGCTAAAGGGTTCATATTTGTATGGTATGTTTCTTAGGATGTTGCCAGACAGTGGCAATACTTGGCAATCCCCAAGTCCAGCCGCGGTGGGACGTGGGGACGCGCGGGAGGGGGGAAGACATTTCTCCCGTTGACTTCACGAGTGTCTGACCTACCTCGTCGCCTCGGGATGTTGGAACAAAGGAAAGAGAGTGGGTATCGCTCCCCCACTGCTCCCCATGACATAGTTGACTCCCCACCAAATGGGGAAGAGGAGGAGGAGGATGACCCAGATCCCATAGCATTCCTTAAAATTCCGCCAGACCATCGTAGGGGTCAGAAGAGACGAGCTGAGGATGAGAGGTGTCAAGTTGCTACACAACAAGTGCGCGTGGTCCTCCCCCACGCCTGCTTTCACCACAACTCACACTGACTAGCGGCTCGCTTGGTGTAGTGACTAGCGTCTCGGACTTCCACCCAGAAGGCCCAGGTTCGCGCCCACGCTCGGCGCATTAAAGATTATTCACAAGCACTGAGTCGTTACCATCCCTCATGAGCAAAGGGATGGGGTAGTAGTACAGGACCCCAATGGAAATACGCCTAATCGGCCTTATTGAGCTATCCTTAGCTAGCTTAGCATGCGCTAGCTTTAAGAACTATTATTATTATTATTATTATTATTATTATTATTATTATTGACTCACCACTAAAAATACAATATGAAAGCCCATATTTCTAACTCAAAAGTGCCTAATACAATGTGTAAAACTCTTATTAACTATAGAACATACGATAAAGTATAAAATCTAAAATATTGCGAAAACGCCAGCAAGAGACATCGCCCGAACCGCAGAAGAAGGCGAAAACGAACACTCCCAACCGACGAGTCGCGGCGCTTTACCAAGTCACGCCGGACAGAGGACAAAAGGTCTCACCAACAAGCCAAAGCCCCAGTACACCAGGCAGGACCATCAACCATAATACCCCCATGAAGAGGAGGGTATTATTTAGCCAGCCATTCTGAACTAATTGTACTCACCTCCTTTGCCCAAGATGTATTTCATTATGATTGATACCTAACCCAAATGTTATCATGACCTATAAATTGTAATAAAACAAAGGTTGTCTTCACCATCGAAGATCAACCATGATTCATGTATTCTTGTGTTTTCCTTTTCTCCCCACCTCACCATATAACTCGGGGAGAATAGAGAAGTAGAAAGTTAAGAAGAAACGCGTATCTTCGCTACCGAAGAAATCAATGCCAGATGAAACCATTATATGCCTGTATGAAAACTGTGTTATGCAATAAGATGTGAACCTATACTTCGACAGATCCTGGAACACTGTTTTTCCACACTGTAACGTTACAGGCGGGGTTCGAACCCATAACATTAACAAACATCCCACAAAAGAAACCACAAAACAGAGATCTATTATTCAGACTCAATACAAAAGTGGTGTGAACGACTTATCCTAAAGTCAAAAGTGGTATGTTAAACTTCCACAAACTAGTAACTCATATGAGTTACCGAACCCTTTGTAAGGTAAAAGTGGAGAGTTAAGAAAATATCAAATGATATCAATTAGCCATTAGCATTAAGACACCCCTAAGATATTCCTTCCTTAATCCTCGTCAATCATTATTTATGAAAGACCATAGAGTATTGCACTATGAATACAAATACTATCAATATATAAGTGAAAGAATAATATTAGGTGTAGGTGGTAATTGTCAAACGATCTATCTATCTATCTATATGCTCAGGCCCAATCCCCATTTTGGGGGTAGCCGACTCAAGACAGAGCAAGAACAGGGAAAACACAAAAACAACATAAAACAACAAATAAACACAGACAAAAAGCACAAACTCACACATATCCAGGTCACCTAGGAGAAGACCCAGAGACAAGGGTCACCAAGGTCGCTCCAGCACTCCCCCGGCCCCTGACCACCCGGAGAGGTTCCGATCTCGGCAGGCAGACATGCAGCGGAGCCAAAGCCACAAGCCCTCCCACCACACTTCCAGGCGCACCCTTCATATTAATCGTCTCCCCGGGCCAGGCGCCTGATGGACTATTATCTAGTCCAACTTGCGCCCGACCCCTTACTCCAAATGACCACGCGTTCACTCAACTATTCACAAGCATTCTCCATTCACTTCTGTCCACCACCACTTCCCCTGCCTGATCAATAGTCATTCCTCTATCATCCAAAGCCTTTCTTACACAGTCTCTCCATCTCAATGGGGGTCTTCCTGCCTTTCTATCTCCCCTTGTACCTGACTCACATATTCTCTTTGTAAGCCTTTCATCTCCCATTCGTTCAACATGACCATACCAGCTCAGCACCCTTCAGTCCACTCTGGCTGACAAATGTTCCTGCTGCCCCACTCTCCTACGTATCTCTTCATTCCTCAATCTGTCTCTACGAGTAACTCCACACATACTCCTCAAGCAGCTCATCTCCATCACATCCAGCCCTCTTTTCTCCTTTTTCTTCAGAGCCCATGTCTCAGCCCCATACATCACTGTTGGCACAACAATTCCTTGATACAGTGCACTTTTTACTTTCACTCCGAGATTTCTCGTCTTCCACATACTTCCCATTGCTCCGAAATCCTTCCTTCCTTCACACACTCTCTGTTTTACCTCCACTTCCATACCTCCACTCCTGCTTATCGTTCCTCCTAGATATTTAAAACACTCTACTTGTTCCAATATTTCCCCATCCAGCCTCACATCTAGATTCACCCTATGCTCTCCCCTATTACACACCATTACTTTACTTTTATTGACGTTCACCTTCAGTTTCCTCCTTCCACAAACCACACCAAACTCTTTGACTACCCGCTGCAGTTTCTCATCAGAATCCGCCACCAATGCTGTGTCATCAGTGAACAGCAACTGATTCAACTCCCAATCTCTACCATTCTTCCCTACTAAACCCAATCCTCTTCCCATAGTTCTCCTTTTCACCTCCCTCACCACACCATCCATAAACATATTAAACAGCCATGGTGACATTACACAACCCTGTCGCAAACCTACCTTTACCTCAAACCATTCACTCAACTCACCATTTCCTACTCTTACACATGTTCTGCTCCCTTCATAAAAACTCTTAACTGCTTCTAACAAATTTCCTCCTATTTCATAAATCCTTAACACCTTCCACATTGCTTCACGGTCCACACGATCATACGCTTTTTCCAAGTCCATAAATGCCCAAAATATCTCCTTTTGCTTCTCTAAATACCTCTCGCATAACTGTCTTACTGCAAACATCTGATCCACGGACCCTCTTCCCCTCCTAAAACCGCACTGTTCTTCTCCTATTGCAACTTCCTTACACTTTATTATCCTCTCTATCAACACCCTGCCATACAGCTTTCCAACCACTGACAATAAACTAATACCTCTATAACTTGAACACTCCTGCCGATCTCCCTTCCCCTTGTACAACGGCACAATACATGCACTCTTCCAGTCTATTGGTACCATTGACACAGCAAAGCACACATTGAAAAGTCTCACCAACCAATCTATTATCACATCTCCACCCTTCTTTATACACTACACAGCAATACCATCCAAACCTTCTGCTTTTCCCGCTCTCATTTGTTTCACTGCTTCTTTCACCTCATTTTCCTCAATCCTATCATTCATTCCCTGCCACCTGGGTGGCCTGGGTAACCTATCTCCATCCACCTCTGCTTCAATCACTGCTTCTCTTCCATCTCTTGTATTTAACAAAGATTCAAAATACTCGGCATATCTTTTCCTCACTTCAACTGGTTCCACTAGTAATTCTCCATTTTCATCTTTCATTGACTCTTCCCTCTTTTGTCCTCCTTTCCTTACTTTATTTACCTCCTTCCAGAACATCTTCTTTCGTTCTTCAAATTTCTCACTCAACCTTTGACCCCACCTTTCGTTTGCATCTTTTTTCGCTTCTCTAATTTTCCGTTTTGCCTCTCTCCTTTTCTCCTTGTACCTCTCCCATACCTCAACACTACCATCCTGTAAAACCCTCTCAAAACACTGTCTCTTTTCCTCAACTGCCTTTCTCACCGTATCATTCCACCACTCGCTTCCCTTCCTGATACCTCTGCCTCCTACTTTCCTTTTGCCGCATACTACCTCTGCACTTGCTTTCACTCCTTCCTTAACCCCTAACTATCGGCGCGCAACATAAGTCGAGTATAATAAATATGGACTATCTGGCGGCGCGCGACATAGGTCGTGTGGCAATTTCAGCACGTAATGTTGCTGAGAGAGAGAGACAAGTGGTGGCGGGAGAGTAGCGAGCGTATGACTGCTCCAGACCACCGCGGCGAACCTACTGACACGAATCCCACCTCCTCCCTCCCTCTCTCACTCGCTACATACTCAATTGTATGGGGAAAGTACCGAATTACATGCTTTTTGCACTCGTGTTGCGCGGTTGTTGCAAGAAAACTAGCCGTCATAAAAGGATCGTTGTGGTGTCATTGGAAAGCTCTGTTAATGCCCTTTCAGGTATAGATACTTGTTTTACGCTCTGGGTCTTATTTAGGCATGAAAATGATCACGTAAACAGCCCTATTTTGGGTAAAAACACCCCGCTGGTGGCTACATATTATATACCGCCTAGGCCGCTCTTAAGGTGTTAAACTCTTGCCATTCAACCTCTACTTCTCTCTCTTCCATCTCTCTCACTTGCATCCACTTTTCATTTAGTCTTTCCTTGTACTCCCTCTCTTTTTCACTCTTCTCTAACTCACTAACTTTTATTACCTCTCTTACTTCACGCTTGTCTCTTATTCTCCTGTAACTCTTAACTCTTAGCTTTCCCTCCACCAGGTAATGATCTGACATACCCTCCGCCTCACCTCTCATCACATTCACATCCAGCAGTCTACACAATCTTTCCCTTGTCACCAGCACATAATCCATCAATGCCCTCTCTACAATTTCTCCCCTCACAAGTCTATGCCAGGTATACTTGTGTATACGCCTTTTTTTGAAGAACGTATTACCTACACTCAATCTACACTCTTCACATACATTTTTCAGTCTTTCTCCACTCTCGTTTACACCATCCACACCAAAACTACCAATGACTCCCTCAAACATTAAGTAAAATTATATAATTTATTTACATGAACTTATCTATATAATTAATTGAATACAATCTATGAAAACATAGAACATAACAACACATGTTTAACTGAATATATAAATGTATCTATTAAGAGAGTAAGATTGGACAAGGCAAATTAACTACTTATCGTATTCCCATGGTAACTCTTTTACAAGTGATGAATCAGGACAGGCAGGAGGTGGTGATGGTCTCAGAACTGAATTTACCAACTCCGTCTGCTCTATTTATACCCTTGGAAATGGTAAACATATCATACTGGCCTTATTCTTAAATATCCTATTTTACTCTCATAATCTTTGAACTTACTAAATCATCAAAGAGTATGATAACATAATCATAAAATGAATCCATATCAAAATAATATTACCCAACTGAATTAATATCAAGAAATATAATTATGATCCTACGTCTGGCATGAACGTGAACATAGAGGGAGTGGGGTGGAATTGAGAGTGGGGGGATCCTGAGAGAGAGAGTGAAGGAGAGAGAAGGGGGGGGGTGGAAGAAGAAGGGAGAGAGAGAACAGGTTTGGTGAATTTCTTGATTGTTCTACACATCACCAGGTGAGGGTACACTCCAAGCCTGAAATATTGTACCCACCTTATTAACCCGTACAGCCCCAGAGACGCGTCTGACGCGTCGGCGATGTATGTAACGCACAGCCCCAGAGACGTATCTGACGTGTCACCCTAATTGCGCCGACCGTAACCTCAGGTGTAGCCACTCAAGAGGGCTCAGATTTGTATGGGAACTGTGTACGTATCCCACGCAACCATGCCGATGGTTGAAAACTCTCAAAGTCCACGTGCGTGCGCGTGAGCGCGCAATAACCTGTTTTTTGGGGGTAATTGCCTTCAATTTTTTACTCTTGTAAAATACGTTTTCGGGGGCTCTGTAGGACCATTCTTTAAGCTTTTTGAGCGGTTTTTCGTGGTTTTTCCTTCATTCCTAACCCATTCCTAACCATTTTTTTGAAAACCGGCCGGGTTCTGGTGAACAAACATTACAAAACTAGCCGGGGCTCCACGGGTTAAGTAAGTTAGATAACCTTAACACCTCCCTCACAAAGAGATTTATAAGGGAAGTGAAATAAATCAAAATATAATCAAATTTCCCAACACCAAACTATAACCACACTACCTAATTTACATAACTACTGCTAACGGCAGAAAACGTATTAACAGGGCACCACAAATGAAAGGTTGAATGATCTAGTTTCGGGACAACATAAATTATCTGCTATTACATTGTTCTTCCCCTTTATGTGGTGAATGTCCAGTTTATATGGTTGCAAAGCCAAGCACCATCTCATTAACCGTTGATTAGATTTTTTTTTTTTTTTCAAGAATTTCAAGGGGTTGTGATCAGTATACACTTGTATGGGGAAATGTGAGCCACTGATATAAACATTAAACTTGTCTACTGCAAAAATCAAGGCAAAACACTCTTTCTCTATGGTGCTATAATGTCTCTGATAAGGTTTGAATTTATCGGATGCATAGCAAACAGGATGCAACACTTCATCATCATCCAACTGCATCAAAACTGCCCCTACACCAACATCGCTTGCATCAACTTGAACTGTGAAAGGCTTGTCAAACTGAGGATATTTTAAAATGGGTGCGTTAATTAGCAGAGAACGGATCCTACTAAAGGATTCCTGGCACTTTTCAGTCCACATAATTTTTTTCTTGGGACTAATTAAGTTTGTTAGGGGGCTGGAAATGTCAGCAAAGTTTGGCACAAACCGACGATAGTAACCGGCCATACCCAAAAAGCGCATCACCGCCTTGCGGTCATGTGGGGCAGGCAGTGTAGATATGGCCTCAACCTTAGCAGTTACTGGGCTGACTTCTCCCTCTCCAACCACGTGACCCAGAAATATCAGCTTGGCATGGCCGAAATCACTCCTGGCCAAGTTGACAGTGAGCCCTGCCGTTGATAAGTTGGAGAAGAGGGCTTGTAGTTGTTGTAGATGTTCTTGTCAAGACTCGCTGCAGACCACAATGTCATCGAGGTAAGACTGCACTCCCTGTAGGCCATCCGTCACCCGGTGGATCAATCGCTGAAAGGTGGCGGGTGCATTCACCATACCAAACGGCATAACGGTATAATGAAATAAACCGTCTGGGGTGACAAAGGCAGAGATTCGCTTAGCCCTCTCAGACAACTTGATCTGGTAGTATCCTTTTAGCAAGTCTATCTTCGAGATGTAGTGTGTTCCTCCCAGCTTGTCCAGCAGATCATCAATCCTTGGCAGAGGGTAGCAATCCTGATGGGTGAGCTGGTTTACACGGCAGTAGTCAGTACACATTCTGTATGTGCCATCCGGCTTGTCCACCATTAGGCAGGGAGATGCCCACTCACTGTCGCTCCTCTCCACCAAACCATGTGCCATCAGGAAGTCCATCTCTCGTGCATGGCCTCACGCTTCCCCGGATTGGCACGGTAGGGGTGCTGCTTAACCCGTTGAGCCCCGGCTAGTTATAATATTTTGTTCACCCCAGTCCCAAGCCATTTTCACTTCTTTTTTTTTTTTTTTGCTAAAATGGAAGACAAGGATGAGAAATGAAAAAAAAAAAAAAAAAAAAAATCACCTCGGATATTTTTTTTTGGGGGGGGGGAGCCTCAAAAAAATTTTGTTGAGCCAAAATGGAAGAGAATGGTGAGAAATGAAGAAAAAAATAAAAAAAAACTCACCTCGGTCATTTGGGGGGGGGGGGGGGGGTCGAAAGTTTGTCTCCCCCGCATGACCACCCGCCCGGGAGCACTAGGGTGAAAACTGAGTATGGCATTGTACGGCATACATCCTAAGGAGTGTCTCACATAAATCTCAAGCCTCTAGCTCCCATACGACCGGAGTAATGAAGGTTCAAAGTGGCGGTGAACTAAGGGTGTAAAGTATCCCCACTAAGCCCACCACCACCAGCCGCGCGGCTGTCTTGGCCCGCTCACACCTACCGGCCCGGCTCCCACACACACTACGGTACCTCCCCCTCCTATTCTCCCGCCATTTCCTACCTTACGAGCCACGTAACTGATTTTAATATGTCGGACGCACGTGATGCGTCGCTGGGAGTTGGTGATCAAACACTGCCGACGCATCACGTGCGACGCTGGGTCTCACTGGGTTAACAGAGATGGCCCCATCGGTGAGCACCACATCGTGCTCCACCAGGGGACACTGCTGGGGAACATCACCAAACATCTGTGGAAACTGGACAAGCAGGCGCTGCAGGTCACCTTGTCAGGTGACAAGTGCTGAAACTTCAAATGGGGATGAGCTAGGAAGGCAGAGTTTTGCATTGTACTATCCTGAGGCAAAGAGAGGTCATTATGTCCATTAGGTCCATTACCTTGACTTCCTCTAGTTCACCTGCATTAAAGTTTTCCACAGCTTTCAGGTTAAGGACCTTATTATTAACAACATTATCCCTAACATGATAGGCCTTCAGCAGGTTGACATGCACAAGTCTTTCCGACTTTCTACGATCAGGAGTTTTCAGGACATAGTTGACATTACTGATCTTTTTATGCACAACCTATGGCCCATGATATTTACTCTGTAAAGGCTTCTTAGGTATAGGCAATAAGGCTAGCACAAGATCACCTGGCTGAAAATCCCTGACAACTGTATTCTTGTCATAATGAAATTTCATTTTATCCTGAGACTGCTCTAGATTCTTCATTGCAAGAGTTACTGCAGATTTCAGTCTAGACTTAAATTGGTGAACATATGTGAGAAGGGGTTTTCCAGGATTAGCATCTAACCTAGTGTCCCTTAGGACTTTCAAAGGACCTCTGACTTCATGTCTAAACACAAGCTGAAATGGTGAAAATCCTAAAGAATCCTGTACACTACTCCTCACAGCAAACAAATCAAAATGAATGCCCTCATCCCAGTCAGCACTGTTCTCTTCACAGTACTTAGTAAGCATAGATTTGAGGGTCTGATGGAACCTCTCTAATGCACCCTGGGATTGAGGGTGACTGGCTGTGGAATGGTACTGGTGTACTCCCAACGTTTCCATAGTTTGCTTGAAGAGCTGAGAGGTAAAGTTACTACCCAAATCTGACTGTACCACACGCGGAACTCCATACTGTGTGAACAATTTACTGAGAGCCTTTACTATGTTTTGGGAAGTTATACGTCTCAAGGGGAAAACCTCAGGGTACCTAGTGGTGGAACACATGACGGTTAACAAGTACTCATTACCACCTCGTGTTTTTGGCAAAGGTCCTACACAGTCAATTATGACCCTACTAAAGGGTTCATCAGTTACCGGAATGGGGTTTAAGGGTGCAGGCTTTACAGGCTGGTTAGGTTTTCCAGCAATTTGACAATCGTGACAAGATTTACAAAAAGATCTGACTGATTGTTTCATTCTTGGCCAAACGAAGTCTCTGAGTATCTTGTTATAGGTCTTTTTTACACCCAAATGTCCTCCACTAAGGTCATGAGCAATGGAAATGACGTCTGACCTATATATGGAGGGGACAACTATCTGATGCATTTCTTGCCAGGTTTCATCAGCTGGCACATTAGGGGGTCTATTCTTACGCATTAAAATACCATTGGAGATGTAAA
Organism: Paralithodes platypus; assembly: GCA_032716605.1. Lineage (NCBI taxonomy): Eukaryota > Metazoa > Arthropoda > Malacostraca > Decapoda > Lithodidae > Paralithodes > Paralithodes platypus. Next base: position 13,143,336 of record CM064541.1, read on the forward strand.
AGCACCGAGGATCATTCCCTATTTCTGACTCTTCCACAGCTTTGTCAAAATATAGTGACAATTCAGAGTCCTGCTTCTGAGCCTCCTTCAGTTTTTCAGAGTCATGGGAATCTTGCTAATTTCCTCTAGACCGGCATTATCCTCAAATAGTGAAGAAGTGTCTGAGTCAATATCATGATTACTCTTTGGTTTGTTACTTTGGTTACCTGCCTTACTCCTAGTGACTACACACGAGAGAAACAAATTAGGGTACTGATGCTCAAGTTGTTCAGTATTATTGCAAGAGGAGGGAAGAGAGGTAACAATGGGGTCTGGTATCACTTTTCCCCCAGCAATATCATTTACCATCAAAAAGTTAACCCCTTCTACAGGAAGTGAATCTTGAATCCCAACAACATAATACCCACTAGCAAACTCAGATGTCAGATATACCCTTGCCAGAGGAACAGCAAGACTCCCACCAACTCCCTGAATGAGTACACTCTGGCCCAAGAAACAGTCCTCCAAACCAGGCATCACACCCTTTAACATGAGGCTGTGAGAAGCGTCTCTTAGAATATGAATAGGTCAGTTAGTGGAAGAATCAGAAGAAGAAACTGATCCTGTGGAAAGAAAGGGTTTAAACTGAGATGAACTGCTAGGTGAAATATCAGAGAAAGCCTGGCTTTGAGAACTAACAATGTCAGAACTGGCAGTCAACACTGGTAGATTAGAATGGGATACTGGTACACTATTAGCATTAGTCAGGGGGGAAGTAGCTAAAACTGCACCTCTTTCCTATTGTCGGGTTTTAGCTTTTAATTTAGGACAATCTCTGAGGTGATGCCCCGGTTGTTTACAGTAGGCACAAATCAAAGGTCCGGTAGGTTTGATGGAGGGGTTAGGGGATTTACCTGGTGCAGGCTTACCATTTCCATTGCTCCCAGAGACCACCCTTGAGACTGGCTGGGAGACACCAGGAGAGTGAAATCCACCACCACCACCACGAGGGCTAGCACCGGAGTCAGTGGGTGCCAGGCCCTCTCTGTCCCGTCCTGAAAGAAGAGTCGCCATGGGTTAATCTATAATTCTCAGCCAAAGTAGCTGCCTTGTCCACTGTCTGCACTTATCTTTCCTGCAGGTACATTTTTAATGATAGAGGGACTTTGCGGACGAATTCTTCAAGCATAACTAACTGGCTCAACTGTGCAATGTAGTAATTTTACTCGCTCTTAACCAACTCAGAAACGTTCTCTCTTTTTCTTTTACAAACTCTAAATAGGATTATTTTTCACCCTTCTTAAGACTTCTGAAGTCTTGACGGTGGGTTTCAGGAACCTGATCATAAACAGCTAATACTGAAGTTTTTAATGTCTCATAGGTTAAGTCTAAGCTAGGGAGGTTTGTATACACCTTTTTTGCATGTCCTACAAAAGCAGTTTGGGCCAGAAATGCCCACTGATCACTAGGCCATTTGAGTTGATTGGCTGCCTTCTCAAAAAAATGAAGAATTGCTCCGGGTCAGTCTCATCGAAACTAGGTACAAATTTCAAGCTATGCCCCTTATCCGAAAATGGTTTGTTGGCAAAAGACTCACTTTCTTTTTGTTTACCATCTTGTTTCAACTTTAGCATTCGCTCTTCATGTGCTCTCTCACGTACTTTCTCCTCAAGATCCCTTTGTTTTTGCTCCAACTGCATTTCTGTCTCACGTTCTCTTTGCTCAATCTCTCGTTGTCTTTGCTCATTCTCTCGTACTGCCCCACGTTCTCTTTGTTCCCTGTCGGCTTTTGCATTTTCTAGCTCCAATAATTTCAATCTCATCCATGCATCACTACCCCCTTCCTCTATACACAACTGATAGGCTGCCTCAGACAAAACACCATCCTTCACTAGTTTATTGATGACACTCTTTCTAATCTCACCTTTGTTATCACTAGTTTTATATGGTGCTGCATACTTTGTAGCTAAAGCAATCCAGTCGACTTTCCTAATTTTGGAAGTAGATAAGGGGCCCAGGGAGGGGTCAGCAACAAAATCACTGAGGTTAAAATCCATGATTAAATGAAAGAATAAACAAGACTATATGTGAAATTAGAATGTGTGAGAAACACTTATGATGGGTATTTAAATTGGTGGAGGCCGAATGACACACCACAAATCATAAACAAAACATAAAAATTAGATAAGGTGTCCAAGCCGCATAGCGAGGGTCTTAATGATTCATTAAAGTCTACAATTACCACCAAATGACGAGAGTAAGAAAGGAATATCCTGGTCACGGCACCATGTAACGTTACAGGCGGGGTTCGAACAAATTACATTAACAAACATCCCACAAAAGAAACCACAAAACAGAGATCTATTATTCAGACTCAATAAAAAAGTGGTGTGAACGACTTATCTTAAAGTCAAAAGTGGTATGTTAAACTTCCACAAACTAGTAACTCATATGAGTTACCGAACCCTTTGTAAGGTAAAAGTGGAGAGTTAAGAAAATATCAAATGATATCAATTAGCCATTGGCATTAACCCTTTACGAGCGGCCTATGCGGTTTATTTATATGTACCGCCCAGCGGGGTGTTTTTAGCCAAAATAGGGCTGTTTACGTGATCATTTTCATGCCTAAATAAGACCCAGAACGTAAAACAAGTATCTATCCCTGAAAGGGCATAAACAGAGCTTTCGAATGACACCATAACGATCCTTTTATGATGGCTAGTTTTCTTGCAATAACCGTGCAACGCGAGTGCAAAAGCATGTAATTAGCCACTTTCCCGATACAATTCCGTATATAGCGAGTGAGAGAGGTAGGAGGGAGGTGAGATTCGTGTCAGTAGGTTCGCCGCGGTGGTCTGGAGCAGTCATACACTCGCTACTCTCCTGCCACCACTTGTCTCTCTCTCTCAGCAACATTACGTGCTGAAATTGCCACTCGAGTTATGTCGAGCGCCGCCACATAGTCCAGCTTTATTTAACTCGACTTAAGTTGCGCGCCGACTTTTAGGGGTTAAGAAACCCCAAAGATATTCCTTCCTTAACCCTTCTTTAGCGGCCTATGCGGTTTATTTATGTGTACCGCCCAGCGGGGTGTTTTTAGCCAAAATAGGGCTGTTTACGTGATCATTTTCATGCCTAAATAAGACCCAGAACGTAAAACAAGTATCTATCCCTGAAAGGGCATAAACAGAGCTTTCGAATGACACCATAACGATCCTTGTATGATGGATAGTTTTCTTGCAATAACCGTGCAACGCAAGTGCAAAAAGCAGGTAATTCGGTACTTTCGGTACATAATTGAGTATGTAGCGAGTGAGAGAGGGAGGAGGGAGCTGAGATTTGTGTCAGTAGGTTCGCCGCGGTGGTCTGGAGCAGTCATACGCTCGCTAGTCTCCTGCCACCACTTGTCTCTCTCTCTCAGCCACATTACGTGCTGAAATTGCCACTCGACCTATGTCGAGCGCCGCCACATAGTCCAGCTTTATTTAACTCGACTTAAGTGGTGAGCCGCTTTTTAAGGGTTAATCCTCGTCAATCATTATTTATGAAAGACCATAGAGTATTGCACTATGAATACAAATACTATCAATATATAAGTGAAAGAATAATATTAGGTGTAGGTGGTAATTGTCAAACATTAAGTAAAATTATATAATTTATTTACATGAACTTATCTATATAATTAATTGAATACAATCTATCAAACATAGAACATAACAACACATGTTTAACTGAATATATAAATTTATCTATTAAGAGAGTAAGATTGGACAAGGCAAATGAACTACTTATCGTATTCCCATGGTAACTCTTTTACAAGTGATGAATCAGGACAGGCAGGAGGTGGTGATGGTCTCAGAACTGAATTTACCAACTCCGTCTGCTCTATTTATACCCTTGGAAATGGTAAACATATCATACTGGCCTTATTCTTAAATATCCTATTTTACTCTCATAATCTTTGAACTAACTAAATCATCAAAGAGTATGATAATATAATCATGAAATGAATCCATATCAAAATAATATTACCCAACTGAATTAATATCAAGAAATATAATTATGATCCTACATCCGGCATGAACGTGAACATAGAGGGAGTGGGGGAGGGAATTGAGAGTGGGGGGATCCTGAGAGAGAGAGTGAAGGAGAGAGAAGGGGGGGAGGGGGGGGGAGGAAGAAGAAGGGAGAGAGAGAACAGGTTTGGTGAATTTTTAGATCGTTCTACACATCACCAGGTGAGGGTACACTCCAAGCCTGAAATATTGTACCCACCTTATTAAGTAAGTTAGATAACCTTAACAACACACATATACACATGCCTTTTTTTGACACTGTTCAACTAGTTTACTAGTTACACAAACCACACATGCTTCTTTCTATATAAGAATACCCTGTAAATCATCGTTGCCAAGTAAATATAACGCGGGAGATCTGCCGCTCCCGTGCCCGGAGAGAGGGTGCTCCGTCCCTTTAAATACCTTGTGTACACCCAAGCCTACCAACACGAACCGGGAAAGTTAGATACGTACACATCCCTGTAGACACCACCATGCCGAGAGAGATTAACATATTCTTATGCCTAAAATTACTGCCAACCAAGATCCGTAGTAAAATCCAACCACCACCACCACGAGAAGTAGGAAGAAGGAATAATGCTGTCTCGCACGCATCATAGCCCTTAACTCTCCGGTGCACATGACACACCTTCAATGCACCCGACACCACCAATCCTCCCCGAGAACCAAAAGCTCGGAATTCGTTCACTTCGCTCACTATTATTGTTTTCCAGAGTTCTATTGAAGTAATGCAAACCCCCATATTAATTTATAATTTACCCTTAATGAAGTAGCCTACTCTAGGAACATACATTGACCTTACTCATCACACCACCACCGAGTAATGACCTTATATTGAAGGAGACCCTGACCAACAGTGCAAGAAGGGTTCAAGGACCCCATCTAGGATACCTCCTCATGCCCTTACCATCCTAGAGGTACCGGAGGAGTGCACTCAGTAATCCGCAATACCACTTCATGATTTCTAAGGAAAGTTAAGCAATTTTGAGGCTTCAAAAGAACTGGCATGCCAACTATTGAAGTCTTAGGATTACCCTCCATTCAGTTGGACTGACCGGCCTGCCGAAAGCCCAAGTATACTGTCTGTGAGTAAAACCCTATATTAGAGACCTCGTTAGAGAAAGGCCTGCCTAGCTAACATGAAGATCCTACTTAGGCGGTTACTAGCTAGTCTAGTGAAGAAAGTGTACGGCCTGCCGAAACTTTCTTCTTAGACTGCAAGTCCTCGTTAACCGAGTTCTGTCCCAGGTACTCTGTCTTCATCTGGCATGCTAGAAAGACACACCTATACTGAGACAGTAACCCCCAAACCCTATACTAGGGATCTCATTAGAGAAAGGCCTGCCTAGCTAACGTAGTTATCCTACTTAGAGCGGTTACTAGCTAGTCTAGTGGGGAAGTGTACGGCCTGCCGCAACTTTCTTCTTAGACTACAAGTCCCCGTTAATGGAGTTCTGTCCCAGTTACTCAGTCTCCATCTGGCATGATAGAGAGACACACATATACTGAGACAGTAACCCCTAAAACCCTATACTAGGATCTCGTTAGAGAAAGGCCTACTTAGCTAACGTAGATATCCTACTTAGGCGGTGACTAGCTAGTCTAGTGGGGAAAGTGTACGGCCTGCCGAAACTTTCTTCTCAGACTATAAGTTATCGACAGCTGTGGCCTATCACAGTAACTCTGTCTCCATCTGGCATGCTAGAGAGACACACAGCTACTGCGATAGGAACAACTTTCCTACAGGGTTAGGAAGAGAGTTAACGGCCTGCCGATTTCTCTTTCTAATTCAGAGGTTGGGAAGGAGGATACCGGCCTGCCACTCCTGCTTGTCAATCTTGCTAAGGAAAGCCCACAACAGTACCATCTCTAAAACAAGTTGAGGAGTCCGGCCTGCAGTCCTCAATATTCTCTAGAGTGGGAAGGTAATAGTGTCCTGATAGAGGAACTCTGTTGACGTCTGGCATGCCAGAGTGAACATAGTCCCAATTGCCAGGTTTCACTTTACATCGTAAAAGTAGAGAAACTCCGGCCTGCCGCCCTCTCTGTTTTTACGGAGTCCAAGTGAACACTCGTACGAAAGTGTCCTTGTCGTTGAACTTTGTCGTCGTTCGGCCTGTCGTCATGACATTGGCTCCACCGCGAGGTTACATTTTCTCTAGTGAAAAGTAGAGAGACTCCGGCCTGCCGCTCTCTCTATTCTTCATTATTGAAAGTGGACACTGCCACTCGACACAGGAAGTTCCAAGCCTCTGAGACCGCTGTGTTAGAGACAGGGCTTGGCGAGATACCCTCACAGGCACTCTGCAGAGACAAGTCCTTGGTGCACTGAGTCTGTGGCATCCCACACGACTGTGTAACTTAAAGGTTTAAACACCGCCCCGGGTCCCCCGAACCTCTCATAAAGATCAGGGCAGACAGTAATATCACTCACACTGAAATTACTGCGTTCGTCCGATATCGACCACATAAGATTCGATATTTAAGATCCTAGTCAGAGAGTACCTTAACAGGACTTCATCAACGGTTGATATACTGATCAGAACAGTCGAGTAGTTTCTCCTACCCCTGAAATACTCGCATTAGTTCGGTATGGTGCCCAACAGTAATTCGCCAGACGGTTACTATATGTTACGGAGCCATACCTACGATCTCAAGCCCAATCAACCCATCTGTAACTACTCCACACAGCCGGCCAACCAAGACGGCCTACGGGGAAGCAAACGACAAGAACCAACCACCTCCTGAAGTGTTCACAGGAGACATCACTAGAGAAGTTACCACGCCGGGAGACCAAGAGAAGAAGATAGAGTGACAACAAGTAGGAAAAGTGTCGAGTGGACGAAATAAACAGAGTTCCTCCAAAAGTGTCTTAACTACTTATAAATCTATACAAGTGTTAATAATTAGGTTATAAATCTACGAGTCGTACTCACCTACAGTACGAGTGATCCGGAATAACAATTCGCCAACCAACAGTGATTCAATTTCGAATTAATGTATTTTTAACCTACTTTTGAGAAGTCAACGACTCTGCCAAAATTTACCAAAGTGTTTGAAAATATTTCAGAGTCCACCATCGGCTCTCCGTTTTTTATACAACACGGCCGCATACCTATTGGAGGTACTTGACCTTAAACTTGAAACACAGTGACATTCCTGAATGAAAGAGACAGTGGTCACCCCACTCCTAGAATTACTTCTCTTCAAATCCACTCCCAGTGTCTTAAAAACTATCTCGATTACTAAGTGAAGTTGGACAACAATACTTGCTCCCTATCTAGCTCCGCGACTGTGCTAGGAGTCAGTGATAACCTTAAGTACTATTCACTGGCAGTGATACGTGTCCCATGTTCTCAGTTCAGATTATTTCTCATATATAGTGCAGGAGAAATAAAGCTGTATTCTTAAACCATATTTTGTGATATACTTATCCTGTGTTTTCCTTTCATTTTATATGTACTTATTTGAACTTGGAAGTCCCAGTGGAGTAGAACTCACCTGTATCCATTGTTAATCCTGCATAAAATCAGGGCATAACAAAATCAGTAAACAGACTGCGTGAGAGAGGCACAGAATGAATTTGAAAGTGAAGGGGAGTGGGGTGTCAGTCAGCTGGCTGTGTGTACGTGCGTGTGTTCTGCTGTTGTCTTGGGCCAAGATGGCCGCCCGTCGCCATGGTAACCAGGACGCGCGTGGGCCTTGCCACTCGTCGGTATTTATAAAACTTGAATCTATGCACTTATCACACTGTAACTTCACTTACAATGACATTATGTGATACATGTTGCTAATATATGAACTATGAAGGCACACATGATGTTTCGGGTGGTGTAAATAACCGTCACTCGAAAACTGGAGGCATCGTACATCAGCCATCCTGCCTCACCCAGCTGTGGTGTGCTGGTGCGGGAGGTTTGAAAAGGCGCCTGGCACCAGCTGATGGCTGAGGCCCCCCCTCGTCCCCCCCCCCCCCCCCCCCCCCTCTCAGGACCTCCAAATGACCAAGGTGAGTTTTTTTTGTCCTTCATTTCTCACCTATTTAAGCAGTTTTAGGGAGAACAAAAAATAAATTTTTGCCCGGGCCTGGAATGTACATTTAATATATATTAGCTGATGCCCAGTGGGTTAAGTGAAAACAAATTCAATTTGTTTAATCTGTCATATGATTTATTTCTTAGTGATGGTATCAACTTTGATGCTCTATGCTGCACCGACTCGAGTTTGTCATTGTCCTTGTTCAGATAAGGAAACAAAAATTGCATGCCATATTCAAGATGTTTAAATATGCTTTTAAATAACGGTATTATGATGTTCTCATTTTTATACGTAAAATTTATTTTAATATATCCCAATGCTCGATTGGCCTTGTTTGCAGCTGCTGCACATTGATTTGAGGTCTTTAAGTTTTCAGATATAAGAACCCCAGGTCTTTAACTAATGCACTTGTTTTGATTGGCTGGCCTTTCATCTTGTATTCATATTTTTTGTATTTATTACCTATTTGTAAGACCTGTAATTTGTCAACATTGAATGGCATCTGCCACTCAACTATTTTAATTGAATCAGATTGCAGTCTAATTCTGCCTTCTTCGGTTAATACTGAATTTCCAATCTTTGTGTCATCAGCGAAATTTGAGATAGAATTATTTAGTTCTACATCGATGTTATTTATATAGATAATAAACAGAACTGGTCCCAGGACCGATTCCTGAGGCACTCCACTATAAACTGGCTCCCACTCAGATTCAACTTCATTTATCACAACTCTCTGCCTTCTGTTTGTCAGCCAGCTTCTTATTCATGCATGAATTTTTCCTTTAATGCCTAACAGACCGAGATGAGAGAGAGAGAGAGAGAGAGAAAGAGAGAGAGAGAGAGAGAGAGAGAAAGAGAGAGAGAGAGAGATAGAGAGAGAGAACATACACAAGCGGGTGGTCTTCTCTTCATTTATTGCCTTTATGGAGCTACTTTGGTGCATCTCATGTCTGTTTATTTCGGTACCAAACCATTTCGTCCACCAGGGTTATGTCATATAATTATTTATTTATTTATATTTTTTGTTAGAAATATGTTACAGATTGTGATTAAGGGAGGGTCTTTTGGACCACCTTTTTCCATCTTTGCAGCGTCATTAATTTTGAGATTAAAATAATATTATCACATTAGTTTGGTGATTTTCAGACCTTTCGTATAAATTAGGTGTTGATATTTTTCTGGCGAGCAATAGCTGGCCTGCACTTTAGGACAGACAGTACTACTCCCAATCAAGTACAGTCGTCGTCAGAAATTGCTGAAAACTTTGTAAACTGCATGAAACAACCTAAATCTAATTACCAGGAATCACAAATAATCTCTCATGGCTTTACTTTTATCATAAAAGGAAGGTTTGTACTTATTTAATGTTACTTGTATTATTAGTATCATGATTATTATTATTTTTTTAAAGTTTCCTTCCTAGACCTCCATTAACTTTAAGATCAACACACACAAGACCCCCCTTCGAGATAAATTTGTGTATCTTTCGGTAGTAAAAATGCCCGGTCCAAAGGACGGTTCCTCCAAAATTGCGGCCATACTATCGCTCGCTAGGAAAAATTGAAACCTAAATGGCATGAAAGGTCTGAAAATTGACAAAGAAACGGGGCGAAAGGTCTTAAAATCTCCAAGCTGATTATTATTTCATTTGTTTGTCTATATTTCGGTAGAAAAAAGCCTCGACCGAAGGCCGGTTCCTCCTAAACTGTAAGATCTCTATCGCTCGCTAGAATTTTTTGTTTGTGAAAAGGTCTTAAAATCCTCAAACTAATGGGGTGAATATCTTAATATCTCAAAACTTATGGGGGATTACAAGGTCCATAAACCCTTCCCTAACCATTCCTATACTGGCGGCATCTTTCTAATTATAATCTTGCTAAATTTAGATAATATTATGAACATGCTGAGCCCCAGCATCGAATACATCTCAATGGCTATATATGTAACACTCAGCCTCAGAGTCGAACATGTCTTGACGTCTATTATCGTCCTTATTTACCACTCTTATAGGGTACGTATAGGGTTCATAATGGTATGGGAACTACTTTAGGATACAGCAGACCGATAGCAATACTTGGCAACCCTCCAAGTTCAGCCGCGCGGGTTTTAGGTGGAGCGCGGGAGGCGTGGGTGAGGGACGCCACCTCTCACCAGTTCACATTGACTCTCGCAACTTTAACAACATTATCCGGCCTCCCAAGCTCTATCTGCCGCACCTCACACCGTACTGTGAGTGTTGAGTGAAGAAGATGCTCCACCACGACGCCTGCCTTCACTCCCACCTCCCACAGTCTCCCCACTAAAAGCCGCAACCCCTAACACCTTCTATGGGTTGCGAAAGGGCGCTGGAATACTGGCAGCACAGCCAATGTCGGATTCTGATGAAACAAACGTGGAAGTGTCGGGTGAAAGATTTTCCCACGTCACTTGTTTTCACCCTTATCAGCACGTGATGAGTCAAGGTACTCACCGCCTCACCCTCTCCCAGCCACGCTACAGCACCACCATCACCTCCTGATTCACTGCCTTATTCCCCCATCTGGCCCTCTTTGCCGCCACAGCCTTGGACCTCCCGCAGCACCGACTCCTCTCAATGCCCCGAAACCCCATCACCGTCTCCGTCGCCACAACGCCCCTACCGGCACGATGCCCTGCCAGCCAATGACATGGGCATGATCCTATTTCAATGCCCCAGCACTGGATCTACCTCTAGTTCGAGGTCAGGGTCCCGGTCTAGATCAAGGTTTAGGTCAAAAGGCAGGACAACCTCCTCCCGCCCTGATGCCCCTGGTGACGATGACCCTTCTGACGACAGCGACGACGAAGTTGCCGCCGATCAAGAGGAGTAGAATTGGGTGGATGGGGCACGTTAAAAGCCCAATGTATATAACTTTGTGGGCGCTAAGGAGACTGGCCCCGAGATTCCTCATGCAGGACCCAGAACAACAAGATTTGACATTTTCCTTCAATTTCTTAATGCCAACCTGATGTCCCTAAAAGTTGATCAGACAAACTGGTATAACTAATACTTCATGGCTGGCAAGGAACAAATGACTCACTCTACCCGCCTAAAGTGGACCACCTTTCGAGTCCCAGAATCATACACGTTTCTGACAATTGTCATCCTGATTGGGGTGAGAGAGAAATCAATGCTGAAGAAGTACTGGTCCTGGGATCCACTCATACAAACCCCCATCTTTGGCAAAATAATGAGTAGGAACAGGTTCATGGACATCATGGGAAACTTACATTTCATAGACAGCCTGGCAAGTCATACCCGCAACCAGGACCGACCCAAGCATATGAAGGACCCCATGGAGAGGATTCGACCGATCTTCGAGTACCTGAAGACAAAGTTTTCTGCCGCCTTCAGACCCCATCAGAAGTTGATTGTCCACGAAAGTTTGCTCCTTTGGAGGGGAAATATTGGCATCCGGCAGTACATCCCCAGCAAACGTCTTCGCTATGGCCTGAAACCATTTATGATGTGTGACTGTCGAACTGGCTATATCCTGTACATCATACTGTATATGGGACAAAAACTGAACTGGTTGAATCAAGGAAATACGGGATATCTGGGGCCGTCGTCATCATAATAATGGAGAACTACTTCGACCAAAGCCACATCATGTACCTCAACAATTAGTACACCAGCCCCTGCCTTGCCAGGTACCTGCATAGCCGAAACAGGTATCTGCGGGACCATCAGGAGGAATCGCGCCTTCTTGCCCAAGGCTACCAATCAGGAGGGAAAAGGGCTCTGTCATCTACCGCCAGGCAAATAATGTCCTACTGCTGTCCTGGATGGATAACTGGGATGTAAACTGTTACGACCGGCACTACGAAATAAACAAAGGCTCTTAATATTGGACTAGATGATAGGCTATAATTATCTGCAACAACAGTACGCTAATTCCAAACCCTCGAACTATTACGCCGGTGAACAAAACACTTAAACCCTCCAGAGTTAATCTACTGGATAACGGGGTATCAATTATCTGGGTTTTAGTGCACTTCTACAAAGGCTTTCCGGTGACGGCAAAGCCTACTCACAACAGGAGAACTTTACGTTAATAAAATGCTCTCAAGTAATAACAATGATTAAATAAACTATAACAAGATTTAATAAAGGAGTATATGCTTACATTAACTTTAGTGTGAGTCTGTACTCAACACTAAACTCTTCAATGCTCTATGAAAACACTGGAAGTCTATTCCTACAGCAAACAGATATGGAATCTTCTGAAAACATCTGATGCTCTAAGATGCTCGTCAAATATAGAACAGAAATAATGCATGGGCAGGACACCGAAGCGTGTATCTTAAATACACCAACAAGTAGGATACATATATATAAAACAAGGGAGTGCAACAACTCTGTGACAGCACTAATAACAGAAACTCAAAAAAGTACTTCCTTAGCCAAAGTAACAGCCATACTGGGTTGTGCACCAAGCATCAACCTAGGCTAAAAAATACGTATATACATAACTCAGACAATGACCAAAGATACCCTCCACTGTTTAGCATTAAATAGTAACAAAGAACAACTCAATAATTAGAAGCACCCAATGATAATATGACTCCATGTGACTATGACTAATAATCCCTAAAGCTAGTGCAAAACATATATGTGAGAACTGGTGCTGGTAATACGACTGGCCGACTATGGAAGTCGTATGCAGAACCAGAAGGGATAAGTAATTGAATAAAGATAAGAAGTATATTGGAAAAGAAGAAGTACAGTAGTACAGGGGGTTAGATTGGGGACAGATTGCAAGGGGCGTCTAGGACCAAGCACACCATGCCAAGCTCTAAGGAGACACACGGGTAGGAGCCCCCCACCACCAAGCTTGAGACAGCGGCACCCAATCACAGACCACTACGTCATGAAGAGCAGGCGTCATGTGACGCGCCAGGCCCGCCGGTCAATCACGAGCGTGGGAAACTCCGCCCGAGCGAGGAAGGCACACGTACATACACACGCACATAATACCACCTCGCTGCCTCCTTCGTTCTCTCTCTCCTTGCAATTCACACTACATATCTTATACTCTATCACTGATATAAAATACTTCCAAGTGTCACAGACAAGAATAAAGACCACCACTGATCTGTCTGTGATATCATGAATACTAAGAAAGAAAGAACATCGTTCTACGATTATTATAGCCCATTTCACTGCCCTGGCGAGCGCTAGCGAGTACGAGCACATTCTGGCAAGCTGGCCAGCGTAACACCCCGCCCAAGATGTGGGACGTTTTAACCTCAGGTAAACGCCACATCTGAGCAGACAGAATGCTCACCAACCCCGCCTCACCCAGCTACTCCCCCAAGTTGTGAAAACAAGGCACAATCACAAACATAAAAAAATTCATTATATAAACAAATCTACACAACACTTCCCCAAAATAATAGTATCAATTAACAATAATACGCTCAACGAGCAAGCTTCAACAAGCCTAGCCTACTAAGACAAAAACTCAGAATGTCTTAGATTCTTGCTGTAACATACTGCACTTATATACTATCAAAAGAAAGAGTTTTTATGTGAGGTTTTTGTATTAGTTTTAATAGTATTTTTGGCGGCTTTGCACTACAGGGGCAAGCCTAATTTTTCTCCACTCAACCCAACACACCTGTGGTGATCTACCCTGGGTCCTCCACCCTAGACAAACAGTCAGCTATCACATTGTCACAACCGGCAATATGGCGAATGTCTAGGTTATACTACTGCAACATTATGGACCATATGGTTAGCCTCATATTCCGGTTGTGGAACTGATTCAAAAACTTCAAAGGGTGGTGGTCAGTGTAAATCACCACGACTGGGCCAAAAGCGGGAACATACACCTCAAAGTGCCTGAGCGCCAGCACAATGGCCAGAAGCTCCTTCTCTACCACTGAGTAGTTCTGTTGTGCTGAGTTGAACTTCTTGGAAAAGAAACTTACTGGGTGTTCCACACCTTCTGTGTCTGTTTGCAACAAGACGGCACCAGCCCCTACACCGCTAGCATCTGTCGCTACCTGAAAAGGTCTTGAGAAGTCTGGGGCTCTGAGTATGGGGTGAGTGCACAAAAGATGTTTCACCAGTGAGAATGCTTTCTCACACTCAGGTGCCCACCCAAACTTTTTCGTCTTTGCAGTAGATCAGTCAGAGGAGCCAACACCGAGGAGTATCCGCGAATGAATCTGCGGTAATACCCAATCATGCCCAAGAACCTCATGATTTGTCTTTTGGTGGTCGGCCTGGGGAATTGGTTAATAGCCTGTAACTTGGTTTGGGGGGGGCACACCTGGCCTAACCCTACCACAAACCCTAAGTACTGCACAGTTGCCCGAACAAAGTCACATTTGCCAAATTGACCACCAAATGAGCCTCACTCAGCTTCCTGAACAATGCCCCGATATGCTCGCAATGGCTTTCAAAGTCATTATTGTAGATTATTACATCATCTAGATAAACGGTGCAGTTAGGGATCTCCGCCACTAACTCGTTCATCAGGCATTGGAAGGTTGCAGGTGCATTCTTAAACCCATACGGCATAACGTTGCAACGGTAAATGTTCCCATCTACCACAAACCCGCACACCAGCTTCGCCCGCTCAGACAACGGCATCTGCCAGTAACCTTTGACAAGATCCACCTTGGTGAGGTAACGTGGACACCCGATCTTGTCAACACTGTCATCTACGCGGGGAAGAGGGTAAGCATTGGTGGGGGTTAAGCCGTTCAACCGCCTGAAGTCAATGCAAAACCTGACCTTGCCGTCTGGTTTAGGCTGCAGAGTGACAGGAGATGTCCACCTAGCCGCACCTTTTTCTATCAGCCCTTTCTCCAACATGTAGCCTAATTCCGCTCGGAGAGCCGGAAGTTTAATGGGAGGTACACGATAGGTCACTGATTTAAATGGGGGGTGGTCTCCAACGTCTACATCGTGCACCGCATGAGTTGTGAGTCCTGGGTGCTCGGCAAAAACAGTGGGGTATAAACTGAACAGGTGCTGGATCGCTGCATGCTGTTGCTCAGGCAGGTGCTCAAGCGTTTCCACAGGTACCTGGCTCGTGTTCCCCGCCCACTGATCCGCCGAGACATGACAATCCCAACTTTCCTCCACCTGTGCCTCACTGCCCCCCTCTCCTTCTCCACCTTGGCATTGTTGGTTGCAGACCAGCACAGGGGCAGTAGGCTGCTCAGTGGGCGCCTCACAAACTCTTTTAACAGGTTCACATGACAGAGCTGATTTTTCTTTCGCCTATCCGGAGTAGACACAAGGTAATCTAGGTCAGATAAATTCCTCACGACCTTGTAAGGACCGACATACTTGGCAGACAGGGGATGGCCTACTAAGGGCAGTAAGACCAAAACCTCCTGTCCTACCACAAACTCCCGGAGCTTTGCCTTTTTGTCATACCGATCCTTCATCAAGGCCTGATTACCCACCAAATTTCTCCCTGCCAACTCCAGGCTTTTCAGCATCCTGTCTCTACTCTCGAGGACATACTTAATTAGAGAACATGGCGGCACAGTCCCTTCCCAGATCTCTCTCACCATGCTCAGAGGACCTCTAACCTGATGCCCGAAAACTAACTCGTTGGGGCTAAAACACAAGGCTCTCCCCAGGTACCTCTCGTGCCGCAAACAAAACGTACGGTAGCCCCAGGTCCCAATCCTTGCCATTCTCCATACAGTAGCACCGCAACATGTTTTTCAAAGTGGAGTGCCATCTTTCCAACACCCCTTGACTCTCTGGGTGATAAGCTGAAGAGACAACCATATTGATCCCATGCTGCTGCATGGTCTGTTTAAAGAGAGTGGACGTGAAATTTGACCCTTGGTCCGACTAAATTTCCTGCGGGTACCCGTATCTCGAGCATTACAACAGCAAGTTTCGCACAACAGTTTTAGACTTGCCATTTCTCATAGGGTGTACATCAGGGTAGCGAGTGGAGACGTTCATGAGGGTTAGCAAAAACCTGTTACCTGCACTAGTGGGAGGCAGAGGGCCTACCATGTCGATGATAATCTTGCTGAAGGGAGGACCAATAGCAGGCACTGGGTGCAACGGAGCCTTAGGTATGCTCTGGTTCGGCTTTCCCACCCTCTGGCAGGTACCACACATCGCCATCCAGGCCGAAACTTGGGTTTTAATACCTGGCCACCAGAACAACCTAGATAACGAGGCCAACGTTTTACTCACACCCAAGTGACCTGCCAACGGAACATCGTGCGCCAACCGCAACAGGCTATCACGACACTTCTCAGGGACCACCAATTGGTCAACCACTCTTGCCCCACCATCCCAACTACGTCTAGGATCCAAAAAACGGCGATACAGGATTCCCCCAACATGAAAAAATCTCCCGGCTTTGCATCCCCGTCCTCATCGAGTTCTATAGCCCCGTTCCCACAACTCTCAAGCCCAGGATCTTCTACTTGCAACCGACATATATCCGAGGGTGCCAACCGGTCTAAATGCTTCTGAAGCAACTTGTGGCCACCCCCGATACTGGGCTGCTCAAGCCTTGCCTGCTTCGCCTGGGAACGTTTCTGTCGCGGAGTGCTAACACGCCCTACCATGTCACTAGGGGGGACAGGTTCTGGGGCCACTCCGGACCTCATAATGGGTGCAAGTACCGAGTCACCAAGGAATGTCGCTGGGTCCAAACTCTCAACCCGACCAGCCTTGACTTTCTCCTTCCGACCCTTCCTCCGCTGGTCTGAAACTTGGGTACTAGGCTGTGACACCTGAGCGCACTGAGACCTGCTGACAGCACACGCCATCTGCGGCATCTGGCACCTCTCGAGCCACTCTTGCCCCTCCCTACTCGTCTCGGCAACGACTAAGGGTGGAACCTCGGAAGTGAGCACCGCAAAGTCGTTACCGAGAAGGAGGTCGACCCCCTCAACTGGCAATTTCTCCACAACACCCACATCCAACTCCCGTGTCACACCGTCCACCTCAAGCTCCACTCTGACCAGCGGGTAAGACCACGTAGCATTGATGCCTTGAACCACCACAACCCGAGCCGCGTTAATAGGCTTGCCAGTGAAGTTCTTAACAAGTGTCTGGGGAGCGCCCATATCACGCAGCAACACAAGCCTATGCTCCACACCAGCCCACCTCTCAGTGCCGTGCCCCCTATGACCACAAAAAGCATCACGGACGGGTGACGAGCCCTCCTGCTGCTTCTGCACCGACTGTGACTTCGCAACCGACTGTTTACCCCGGGCAAACGCGGAAGACCTCAAAGACACACCGATGTTATTCACTAGTGACACCACTGCTGTAGGCGGTGTACTCGGACATGAGCACGCAATATGCCCCTTCTTATGACACTTGAAACACTCCACTTCACTCTTGGACTTCCCTGAGGTGGGTAAGGGCCCTGGGCTTTCTTTAACAGGAAGGGTTTCGACTTGGTATCAAAATTGGCAACAGTACTCTTAAATGGGTAATTATTTGTGTCATTAATTCGAGGGGGGTGGAGTGGTACGCCCCTTCTTACCTGCCTCAGCTCTCTGTGCAGACCCGCACCCACGAATCAATGACAACCTGAGGTCAGCCAGCTCAGCCGCCTCCTGCAGAGTTTTAGGTTGTTTTTCTTTCAGGTTAAGAGTCAAGTCACTGCCAGTACATTTAAAAAATTGCTCCAACAACACTAATTGCTTCACTGCATCAAAAGTAGTTGCCTTCTCCGACCTTAACCAATTCTCAAATGCATCTGACAGCTCTCTAGCATGTTCCTGGAAAGTACTCTCCTTTCTCTTGGGAACAGCCCTAAATTTCAGCCTATAGGTCTCTGGCTGCAACTCATACGCCCTCAGGACAGCCTCTTTCAACGCCTCATAATTCACACAGGAATCTAGGGGCAAAGCGTCGTATGCCTTGAGTGCTTTCCCTGTCAATCGTGACGAAACAAGGGCTGCCCACTTCTCCTCGGGCCTTTTTTTTTTTTTTTTTTTTTCTATGTGATTGAGGGAGGCAAAAGGCATAACTGCCTATAGCGAGTGCCTCCCCCATAGTTGAAAGAGTGACAGGGCCAAACTCAAGGGACGTTCGAGCCAAAATGCCTGGACACACGGAGTTTGAAGCAATTTAAGTCATAGGAAGCGGGAAAAACTGATTCTGGGAGAGAGTTCCAGAGCTCAGCTGTTGAGTAGAAGAAAGTTTGAGAGTAACATTTCACTCTTGGGTTGGAGAGTTGCACAGAGTAGGGGTGGGATTGAGTTGCAAGACGGGTACCACGTGCCCTACGTAAAGAAGGTGGTATGCACTGGGATAGCTCCGAGGAACACTGATTATTATAGTAGCGATAGAATAGCGAGAGAGATGCAACATTGCGGCGGAGAGAGAGAGATTGCAGAGAGTTGGTGAGTGGACGGGAGTTAATGATACGAAAGGCCTTCCTTTCAACCTTGTCTAGGAGAGCGGTGTGAGAGGAACCTCCCCACACATGTGAACAATACTCAATACAAGGGCGCACTATGCCCCTGTACAGAGCAAGAAGCTGTGCAGGGGAAAAGAACCCCCTAAGGCGGTTGAGCACACCCAGCTTCTGGGAGGCTGCCTTAGCAAGACTGGTAATATGGTCCTTCCAAATGAGAGCAGAAGAAAAAGAGACACCAAGAATATTGAGAGAAGATGAAGGATTGATTTTTGTATTGTTGAAGAATAAGGGATAGTCCGCTGGGAGATCCTGACGGGTAGATAGATGGAGAAATTGAGTTTTGGAAGCATTAAAGTTAACAAGGTTTTCTCTGCCTCAATTGGAAATAGTACAGTAGGGTCTCACATAAAACGAGAAATTGGTCGATAAACGAGGCCGTTCTATGCCATTTCGTTCTATGTGAACACGGCATTTTGGTGGCCCAATATGGTCAATGTTCACTGTAAGCGTAAATTTCCGTCAGGAGCGTACGATATTTTGTACTTTTTGTACGATATTTCGGCGCTCTATATGAGAACTCATCGGATTTGCCCCACTTTGGCGGCGGACTCATTTTATGTGATCACATTCGTTCTTATCGAAAATTAAATATTAATATTTTAGGTCGCTCGTTTTAATCGAGACTCGTTTTATCTGAACACGTTTTATGCGGGACCCTACTGTATTTAGATCAGAATTTAAGAGTTGTATGGCTTCATTACGTTTGTCGTTGAGGGATTGCTGGCTGGGGTGTTCTGAAAAAGTAATGAAGTAGTGTAAGGTTGAGTCATCTGCGTATGAATGGATGGGAATTAAGGTACAGTTAAGTAGATCATTTATATAAATTAGAAAGAGAATAGGAGATAGGACAGAGCCCTGAGGAACACCGGAGTTTATAGGGTGAGGAAGTGAACAATGGCCATCCACAACCGCGGCTATGGAACGGCTGGAAAGGAAATTAGAGACAAAGGCACAGATGGAGGGATAGAAACCGAAGGAGGGTAGTTTAGAAATTAAAGATTTATGCCAGACTCTATCGAAGGTTTTCGATATGTCTAGTGCAATAGAAAAAGTCTCACCGAAGTCCCGAAAGGAGGATGACCAAGAGTTAGTAAGATATGAAAGAAGATCACCAGTAGAGCGACCCTTAAGGAAGCCATACTGGCGATCTGAGAGCAGATTATGAGAAGAGAAATGCTTAAGAAATTTGGAAGCAAGAATAGTTTCAAAAACTTTAGAAAGACAAGAAATGAGAGCAATTGGACGATAGTTGGAGGGTTGAGAGCGGTCACCCTTCTTTGGGACAGGTTGAATGTGAGCAAACTTCCAGCATGAAGGGAAGACATTAGAGGATAGACAGAGACGAAAGAGTTTGCCTAGGCAGGGAGTCAGCACGGAAGCACAGTTTTTGAGAACAACAGGAGGAACACCGTCCGGACCGTACGCCTTATTAGTGTTAAGCCCAGAGAGGGTAGAAAGTACATTTTTTGAAGAGATTAGGATATTAGGCATAAGTAAGAGAGAGGAGGGCGGAGAGGGAGGAATAGCACCGGAATCATCCAAGGTGGAGTTTCTAGCAAAAGTTTGAGAGAAGAGTTTAGCTTTGTCAGAGGAAGAAGTGATGGTTGTGCCATCAGAGTGGGAAAGGGGAGGGAAAGACGAGGAAGATAATTTGTTGGAGAGGTTTTTGGCTAGATGCCAGAAAGCTTGGGAAGAGCTAATGTTGGATAGTTCAGTGCATTTATTATTGATGAAAGAGTGTTTGGCAAGTCGAAGAACAGATTTGGCTTGATTCCGAGCAGAAACATATGAAGAATGAGAGTCTTGAGTTTTAAGGCGTCGGTACTGTTTGAATGCTTCCTCCTTATTGCGGACAGCAGTAGAACAGGTGTGAGTAAACCAAGATTTTTTAGCATTAGTCTGAGAGGAAGAGAATGGAATGTATGCTTCCATGCCCAATAGGATTACCTCGGTAATGCGTTCAGCACTCTCCGAGGGTCCTCGGCCACGGAAGCAGAAATCATACCATGGGAAATCAAAGAAGTACTGCCGAAGAGCCTCCCAGTCGGCAGCGCCAAAGTGCCACAAGCGCCGCCGGCTAGGAGGATCGGGTGGCCGTACTGGAGAGATAGGACAGGTGACAGAGATAAGTTTATGGTCGGAGGAGCCCAATGGAGAGAAAAGATCGAGAGTATAAGAAGAAGGGTTAGAAGTTAGAAACAGGCCAAGAATGTTGGGCCGATCTCCGATGCGATCCGGGATACGGGTGGGTTGCTGAACTAACTGCTCTAGGTCATTTAGGATAGAAAAGACGTAGGCTTGTTCACCAAGTGGATCAGTAGTGTGAGAGGAGAGCCATTGGCGGTGGTGAACGTTGAAATCTCCTAAGATGGAGATTTCTGAGAAAGGAGAAATGGATAGAATGTGTTCCACTGTAGAGTTTAGATAGTCAAAGTATTTGGGAAAGTTGGTAGAGTTAGGGGTAAGATAGACAGCACAGAAATATTTAGTAAGAGAATGACAGGAAAGTTTGAGCCATAAAGTTGAGAATTCAGAGGAGTCGAAATCGGGAACATGAGAGCAAGTGAGTTTGTTGTGCACATATGCACAACATCCGCCTTTGGCTTTGTAACTAGGATAGAGAAAGTAGGAGGATACAGAGAAGGGGCTGCTGGGTGTTGCTACAGACACCTGAGTTTCGGTAAGGAAGAGAAGATCAGGTTTGTAGGAGGAGAGATGGTGCTCAACAGAGTGAAAGTTAGAGGAAAGTCCACGAATGTTGTAGAAATTAATATAATGAGTAACAGGCCGAGGTCCAGATAATTGTGTGGGGTCGTCAGGGGATGGTCGGTCGGGTGTGGGGGCATTTATGGTCCCTCCCCCTGGGGACTCCGAGGCTGGGCTAGAATTCATCATTATTTGTTTTTTTTAAATTTTGGTATGGAGGAATGAAGTGTGGTGTGCATGTTTAGTGTAGTGAAGTGGATAGGAGGAGGAGGTGTTTGTGAGAGCTAGTTGGATTGCTCTCAGTGTAAATGAGGCACAAAGAAAATCAGTAAGAGAGGCCAAGCAAATGAAACAGGAGTTCCAGCGACTCTTTATCACATGCCTATAACCTCACCTGGGTCTAGCCCTGACCGATTAGTGCCTACAATCTCCCCACAATCTCCTGGTGCTCCTGGCACTTTTTCTCGAACCGGAGAAAGAATTCGGTAACTCCTAACTCATCAAACACTGGAACCAACTTTAGTAGATGCGACAGGGGCTGGTCATGGGGTCGACCCCCCTGGACGACCCGGTTCCTCGTCACCTCTACACGCGTTTTCTCTAGGTCAACATCGGCACAATACCTTGCAGACTCATAATTGAGCTCAGCCTCTCGCTGCTGCTGCTGCTGCCTGAGCTCAGCCTCATGCTTTTGCTGCTCGAGCTCAGCCTCATACTTTCGTTGCTCGAGCTTCTGCTGCTCAAGCTCAGACTGCTGCTTAAGTTTGGCGAGCTCGAGCTGAAACAACATCTCGGAAGACAAACCCATCGCCATTTGTTAAGACCGGCACTACAAAATAAACAAGGGCACTTAATATTGGACTAGATGATAGGCTATATCTGCAACAACGGTACGCTAATTCCAAACCCTCGAACTATTACGCCGGTGAACAAAACACTTAAACCCTCCAGAGTTAATCTACTGGATAATGGGGTATCAATTAACTGGGTTTTAGTGCACTTCTACAAAGGCTTTCCGGTGACGTCAAAGCCTACTCACAACAGGAGTACTTTGCGTTAATAAAATGCTCTCAAGTAATAACAATGCTTAACCCTTAATTAGCGGCTCACCACATAAGTCGAGTTAAATAAAGCTGGACTATGTGGCGGCGCTCGACATAGGTCGAGTGGCAATTTCAGCACGTAATGTTGCTGAGAGAGAGAGACAAGTGGTGGCAGGAGACTAGCGAGCGTATGACTGCTCCAGACCACCGCGGCGAACCTACTGACACGAATCTCAGCTCCCTCCTCCCTCTCTCACTCGCTACATACTGAATTATATGGGGAAAGTACCGAATTACATGCTTTTTGCACTCGCGTTGCACGGTTATTGCAAGAAAACTAGCCATCATAAAAGGATCGTTATGGTGTCATTCGAAAGCTCTGTTTATGCCCTTTCAGGGATAGGTACTTGTTTTACGTTCTGGGTCTTATTTAGGCATGAAAATGATCACGTAAACAGCC
The DNA here is from genome assembly GCA_032716605.1 of Paralithodes platypus. Classification (NCBI taxonomy): domain Eukaryota; kingdom Metazoa; phylum Arthropoda; class Malacostraca; order Decapoda; family Lithodidae; genus Paralithodes; species Paralithodes platypus. The sequence goes on from CM064541.1 coordinate 13,166,092, forward strand.
CTATTTTGGCTAAAAACACCCCGCTGTGCGGTACATATAAATAAACCGCATAGGCCGCTCGAAAGGTGTTAAATAAACTATAACAAGATTTAATAAAGGAGTATATGCTTACGTTAACTTTAGTGTGAGTCTGTACTCAACACTAAACTCTTCAATGCTCTATGAAAACACTGGAAGTCTAGTCCTACAGCAAACAGATATGGAATCTTCTGAAAACGTCTGATGCTCTAAGATGCTCGTCAAATATAGAACAGAAATAATGCAGGGGCAGGACACCGAAGCGTGTATCTTAAATACACCAACAAGTAGGATACATATATATAAAACAAGGGAGTGCAACAACTCTGTGACAGCACTAATAACAGCCACTCAAAACAGTACTTCCTTAGCCAAAGTAACAGCCATACTGGGTTGTGCACCAAGCATCAACCTAGGCTAAAATAATACGTGAATAATTCCTAAAGCATACACAGTTAAAGTTAATAAACACAATGCTGTCTTTATTACTAATAAAGTCTAGAAGTGGCATAAGAGGTACAAGGAGGCTAGGCAGAGCGCAAGCATGCTCGTAGCCTACTGTCTCCCCTTGAACAGATTTCCCTTATGTTACGTTAAGTGACTGGGAGGCTCTCTTGGTAAGTCCAGATCTCAAGTATCTGGTCATGCCCTGACGCTCCACAAAGGTCAACAAAATGAGGTAGCAAGCATACAAGTAAGAGTAGGCAAAAGCCCTTCGCTTGTATACTGCTACACTCGCAAAGGAAAAATATGCATAAGGGTTACAGGCTACCTAGCTCCGTCGAAGTCGTACAGGCTCTGACTGGCCATATACATAACTCAGACAACGACCAAAGATACCCTCCACTGTCTAGCATTAAATAGAAACAAAGAACAACTCAATAATTAGAAGCACCCAATGATAATATGACTCCATGTGACTCTGACTAATAATCCCTAAAGCTAGTGCAAAACATATATGCGAGAACTGGTGCTGGTAATACGACTGGCTGACTATGGAAGTTGTATGCAGAACCAGAAGGGATAAGTAATTGAATAAAGATAAGAAGTATTGGAAAAGAAGAAGTTCAGAGAGAGAAACAGTAGTACAGGGGGTTAGATTGGGGACAGATTGCAAGGGACGTCTAGGACCAAGCACACCATGCCAAGCTCTAAAGAGAAATGCGGGTAGGAGCCCTCCAGCACCAAACTTGAGACAGCGGCACCCAATCACAGACCACTACGTCATGAAGAGCAGGCGTCATATGACGTGCCAGGCCCGCCGGCCAATCACGAGCGTGGGAAACTCCGCCCGAGCGAGGAAGGCACACGTACATACACACGCACATAATACCACCTCGCTGCCTCCTTCGTTCTCTCTCTCCTTGCAATTCACACTACATATCTTATACTCTATCACTGATATAAAATACTTTCAAGTGTCGCAGACAAGAATAAAGACCACCACTGATCTGTCTGTGACATCATGAATACGAAGAAAGAAAGAACATCGTTCTACGATTATTATAGCCCATTTCACTGCCCTGGCGAGCGCTAGCGAGTACGAGCACATTCTGGCAAGCTGGCCAGCATAACAAAACATCCTCACAACAGTCCACCATCCCATCTTTCAAGACACCAGACACTGTGATCATGCAACAGGTGAGCAGGTACAAAAATCTCTGGCCATCTGCGATTATAATATCAACATGCGGCTGGTGGGCAAGTCAGACTCTGTCATCTCTTCAGTCGAGTGTGCGAGGAAGACGATGAGGTGGTATACAAATTTATTATTTCACCTCCTAGATATTGCCCTGTATAAGTGCAACATCCTCCACTCATCTATCACAGGCAAGACAGAATCGATGAAGAACTTCTGCATCGAGTTGTCCAGGGTGTTATTGGAGAAGAATGTGACAACCCATGCCCCCAGCTACGCCCCGCACATCGCCGCCCAGCAGCAGAGGGGATTGCCAGACTAACTGAACGTCACTTCCTAGACTACGTGCCTCCTACAGTTAACAACGAAAAGCCCTACAGCTGGTGGTATGTGTGCCGGAACACGACACAAAGAACCCCAACTAGATCAGAAACCAGGTTCTACTGCCCAGACTGTGATGTTGCGCTGTGTCTTCCAAGGTGCTTGAGCATTTCTAAAAGAGTGTGTGCAAAGACTGCGATAAAAGACGAAAAGACTTGCAAAAAAACAGTGTAAATATATAAATATTTTAAGAACAAAGTGCCAAACAAAATGTGTAAGTGAAAATGACACTGAAATATTCGTATAACAGTGATGGACACCTAAACCTGAAAATATATTATAAACTTATAAAACTGTGTTAATAAAAAAAACTGTGATAAAAGACGCTAAACATGAGTAAACAGTAAAAAAATACAATGTGATATTATATTATCTAATTCAATAGTGCCAAAAATAACGTACAAAAGTGATATTGACACAATAAAATATACGATAACAAACAACAACAATAATAAATGTCACCATGGCATGCGCTCGAGGCTTGCCACTCACCGGCACTTATAACACTGGACTCTACGCACTTATAACACTGTTCCTACACTTACAATGACATTCAATGTTACTTATTGTTATTTTACGCACTGTGGAGGCACACATGATGCTCGGGTGGTGTAAATGAGTCACTCTCGAAAACTGGAAGCATCGTACATCGGCCACACTCACCCAGCCAAATGCAAGCTGCCGGCCCAGGAGTTTTGAACAGGCGCATGGGACCCAGTGGGGTTTGTGAAACCCCCCTGCCCCTAGGACCCAAAGATAGCCTCGGTGAGCATTTATTTGTATATATTCCTTCATTTCTAACCCATTTCTTGTGTTTTCAGCAAAAACAAAAACTAAAATAAAATATATAAATCCCTTGGGTTCTGGGTGTGAAACATATATTTTTCAGCTGGTACTTAAGGGGTTAAGCTTTGGAAGGATGTATGGTAGCTAAAAGGATTAATTGAGATAGTCTGTAGCCGTTTAATTGGTAGACATTCTTCCTAAGCTGAATAAAATTGTCTAATAGTTGCCAGAGTAAAATGTAACGGATGTCACCGGTACAAAAAGGGTTAAGCCCTTCATATTCACTTGTCATTTTTTTCTCTCCTTTCTGCCTCACCTCTTGAACTTCTCCCTTTGCTAAGCCTGAAATGACGGGGTTGCTACAGCCAAATGCAAAAGCCAGTTGCAGAATTGCCAGCCTGCAACTGGATCCACAAACTAAACCAATAACACGGATAACACGGAAGCAAAGGAGGGATAAGAAAATGCAGGAGCCACCCCTGCCGCCCAGAACTTCTGATGTTCTATGGGACCAAGCAGCAGTTATGAGCATGGGAAATTATCACAGCCAACCCAGCCAACCACAGCCCAGCTTTCAGACCACACCAGCCAATCACAGGACAGCATCCCCTCCATCTCCGGATATGCAGTACAATGAAGACTTCTTTATGCAAGTTGCACACCAGCGACTGGAAGCTTAGAGGTACAAATGGACCTCAACAAGAGTACCAGTTATGGCGGTCCTGTAGATATAATAACCTCAAGACAAGAAGCACAAATAGGCCAGCAATACCCCAGTCTGTCTAAGAGTCTGGAGAATGATGTAATCCTTATAAGTAAGATTTCTCCAAGAATAGGTTAAATAAATGCCTTGTATGATGTAAATGTATTACCTAATATATAAGTACACCTATAAATATTAACCAGCCATGTCTACGATAAGTATTAAACCTAACAACTTCATCACAACGAATTCACAATACCCCTATTTCCGCGAGACTGTATAAAAGAGAGTCCGGAATGAAGTCAGATATTACCTCAAAGATTTAGTGGAAAGGTATGCAAAAATCCACTGCGGTACTGTACTCAGCCTGAAAAGGACAGGACAGCTAACCACAGCAGAAGCTTGCCCCAAACCTGGCCCCTGCCGGAGAGTGTGCTAGACCTGTGGTGCCCTCTGAAGTCTGGAACCTGAAGTCCTGCTCGAGTGATGCCCTACCCCCCTGAAATGCTGCTCCATGAACCTACGATCTACGTCGGCCAGCCCTGCTCTCTCTCTCTCTACCCTCCAATATTACCCTAAGTGTCTCTGTATATCTTGAGTTGTGATTATTGTTGTCGAGGTATAGGTTAAAAATGTGTGAATCATGTAAGCGTGTGATTATATGTAGATCTGTGCCCAAGATCTTTATTTAGCATATGTGTTAATCCTTCTGAAACTGATATTAATTCTTATCCAGATCTGTGTTCAAGATCCTATATTCATCTTGTTTAAATATCCTCTAGAACGTCCTACGCATACGTTATATACTCGTGTTAACTAATTTATCTCGCCACGCACTCACAGATTTTCCTAGTACATGTATTCTGTTATGTATGTTACAAGTTGAGGTCGCAGTGTATTTCGTGTCTTGATTCCCCTTCTTAATTCATAACTTATTACCTAGAACCTACGCTCAATTTCATATTTAATGTATCTCAGTATCCTCGTTGTGAAGTTTATCATTCACTAAGTTATATACTTTCCAAGTTCCCAATTTCTACATTCGATTACTTAATCGTTATTGTAATTATTTTATGAACTAGTATTACAGTTCATTTGATTATTGATGTAGATAATTCTGATTCCGACTGTCTAGGAATTCTAGCATTGCATAGTCTTTTAACCCACAGAACCCCAGCGACGACAACGTGTCATCGGCAATGTATGAAACGCTAAACCCCAGCGACGACAACGTGTCGTCAATGTTATTTACTCCGGTCCTATGGCACTAGAGGGCTCAGATTTGTATGGGAACTGTGTAAGTATCCCACGCAACCATGCCGATGGTTGAAAACTCTCAAAGTCCAACCGCGTGCGCGTGAGCACGCAAAAACCTAGTTTTTGGGGGTTATTGCCTTCAATTTTTTACTCTTGTAAAATTGACTTTCGGGGGCTCCGTAGGTCCCCTTTTTGACCTTTTTTATTTTTATTTTTTTTTGGTTTTTCCTTCATTCCTAACCCTTTCACTATTGTTTCTGGAATTTTTTTATTTTCAAAACCTGCCGGTCCCTGGTGGTACATTTATTTATAACTAGCTGGGGCTCAGTGGGTTAACTAAATTTTCCATCATCTCGAATACACCGCTTATTAAGGTGAATTCTTATTAAGACTGTTAACTCGTTCAGACATCTTGTTAATACCCTTCTGAGTATTTCCGTAGTACAACTTCGTCTTGTGCGTCACTTTTAACATAATTAATATTTCGTTAATTATTTCTTTACGCTATTACCATTATAAGCGTTTCTAGGACATCTGTTAACTAATAAAATTTGATTAATTAGTCTTTATATACAATTAGTAGATATTTCTCTATAGTTGATTCATAATTGTATTAATAACATTACATCTGAATTCCTCGACCGAGTTCGTAATTATTACATACGTACGATTGAAGTGATATAAAGTTTAAATCATAAATTACATAATTTGAGCTATAGACACAGTAAATTGTGAAAAAAATTAAGTAATACCTTGCCCCCAGTTTCATTGTAATATCTCTGAGATTAAGTTCATATTCACACAAACTAGAATTGTATTTTCCAACCCCGCAGTAGTACGCATGACCTGACATGCTAGCTGATTAAAGGTCGCATTTACTGTACCTGAGAGTGTTTACCTAGCTCAAGCGCGCGCGCTCCACTCGTACATCTCGCTCACTGCCTGTGTATTTATTTTACTTCTCAATTCATTCATCCTCTCTTGCATAGAGATTGTACGATTCTTTTTATTGTTGTTTAATTCACAAAAGACACTCGACCCGCATCATTATTATTATTAAGGGTTGATGCTATAGGTCACATGTTTATTTAATTGCATATTTCCTACTTTGTTTATCAACACCACTGAAGTATAATTGATCCTACTTTGGTTTGCTCTACTTATATGTATTCTCTTCATTGCCTTATAATTCTAATAATTATTAAGGAAATGCTACACCCTGAGTTACAATCATAAATAAAATAATTGAATATTGATATGACTATGCTACGATATCCTAAATCCAAAGCCAATAAGTAAAGCTACTATTTCCATGCCTTTGAATAAACTTGTGCAAATAATTCACATGTGTGTTGTTATTGAGTTCTGTAGTACCTAGTTGAATACTTAATTGTGATATTGAGAACGTGTTCGAGAAGTTCCTGTTGAGTTTATTTACGGTCTATAAGTCCATATCTGGATTTTAGTAAAGACTATATTACGAGCTGTAACTATTATAGCCCGACAAAACACTGGCGGCAGCAGTGTCTCAATACGGCTACCAACACGAGTGTTCTTATCTCTAACACTTTTTTTCCTGTATTCAATTAGTGTATTTACATTATTCATCATGGCAGCTACTAGGTCTCTTGATATCCCGGCATTCAAGCCTGAGGATTGTGATATTTATGCCTACCTGGAAATAGTCAAACCGGTCCTAGAAATTATTTTCGGAAACGAGGATGCTTCCAAGATCCATACAATTGTGTTGAAATTAGGGAAATATGCAACTAAAGTGTCGGGGTATGTGCACGACAATATGCCTGGGTTAACCTGGGTGCAGTTTGAGGTATATGTAAGAACCGCAATCAATCCAGTTTTGAGACAAACCATAGCTGATAAGAAATTCCATGAAGACAAGTTTACCGGAGACTTGGATGAAACAGATCGCATTGACGGCCTTTCCGGATGAAACTACCGCCCAGAGGAAGAAAACAATCTTCAAAACCTTGGTGAGAATCCTGCCTGACCCCGTGGCCGATCATTTCTCCATAATAGAACCAACAAACTATGATGCGGATCTGCCTGCGATCAGAAGAATCATGGCATTGAGGAAGTCCAAGGAGCCAGCTAACAAAATTGCTGCAATAAGTAGAGCCACTACCCATCCCTCTACTAACGTAACCCTCAGCAGTAGCCCAGTAGCTCCTCGGCCAGCAGACAAAGCTGAGGACTGGGCCCGAATCAGGCCAGCAGACTGGAAACCCTGCTCCGGGCCCTGCATGATCTGGTATCTCAAGAGATCCTTCAATGAACTCACGAGAAAGAGAACAAGGACTCCAAGTTGGTGGGCGCAGATCTCTCCTATTATTGATGACGGGACGGCCGGAATCGAGGAAGGAGAAGCAGAAGGAGAACTACAAACATATCAGCCTGAAATTATCCAGCCCGATTCACAGGATTTTTAGGCGGCCCCCCCCCCCACCCCCACCCCCCCAAACAACTAGTTGCAACAATGGCGGGGGCTCATGACGGGACATTGGATATACGGACTTCCGGTGTACCACAAAATCACGCTGAATGGGGTGAAAGTTCGACTCCTCATTGATACGGGGGCTTCCCGTTCTTGCTTATTCCTTCCATTTTTTTCCAGAAACATAAGCATGTTTTTGGACAAATGCAGTCTTCCTCCATAATATTAACCCTTCTTTAGCGGCCTATGCGGTTTATTTATATGTACCGCCCAGCGGGGTGTTTTTAGCCAAAATAGGGCTGTTTACGTGATTATTTTCATGCCTAAATAAGACCCAGAACGTAAAACAAGTATCTATCCCTGAAAGGGCATAAACAGAGCTTTCGAATGACACCATAACGATCCTTGTATGATGGATAGTTTTCTTGCAATAACCGTGCAACGCGAGTGCAAAAAGCATGTAATTCGGTACTTTCCCCATATAATTCAGTATGTAGCGAGTGAGAGAGGGAGGAGGGAGCTGAGATTCGTGTCAGTAGGTTCGCCGCGGTGGTCTGGAGCAGTCATACGCTCGCTAGTCTCCTGCCACCACTTGTCTCTCTCTCTCAGCAACATTACGTGCTGAAATTGCCACTCGACCTATGTCGAGCTCCGCCACATGGTCCAGCTTTATTAAAAACGACTTATGTGGTGAGCCGCTTTTTAAGGGTTAATTAGTGCCAATGATCAAATTATTCCTAACCTTGGTCAGACACTCCCATTATATGTTAACACCCCTCATCCCAATCACTGAGTTTATCACTCTTTCGTGATATACAATCCTAGTTAGTCAGGCAGATATGTCAAATAGATGTTCACTTCCGGAAGAAAGCATGAAAATTTGTCTATAGGGGTTTTTGAGTATGCTGAATCCGATTTTAATGGGATCCACGCTGGCAAACCAAGGGTTCCCACTCAAAATTGACATTGAAAAAAAATATATTAAAAAAAAACGTTTGTCATAGTCAACCTATATTGTTGTGGTCTAGCCACGTTAATCCGTTCATATTTATGTGCAGTATGTGCCTCATGTATTTGACCATAATGACATATCCAAGGATATCAAAGGAAGGATATAAGGGTGAACGATTTTATTTAAAACTCCATCCGAACATTAATGAATATATCTCTTTTCATTTATTTTTCAGGAAAATCATATTCATTGTGCATGCATACATATGCATTAATATGATGATGTGTTTAATTTGCAGAACTTGCCAACGTTCATCATGATTAGCCTTCAATAATTAATCAGGTCTAACTAAACCTTTGATATAGATTTCTGATTAATATTGAAACGAACGTAACAAATGTTTCTAATCTTTTCAGGAATCGAGATGGATGGTGTCTAATAGAACCAAGCTATATGGAGCGATGGCGACCAAGAAAATAAAGCTTGACAGTACTTCTGCCCATCACCCGGTATTAACCGAAACAGACTGGACGCTATGTGCTATGTGCCAGAAAAGTTCAACTGAACCCCTGAGAGACCCGTCCCAATGTAAGAATGTAAACCAGTCCAAAGGCTATGAATCGTTAGCTGAGCACATCCAGGAGCTACACTCGCTTAGTGCACTGCCAATGAACATACAGTTGTCATGTTTGGATGACGGTCAAGGTATCGCTGCAACCCTCTTTCAGCACAATGCAAGATGGCACAAAACATGCTACATGAGGTTTAACCAAGCCAAAGTTGAGCGTGCTCGCAAGAAGGTTGCCAAACTAGAAGATCCTGAACCGAAGACTTCTCCACTCAAAGGTAGACTGCGTTGTGCGTTTCCTGGAACCTCCTGCCAAGCTAAAGAAAGTCTCTGCTTCTTTTGCGATGAAAAAATGGAGGACACTTATCACAGATCAGCCTCACCACGAATGGACGCAAATGTTCGGAAGATGGCAACTGAGCTTCGTGATACCCGGCTATTAGCAAAGCTGTCCTCTGGAGGCATGACTGCAATAGATGCGATATACCACAAACAGTGTTTGACTGGCTTCAGCAATATATATCGTGCATTCACCAGGAAAGTGGAATCGAAGGAAGATTCATTTCTAGCCCCTGATGCTATAGCCTTCGCAGAATTGGTGTCCTACATTGAAGAGACTCGTCAGGTAGATGAGTATGCGGAACACATATTCAAGCTGTCAAGCCTCGTACAACTCTACAGATCACGACTTAAGCAACTTGGCGGCGATATGTCAGAGCGCACAAACTCAACTCGTCTGAAGGAGAAGCTTCTCGCACGAATTCCCGAGTTGGAAGCACATAAAAGCAAGTATGAGGTCATGCTCACGTTTAAGAATGACGTTGGAGATACCTTGTTGGAGGCCAAGAAGCGGGACCCTGAGAGTGATGCTGTTGTGCTCATGAGAGCTGCAAACATAATCAGGAAAGGGATCTTTCAGAAACGCTACACATTCACGGGATCGTTGCTAGACGAGCAGTATAAGGATAATCCAACTTCCCTACTTGCTTTGGTTCAGATGATTCTTGGAGGTACAAACATCCAAAACCAGACGGAAAACAATCAGGTCGTGAAAACAGCTGCAATATCAATAGTTGAGCTGCTCACATTCAACACTCTGAAAAGTAGCAGGAAAGAAGCCACTGCTCTACAGACTCGACACAGCCTGGAACGAGAAACTAGACTTCCTTTGTACCTTGGGTTGCTGATCCACAACAAGACCCGAAAGCGTGACTTGATTGACACTCTTTTCGAGAAGGGATTGTCTGTATCATATGACCGAATACTACAGCTGTACACAGATGTAGCAAACAGTGCATTGACCTCGTTTGAAGATGCTGGGGTTGTGTGCCCAACAGTCCTGAGAAAAGATCTCTTCACAACAGGCAATCTCGACAACATAGACCACAATCCTACATCGACTTCAGTACAAACTGCGTTCCATGGAACAGCCATCTCTCTGACGCAGCATGTTACGAATTAATGTGCAGGCACAGAGCTCCAGAACAAACCTCTCATCCACAAGGACACACCAAGCGCAACGAAGATCAAGCCAATCATGGACTCGTACAGTACTGTCCCACCAGCTACATTCCCAACCGATAACCCTACACCATGCAAGACTGAGGGACAAGATGTCCCCGAAAACTCATCAGTCGACTCAGATGAGCTGCAGATCTCATGGGCACAGGCAGTTGAGAAGCTGCTGGAGAAACCTGAAATTAATTCAGATGATAACATCTCTTGGTCCGCACATTTTGCAGCGTCACAAGATTCCTGCCCCAGACCACCAGCGATATCCGGGATCATGCCATTATTCCGTGATAATGCGCATTCTTTGGCGATGGTAAAGCATGGCAAGGATGTAATCGCTAAAGCTACCGAACATGTGCATCCAGGACAAGTCCCGATATTGACTGTTGATCAGCCGCTGTATGCCATCGCCAAGAAGATACAGTGGACCTGGCCAGCTGCCTATGGCGAAGACAAGTATGTGGTGATAATGGGTGGATTGCATATAGAGATGGCGTTGCTGAAAGTTCTGGGAGATTGGCTAGATGGCAGTGGATGGTTGATTGTACTGACGACTGCAAACGTTACCACAGATGGTAGGGCTGATGCTCATAGGAAGGGATCATTCACAGCACGTTCTCAGTGGGCTCATCAAGTAACAGCAGCTGCACTGTTTTGCTTACGTAGCCAAGCCTACAATTCATACAAAACAGAAACAGAGGCAGACGCGAGGCCTGCGATGCCATTCGAAGACTGGTGCACACACATGGAGACGCAGCATCCGCAGTTTCGGTACTGGAGCAAAACCTTCAAACTTGAGGCGCTCTTTCTCCAGTTCATGCAGTCACAGCGTGAAGGAAACTTTGAGCTCTACATTGGCACACTGGGAAGAATTGTGCCATGGATGTTTGCCATGGATCACTTCCACTATGCGAGGTGGTTGTCTGTTCATGTGCGAGATCTGCTGCAGCTACAGCATGAATGCCCAGCAGTGTGCAACGAGTTCAAAAAAGGACATTTTGTGACACAGAAGACAACTCATCGCTTCTCCATGATGGCACATGACCATGTACACAAGCAGCTCAATGCTGTGTTGAAAGGGGATGGTGGAATAATCGGCATCACTGAAAATTAATCAGCCCTCAGGCGGTGGATGATTGCCGGCCCCGAGATGGCCAGGATCATACATGAGGTGGAAGTGAGCACATCACAGAAGACAACCCACAATGATCGACACCATGAACAAACTCTGACCACACAAAAGAGATTTGCAACAAATGTCCAAAGCGTGATAGATGTTCTGAATGAATTGGGTAATCCCTTCACAGAAACGAGCGCTGATCTCCTCACACTGGACACGAAGGTCATCATGGCTGATCAAGTCATCAAGAACTACTCAGAAGCTGAGGAAATAGGAAGGACTCAATACAGCACCTTCGTTGATTTGCGAGTTGTGAAGATGGAGAAGCCTTTCAATGACACTATTCCAAAGAACAAGCTCCAGATGTTCAAGTCAGGAGAACGGAAAGTGTCTTCGAAGATAAAGTCCAAAATGTCCAACATGAAGAGCAACCTGCAGCTATTTTCGCGAATGTACATCTCTTGTCAAGCACGAAATGGTGAGATGGACGTTTTCTTCCAGCATGAGAACCACTCGTGGCCAACGTCTCTGGCTGAAAACAACCTGATGCATCTCGGAGACAAGGCTGACTTGCTGAAGTGTCTGGAACCGCTAGCACCACGTCCACAGACCACACCTACTGTGGACGTGAAGATCTTTGATGGTGCCGCCCTCGTCCATAGGTTGGATCCGAAGACTGCCACAACATATGTGAAAACGTTCAAAGACTATGCAGAGTATGTCTTTGTCCCGTATCTGAAGAGGCAGCTTGAACATGCTGCACGGGTAGATGTTGTATGGGATACCTACATGGCTGACACTCTGAAAGCGCACACCAGAGAAGGCCGAGGTACAGGAGAAGCTCTTCGTGTGTCTGAGAAAACACGACTCCCACACAACTGGAAAAGTTTCTTGCGAGTTGACAGCAACAAGACAGAACTCTTCAGGTTTCTAGCCACAGCCATTGAATCTGAAGCAACAGCAACAGGGAAGATGCTGATTACAACCAAGGGTCAGAGTGTTGCCTCATCTGCAACACTGGATGCTTCTGACCTACATCCATGCTCATACGAAGAGGCAGACTACCGAATGATGCTCCATTGCTTCCATGCGTACAAACTTGGCATGAAGAAGATAATGTTGCATGCCACTGACACGGACGTACTGGTTCTTGCCATGGTGACTGCAATCGACATGGCAGATTGTGAACTTTGGTTAGCTTTCGGACATGGTGCCCACTTCCGTTATATTGGAGCTCATATTGTTGCCAGTGAGATGGGCAATGATTACTGCAGAGGCTTGCCATTCATGCATGCATTGTCAGGCTGCGACACGGTGTCGTCATTCAGCTCCATCGGTAAGAAGACCGCCTGGGAAGTATGGAAATTACTTCCACAAATCAACGACGTATTTCATCGGTTGTCAGATACTCCGGATGAAGTCACAGAAGCTGACATGAAAGAACTCGAGAGATATGTGGTCCTGCTCTACTGTCGCACATCACAGCTCACCGAAGTGAATGAAGCAAGGAAGCAACTCTTCTCCTACGGTAATCGGAATCTGGAAAACATCCCGCCGTCACGTGCAGCACTGTCACAACATGTAAAGCGAGCGGCTTACCAAGCAGGACACGTCTGGGGACAGGCTCTGAAGGCCAGTCCTACTCTTCTAAGTCCTTCCGAGTGGGGATGGAAACTAGACAGGGAAGGAATCTGGGTGCCTTTATGGAGTACCCTCCCTGAAGCATCAATGGGGTGCAGAGAACTTGTCAAGTGTGCCTGCAAGAAACGCTGCACAGGACGATGCCAATGCTCCAAAGCCAGTCTCCCCTGCACACAGCTCTGCTTCTGTGGTGGACAGTGTACACCAAGGGACATGTTCTAATTGGTAAATAGATGATCCAATAATGCTTATTGATTGTTATATTGCTATGTTTAGTCGGGCAGATATGTAACAATATGTTTCATTGCCGAATATTCCTACTTTGTCTATAATATCATTACATTTAATTTTCACTATCATATTATGTGGCACGTAAAACGAATCAAAATTTTATGGAAAGCATATTTGTTGTTTACACAAGTATACTACAATACCCTTTTGCATGATACATATCAAAAAATTAAATTTTGGAATATAACCAGCATCTAAAAAATATTCAATGTTGTTAAAAAAAGTTGCAGTCGCAAAGAAATGGCGATTTGACCCCTTCCATGTTCAATGTCAATTTTGAGTGGGAACCCTTGGTTTGCCAGCGTGGATCCCATTAAAATCGGATTCAGCATACTCAAGAACCCCTATAGACAAATTTTCATGCTTTCTTCCAGAAGTGAACATTTTGGTCTTATATTGATACATATCTGCCCGACTAAGTGAGTCTAAATATGATGGATATTTAGGTCTCGATTTGTTGATATCTTTATGTGCCTCAATAAATTGTAGGCACCGAACCTTATCTTATGATCCACCTTCCAAACCTGAAAAAAAAAAAAAAAAAATCTAATGATAATTTGAAGCAGTTTAAAATCCACAACTTTGCATATATCCCTTCCTATCACTGCTGTACCCCAAAGTACTCAAGATAGTGCCCCTCTGCAACCACATGTAATTTCTCAAGCTATAGTTGCCTCCTCCAGTACAGTTCCCCCTCATCACGATAAATGGGTACCATTAGTACCTACCATTCAAGGAAATGTCCTTATGACCCCACACCTCCAAAGCCCTTTCAATGGGGTATGCCTAACCGCTCCTTTCTTGCTACCACATCAGATGAATTGCATCAAAATTACCAATATATCAGACAAACCTATCACTCTGCCTAAGGGCCTTGCCATTGGCGACCTAGAAATGTATTCAGACGAACTCTCTGTTCCCTCTGAATCTTCACCCCCCTATAAAAAAAAACTTCCTGACATACCATCCACTCTCACTTCTAACCAACAAACTGACCTCAGAAACCTCCTAATTTCCTATCAAGATATTTTCGCTACCTCTAGTCGAGATATGGGAAAAACGGACATGTTGCATCACCCCATTCAAACCGTGGGATACCCCATTAAGCAACCAATTAGGAGGAAAAACCCAATTCAACGCCAGGAAGAAGAAAAGCAAATCCCAGATATGCTCCCCACAGGAGTTGTAAAATCTTCCACCAGCCCTTGGTCTTCTCCGGTGGTACTGGTCTGTAAAAAGGACGGATCAACCCGGTTTTGAATTGATTACCGGCAACTTAATGACGTCACCATTAAAGACGCTTCACCCCTTCCCAGGATTGATGACTCTCTCGACTCATTACTTGGTGCAAAATGGTTCACTACTCTAGATCTGCAAGCTGGCTACTGGCAAGTACCTGTCTTGCTGGAACATCAACAGAAAACAGCATTCTCTACCAGCCAAGGACGCCTCTATGAGTTCACTGTGTTACCTTTTGGTTTATGTAATGGTCCAGCTACCTTTTCAAGACTGATGGAATCGGTGCTACAAGGTTTAACCTGGGAAACTTGCCTAGCTTACCTTGATGACATCATTGTGTTCGGTAAAACCTGGACAGAGCATCTACAAAGACTCCAACAAGTATTTCAACGAATCCGAGATGCTAACCTGAAACTAAAACCTGCCAAATGCACTCTAGCAAAAA
This sequence comes from Paralithodes platypus, assembly GCA_032716605.1. Classification (NCBI taxonomy): domain Eukaryota; kingdom Metazoa; phylum Arthropoda; class Malacostraca; order Decapoda; family Lithodidae; genus Paralithodes; species Paralithodes platypus. The sequence continues at coordinate 13,181,096 of CM064541.1, forward strand.
CCGAGGTAAATTTTCTTGGACACATTGTCTCGGAAGAAGGAATTGCACCTGACCCAAGTAAGCTTGAAGCAATCAGCAAGATCACCCCTCCCATTAACGTAAAAGGTGTATGTGCTTTCCTTGGTTTAGCTTCATACTACAGAAGGTTTGTGAAGAACTTTGCTACTATTGCCAAACCCCTACATGACCTCACAAGAAAAGAAGAGCCCATCTTATGGACCGATTTACGACTTCAAGCCTTCAATGATCTCAAGATCAAGTTAGTTGCATCTCCAGTGGTGTCCTTTCCCGACTACACCCAGCCGTTCCGGTTGTACACTGATGCGTCACAATTCGGCATTGGGGCCGTATTAGGACAGACCAGAGACGGCAAGGAACATATCATTGCATGTGCCAGCCGCACCCTCAACCCGGCTGAAATAATTTACCAAGTTACAAAACGAGAATGTCTCGGCATTATTTGGACTTTGCAATATTTAAAAGCTTATCTGGCAGGAGTCAAGGTCACCGTCATCACCGACCACCACGCCCTTCAATGGCTGCGGAAATCAGATACAAAAAATGCTATGACAATCAGGTGGAGGGAATCTCTCGAAGAATTTGACATAGAGACTGCCTGTCGACCAGGAAAGTTGCATACTAATGCTGATGCACTTCTCCCTTTATTACCTCCTGAATCTGCACCTCACCACGACGACCCAACACACACCATCCTCGCTATTCATCATCAGGACTCTTCAAGCAACAGTCAACAGGACCTTCTACAAGCATACCAACATCAAAACAAGCCAGACTAGATGCCAAGAACAAATTTCAACCAACTAACCAGGCGAGGTGATAATCTGTTCACCTTGGACGGTTAAATAGTAATAACACCTCAAGCTGCCTTAACCACGATGCAGTCCATCCATATGGAAAATGGGATCCATCTTGCACAAAGAAAGCTCATCTCCACCTTCCAACAAGTTTACTGGACCCCACTGCCTTACGTCACCGCTAAACGCATCACTGAGTCTTGCAAAGCATGTGCGTTGGGAAAGGACAGAACCCGCACAGCTGGGACATCCGGAAAATGAATTGCCTCCAAACCTTGGCAATTGCTTGCAGTAGACGTGATGGGCCCTTTAGAAAATAGTCACGGATTCAAGTATATCATCACTTTTGTGGACACGTACTCCAAGTATGTCATCGCGTGTCCAGCAAAAGATCATTCAGCAATTGCAGTAGCTGAAGCACTGATTCAGCATGTCTTCCCTTATTTTGGACTACCAGAAGCAATCCATTCTGATAATGCCCCAGAATTTACCAGTCACATATGGTCACAGTTATCGATGATGTGTGGTTTTAAAATCAGTCATTCCTCCCCCTATTGGCCTCAAGGGAATTCAATCTGCGAGAGAAGCCACAGAACGATAACCAATCAAATCCGAACCCGGTTGCAACAAGTGGATTCCAAAGAATGGTCCAGCCAAGTTCGTATTGTGCAATGGGGGATCAACACTTGCCCTCGAGAAGACGGAATATCACCCCATGAGCGAGTATTTGGAGTGGCACCATTGCTCCTTCCCCTTCGTCATCTAGCTGCCCCATATGAGCCCTCCTCCAATTTTGACCAGTCTCTAGTTCATCTCAAAAATCGACTACGACAAATCCAGTATGTGCAAGATCTGCGACCTGATGAAACTCCCAAAGCCAGCCCTCACTGTATTGGTGATCTAATTATGGTTGCCCACCTACTAGTACCATCCAAGCTCAAACCCAGGTTTAAAGGACCTTTTGAAATGTTATCTGTTCCAAACTGCTACCAGGTTATCATCAATTATTTTGGTGAGTCGCGCACATATCGTAACAGGCATGTCCGTAGATTTCAGCCTATTAATGAGAATATAGTTATGCTTGCTGACCCCATTCAGAATGACACATTGCCTGCAACTAATAACCAGAATTTAGGATCCACAGAACCTGCCTTACCTGACCTCACTCTACCTGTGACACCCACCCGCAAACACATAACCCTTCCAGATTTGAATGCTTTAGCTCATACGCCCAACCCCCCTGTTACAGCCACGCCCACCTCCTATTGTGTACACACCCGCGCCTGTTATACCTACACGCACTGTCTCTACTCCTTCAATCCTTCCTTCTCAAGTTGGTCATCAACCGCTCTCTTTATCTGTTCAGGCCTCACCGTCTGTCAGTGTACCTAACGCTTCAGAATCCTCAGGTACTTTACCTACAACTCCTATAATTTCCAACATTCCTAATGTCGTTACTCTACCTGTCACTTCCGCTCCTCACCCTCCCCCTACTCTACCTCTTTCTTTACCTATCCCTCTTGTTTCTAATCTTTCTGGTCCCCAATCTTATGCATCTAAACTAAAATCTGTTCAATCCCAAATTAAACCAGTTACACTGCCTCTTCCATTACTTCCCAGGGCCATTCCTCAATCATCTTCTAGCTCACGACCTTCCCCAGTCATCCGTCCCAGACATAACATAACAAATAAACTGTCAAATTCTTCTAGCTCTGCTTCTTCACCTTCCCCTCAATCACGTGTTTTCCAACCTTCACTAATTCCTACTCGATCTAACCCTACATGCACAAGATCTGGTCGACGTGTGGTGCCCCCTCAACGATGGGCGCCTTCCTTCAAATCAACATACATCCGGCGATATCACCCAAGACCTACCATGCCAGCTCCACTGATGGCCACACCACCTAATGCGAGGTCACCTCTACCTGGTGCAGCCACGCCTGCCTACCTCCATACACTCATCACCAGCCATTCCTGTCCGAGTCACTACTCCTCGCCAACCAGCAGTGACCAGACCTACTCCAAGGACACCTCCTCCTGCAGCTACCCCTTCGACGACTCCACCAGTAATGAAAATTAACAGTGTGTCCATTTTTGATGGCATCAAACCAACGCCTTTGAAAACACCTAACCAGCTCCTACAACTAGCTGCTCACGCTGAAGTACCTCTACATTTAAACCTGGTCATGGACGTCACCAAACCTATGGATATCCCTACCACATTATGGCTGCTCACCTTACAAAACCTGACACCCGTCATGAACACAACCACCAACCGATCCTACATTCTTCAAGAGCGTGGTCGGGACTTTTTCCTCGCCGATAGTGGTGAAATGACGGGGTTGCTACAGCCAAATGCAAAAGCCAGTTGCAGAATTGCCAGCCTGCAACTGGATCCACAAACTAAACCAATAACACGGATAACACGGAAGCAAAGGAGGGATAAGAAAATACAGGAGCCACCCCTGCCGCCCAGAACTTCTCATGTTCTATGGGACTAAGCAGCAGTTATGAGCATGGGAAATTATCACAGCCAACCCAGCCAATCACAGCCCTGCTTTCAGACCACACCAGCCAATCACAGGACAGCATCCCCTCCATCCCTGGATATGCAGTACAATGAAGACTTGTTTATGCAAGTTGCACACCAGCGACCGGAAGCTTACAGGTACCAATGGACCTGAACAAGAGTACCAGTTATGGCGGTCCTGTAGATACAATAACCTCAAGACAAGAAGCACAAATAGGCCAGAAATACCTCAGTCTGTCTAAGAGTCTGGAAAATGATGTAATCCTTATAAGTAAGATTTCTCCAAGAATAGGTTAAATAGATGCCTTGTATGACGTAATGTATTACCTAATATATAAGTACACCTATAAATATTAACCAGCCATGTCTATGATAAGTATTAAACCTCACAATTTCATCACAACGAATTCACAATACCCCTATTGCCGCGGGACTGTATAAAAGAGAGCCAGAGAGTACAGTACTGCGGTACTGTACTCAGCCTGAAAAGGACAGGACAGCTAACCACAGCAGAAGCTTGCCCCAAACCTGCCACCTGCCGGAGAGAGTGCTAGACCTGTGGTGCCCTCTGAAGTCTGGAACCTGAAGTCCTGCTCGAGTGACGCCCTACCCCCCTGAAGTGCTGCTCCACGAACCTACGATCTACGTCGGCCAGACCTGCTCTCTCTCTCTCTCTACCTTCCAACATTACCCTAAGTGTCTCTGTATATCTTGAGTTGTGAGTATTGTTGTCGAGGTATAGGTTAAAAATATGTGTAAGCGTGTGATTATATGTAGTTCTTTATTTTGCGTATGTGTTAATCCTTCTGAAACTGATATTAACTCTTATCTAGATCTGTGTTCAAGACCCTATATTCATCTTGTTTAAAAATCCTCTAGAACGTCCTACGCATACGTTATATACTCGTGTTAACTAATTTATCTCGCTACGCACTCACTGATTTTTCTAGTACATGTATTCTGTTATGTATGTTACAAGTTGAGGTCGCAGTGTATTTCGTGTCTTGATTCCCCTTCTTAATTCATAACTTATTACCTAGAACCTACGCTCAATTTCATATTTAATTTATCTCAGTATCCTCGTTGTGAAGTTTATCATTCACTTATAAGTTATATACTTTCCAAGTTCCCCATTTTTACATTCGATTACTTAATCGTTGTTGTAATTATTTTATGAACTAGTATTACTGTTCATTTGACTATTGATGTAGATAATTCTGATTCTGACTGTCTAGGAATTCTAGCATTGCATAGTCTTTTATCTAAATTTTCCATCATCTCGAATACACCTCTTATTAAGGTGAATTCTTATTAAGACTGTTAACTCGGTCAGACATCTTGTTAATACCCTTCTGAGTATTTCCGTAGTACAACTTCGTCTTGTGCGTCACTTTTGACATAATTTATAGTTTGTTAATTATTTCCTTACGCTATTACCATTATAAGCGTTTCTAGGACATCTGTTAACTAATAAAATTTGATTAATTAGACTTTGTCTTTATATACAATTAGTAGATATTTCTCTATAGTTGATGCATAATTGTATTAATAACAATACATCTGAATTCCTCGACCGAGTTCGTAATTATTACATATGTTCGATTGAAGTGAATATAAAGTTCAAATCATAAATTACATAATTTGAGCTATAGACACAGTAAATTATGAACAGAATTAAGTAATACCTTGCCCCCAGTTTCATTGTAATATCTCTGAGATTAAGTTCATATTCACACAAACTAGAATTGTATTCTCCAACCCCGCAGTAGTACGCATGACCTGACACGCTAGCTGATTAAAGGTCGCATTTACCTGAGCGTCTTTACCTAGCTAAAGCATGCGCGGCCCACTCGTACATCTCGCTCACTGCCTGTGTATTTATTTTACTTCTCAATTCATTCATCCTCTCTTGCATCGAGATTGTACGATTCTTTTTATTGTTGTTTAATTCACAAAAGACACTCGACCGCATCATTATTATTATTAAGGGTTGATGCTATAGGTCACATGTTTATTGAATTGCATATTTCCTACTTTGTTTATCAACACCACTGAAGTATAGTTGATCTTAATTTGGTTTGCTCTACTTATATGTATTCTCTTCATTGCCTTATAATTCTAATAATTATTAAGGTAATGCTACGCCCTAAGTTACATTCATATATATACACAAATTTAATATTGATATGATTATGCTACGACATCATAAATCCAAAGCCAGTAAGTAAAGCTACTATTTCCATGCCTTTGAATAAACTTGTGCAAATAATTCACATGTGTGTTGTTATTGAGTTCTGTAGTACCTAGTTGAATACTTAATTGTGATATTGAGAACGTGTTCGAGAATTCCTGTTGAGTTTATTTACGGTCTATAAGTCCAGATCTGGATTTTAGTAAAGACTATATTTCGAGCTGTAACTATTATAGCCCGACAAAACAAAGCCTATTCTCTCTACTTGTCTCTAAAGGGGAGATTTATATTTGTGTATATATTTAATTGTTAATTTAGTTATTATTTTGTATAGTTTCTTTCTTAGGCATCCATCAATCTTAAAATAAATACTCCCAAGACCCTTCTTTGAGAAACTGTTGTGCATTTTTCGGTAGAAAAAAAAAAACAACAACAGCCAATTACAGGCTCAATATCGCTCGCCAATAATACATCGACACCTAAATGGCACGAACGGTCTTAATATTGATAAAACAAATGTGCCGAACGATCGCCAAACTAATGGGAAGAACGTCTTATCATCTCAAAACTAATGGGGCTAAACATGAGGGAGGAGTCCAGACATTGTTTAAACTTCCCCTTAATATGTATGCCATGTATACGAAGGTGAAATATAAACAAATTACCAAGTTTCAGAAGCCAAGGTTTGCGTATAACCTACCAAGCTGATGCCTTTTATTCCTCTCGCAACACTTATAGTCCATTCGTTATAAGGAGGCCACACATATTAACCTCTAAATTCTATAACTCAAAACGACTGGAGTAATCAAACAAATATTTTTACCATTTAAGAAAAGTCAGCCAGGAAATAGGTGTGAAAATGTACAGCCCATTTGCTCTAACCCATTTTGAGTTACAGAGGTTCGGGGTCGCAATCTCTGGCCTACCTAGAATAAACAGGGTATAGGTATGGACACGTACCCTAGTTTCACGTAGCCTAACCTAACGACAGCTTAAATTGTAATACAACTATTTACAAATGATGAAATAGTAGTTGCACTACAATAATAATCACGACAATGTTAATTAGTAGGATAATTACAAAAATTATAATTTATATTAATAATAATTATTATGGGTTTACATTACATAAAGCAGTCAACATAGTTGGAAGCGAGATATATAACTGAAAACAAACCTAAATGGGTTGAGGATAGTCGGTTATTGTGGGAGGGCTACAGATTGTCAATATATAAGGATTCAAGGGTTCTTAAGTCAAACTTACTGCTAAAATGTATGTTTGAACTGAGGTGTTTCAATTCCAGGAGTTATCCCTTATCGTGGAGTGAGGAGGGGAATGAAGTGTTAGACTTGTCCAACTCGACTGTGTTTGTTAACTCGTTATTTAAAAGCACCCCTGCTTGGCAGCTGGGGTATAATGTGTAGTGACGTTTATAGTTATACATGCACCTGCTGCCAAGTAGGATGTATTGAAAGCGTGTCAACAACTTTCAAAACGTGATTTGACGTCCTCTTCTCGCTTCTTTTTCTCCTTTCTCAACCATCCTCCCCTCTCTCTTCTATCCCCTCCCACTCTCACTTTACTCTTCCTTCACTCTCCTCTCTCTTCCTTCACTCTCCTCTCTCCCCTCCCATTCTCCTCTCTCTCCTCCCACTCTCTCTTCAATCTCCCATCACTCTCCTCTCTCCCCTTCCACTTTCCTTTTCCTCTTTCACCCACCCACCCAACCCTCCTCTTCCCTTCTCCAGTATGCCTTTGAAGTCTTTGCTGCCTCGGTTCTTGCAATGCTAAGTATTTGCCAGAGGTCTCCGGTCCGATAGTCGATGCAGAGAAGAGAGGTCGGAATTAAACAAGGACGGGGAACACAGAAGGGAGGGGGGGTTAGATGGAAGGCAGAGAGGGCAGAACAAAGAAGTATGAAATGAAAAGAAAATATGTGAAATCAACTGGATACTGTAAGAAAATGGGCAAATTAAGCAGGTGTTCAGCCAAAAAAGATAAATACAATTTATTTCTAAAGGTCCTTCCACACTGACCAATGTTCCGTATATTTGTTACGAAACAAGGTTATGGTGACATGCAATTATATGTTTCAAAACAGTTTCGGAACATATATGAAGTTCTGTAAGTATAGGGCAGTTATCACTAGGTGAGTGATAACATGTAACTTGTGGGCACCACCGTCACCCACATCTTCATCGTAAGCACAGGCCAGTGTTCTCCGCCAGGACCAAGAAGGGTGACATATTCACTCAGAAGTCTGGGAAAATGCTGGCTATACAATGGCACGATTAGCAGAAGGTACCGTCTACGAAGGTGCCATGCAAGATTCCGACAAGAAAGAAAGTGGCTCGGGTAACGTTGTGAACAAGCCTAATGCCGTGCTCGACTATAACATCAACATGCGACTCGTCGATAAGTCTGACATGGTAATTGGGACCATCGAATATCTACGGCGGAGCTGCAAATGGTACACAAATGCTTTCCTGCACCTCCTGGATATGGTTGTCCTGAACTCCTTCATCCTTTAAGGTCGTTGCACACTGACACGACAGCCCCTTCAAGACTGGCACAAACACCCACGACACATACAAATCCTGTGTCTTGCCGAATTTACTTGAGATCGCGGCAAATATAGCTGGCATCGTTAGAGTCGTATCTCTACCGTATCTCTTCCGCACGACTTGATAAGACTCTAGCGATGCTGATATGGTAGAGAAACGAATGCTACGAAGAAGATAGGAAAAGTCGTGCGCACGGTACACGACTAGTCCACGGAAAAGATACGACCCAAAAGACTGCGATACAACTCAGAAGAATCGTATCGACGCCGTAAGACGTGCAACCGGATTGAGGCTAGATGCGCGGTTGCCAACTCGACCCGGTTGGCGGTTGCCAACTCGACCCTTGCCAATTTTCCTCACAGAAGAGATACGGTCCGCACGGCAGGCTTACGCACCAGACGACGTTGATACGGGCCGTACGGCTTTGATACGGACCATACGTCTTTGATACGGACCACACGAATGTGATACGGCGAGTTCGTGATGGAGACCAGACTCAGACGATATTTTACAGTTGCCGGGGGATTCCCACAAACTTTTGAATAGCTCAAAATCTCGTATCGACCCCCGATACGTCGCTTGGATCATGAGAGTCACCCAAGGCTAATTTCCAATATCCACGATTATGTTGCCGATTCGCCGTATCAGGCTGAAATTTCGAGTTGGGAACTTGCCTGGATGGGCTTTCATGTCAGTGTGCAACGACCTTTACAGCCAAGTCACCAGAACACCACATCTCTACGGGAGTTTGAGAAGCAACTGGTGAAGGAGGTACTGCTGACTGGCTCTCTCATCACCAGTTGACACTTCAGGCCTTCAGACCGTAAAGACACCCGGCACTGCCACGTCTGCTTCAGTACAGAGCGCAGGCCTTCAACATGGAAGGAAACACAATACTGGTGCTTAGAGTGCAAAGTACCACTGTGCTCTGTGTCCTATGTCCAGTATCACACTATAGATATGTTCTAGGCCTAGGGCATTATCATCAACAGAGTGATCAACACTGAAGTAACAAAATGTACTGTGTACAAAATATAATAACTTAATAATAACTGTGCAATAACTAATAAATTGTAAGAATTATATGAAGTGAGGATTAACCCGGCAAGTGCTGAAACACTAATAAGAGTTTTACCGCTGCGCTGCGGAACCCCTTATATAATCCCGGTTTTTGAACGCGTACCAAAACTGCGGTCTTACAGCAAAGCGGCTACAAGTTGGTGCGAGTGTAGTATGACTTGGCACCTCTCGATACCACCACCCCACACGCTCGGCCCGCACACAGGCAAGCGGTACACATGCACGCACGTACACACGCATTGGAGCCTACACCACCCTCACGCTCTCGCCCTGATGACACAACCAGCCCTCCTTCTGCTGGTGTCAGTGGCCGTGGAAGGCAGAGAGTGGCTGCCAAAGACCCTAGCTACCATTACTACGGCACGAGTAGGTCCGAGGACGAGGAACCTGCACATAAAGCACGTAAAACACGTCACAGAGTCATTGTCTTTCTGGGACACTGCCAACACCACCCAGGCAACTGCTACCACCACTACCACCACCACTGCCACCACTGCCACCGATGCAGGAGGCTACCCTTGGGCTGCAGGACCTGCGGGGACCACTGGGAAGACAGGGAAGGGTAAAAACACTTTTACCTCTGCCACTACCACTGTGCCACCACCACCACCAACCGCCCCTGCCGCCTCTGCCCTTGTCGCCCCTGCCGGCCCTTCTGCCCCTGCCACTGCCCCTGCCCATGCCCCTGCCCCTGCCAAAGAGAAGAAAGGGACGAAGGGCAAGGCGACAGGGACCACCATAATATTGCCATCCAGGACCTCTGCTGGCCCTGCCGACGCTGCCCCTGCCACTGCCCCTGCCCCTGCCCCTGCCCCTGCCCCTGGCCCTGACAGAGGGAAGAAAGGGACGAAGGGCAAGGCGACAGGGACAACAATTATTGCACATACAGCTGGCTGACCTTGGCTTGCCAGCGACTCACAGACACAACTTCCCTCCCTCCCTCCCTCCCTCCCACGGTCCACCCACCCACCCACCAACCACACCACTCCCATAACCTCCGTTCCCGCCTATAAACTCTCTCATATTTCGCTTATATGTCGAATATTTGGTCTATATGCGGCATATTTCTTGGTATATGGGTGGCCTACATACATACACGTACTTTATATAGCATGAGAGTGCTTAAAATACGATATATGTACGTGATATTTCAGTCAGCACACCCTGTACTCTTCATACCTTCCCGCATAAACTCTCTACCTGTGTTCCCGCCTCTAAACTCATTCAGAATTTGCTTATATGTCGCATATTTGGTCTATATGCGGCATATTCCTTGGTATATGGGTGGCCTACATACATACACATACGTACACATATGTACACAATACACATACTCTACACAGCATAACAGTGCTCAAAATAAGATAAATACGCGGAGTTACGGCCTAACCAACCCTCCCCTCCCTCTCCTCCTACCCCCTGGGCGCGTGAATATTCACCCGGGAAATCTTGCCGCGCGATGCCATTCGCTCCACTTTTTTCAACTACGAACTGTCCCCCCCACCCCCCCAGACATTTTTTGTGGGGTCAAATATATATGGCTCGATGCGCGCGAACATTCCCTACACGTTGATGTACTTTTCATCGATATTTGCAAGGGGCGCCCAAATCGTCATACCTTTCGCACAGGGGTGCCTGTATACTATAGGGGCTGCACAGCGGAGAGGTTAAGCCAGTGATTTCCGGCAACAGAGTCATTGACAATAATACATTTGAATAATAACTGTAAAATAATACACACACACATACACACACACACACATACGAGACCATGAATGTTACATCGGGGTTGGTTTGGAAAAGCATTATCAAAACTCTCTCACTGTGATGAACAGTATGAAGTAACTATGTATTGTGTAACTACATAAACACCTAGGAATATCTGTGAAATATTTAGATAAATACGGTGTAAATTGTAAGCATTATTTTAACATTATTTTATAAGAAAGTCAGTCCTTCCCAGCGACACTATCATTGACAAATATAGCTGAACATTAACTTACATAACTATACAATTACTGTGTAAATTGTAACAAAAATAAATATATATATACCGGTATATATATATAATTATATATATATATATCTATTGCCTGACGCCGTGATCCCCGAAGGGGTGGCCATGAACGAACCGTGCCCATGCACCTCTGTCCCAAGTCAGTCGACGCACCTCCTCCCAACCAGCACTTCCTTTATTCATATACTTCCTCACTCCATCCTTCCACCACTTCTTCGGTGCACCTCTCCCTCTCTGTCCTTCCACCTCGCTCTCGTACACCCTCTTAGTCATTCTCTCGCTTTTCATACGTTCCATATGGCCGAACCATCTCAAGTTGTTCCTTTTCCCACTTTCCAGCACATCTACCTCCACACCACACCTCCTTCTTACTTCCTCATTTGTCTGTTTATCGCTCCATATAACTCCGCACGCACTTCTCAAGTAACTAATTTCCACCCCTCTCATTCTTGGTCTGAGTCTCTTCCCGAACGTCCATGCTTCGCTTCCGTAAGTTAGTGTTGGGATTACCACACTTTACTCAACACACTGCCCAGATACTTAAAGGAACTGACGATCTCCATAGCCTGACCATTCAACTTTACATCACACTCTATTACTTCATCCCTTTCAAAGACCATAACCTTGCTCTTCCCCGCATTTACCTTCAAATTCCGTTTTTCGCACACTGTTCCAAACTCATTTACCAGCCCCTGCAACTCCCATTCATTATTGCTCATCAGAACTGTATCATCCGCAAATAGCAGTATAGGCAGCTTCCACTCATTTCCCTCCCTTTTCAGCGATATACCAACATCCACTGCTCTTCCTAGTATTTCTTTCATGACTCCATGCATATATACAGTAAACAACCACGGGGACAACACACACCCCTGTTTCAACCCAACATTCAGGTCAAAGAACTCGCTCTGCTCATTCTCCACACGTACTGCCGCCTTTGCACTCTCACACATGCTCTTCACTGCTTTCAGCAACTTGCCATCTACTCCGTATATTCTAAGAACTTTCCACATACCTTCTCTATCCACTCTGTCATAGGCCTTCTCCAAGTCCATAAAGGCAACATGCACCTTATGTTGCTTTCCAGATATTTCTCCACAACACAATTCAGGGTGAGAATCTGATCTACACATCCTCTTCCCTTCCTAAAACCTCCCTGCTCGTCGCCTATCCATTTCTCCATTCTCACTTTCACTTTCTCAATCACTACCCTACTGTACACCTTCCCTACTATGCTTAGAAGACATATTCCTCGGTGGTTACAACACACTCCTCTTTCTCCTTTGCCCTTATATAGGGGGACTATTATGCCAGTCTTCCAGTCATTGGGTGCCCTCCCCTTCTCCCATGCTAGTTTGCCCATTTTCCATACCCATTCGATCACTATCTCACCACCATACCTCAACATTTCCCCACACACTCCATCTGTTCCTGGTGCTTTTCCCAACTCCACTCTTTTCATGGCTTCCCACACTTCTGACTCCTGATCCCCACCTCCTCCTCCACCACTTCTCTTATTCTCCCACCCATACCATATCCAACTATGTTCGCTGGCTCTTCATTCCTTACATTTAGCAACTCCATCAATTTACATTGAAGTACTCCCTCCATCTTCCGACTCTCTCTTGCGTCTCGGCTAGCATTCTCCCATTCTTATCTTTCACACTCTTACTATATATATATATATATATATATATATATAAATATATATATATATATATATATATATACTGTATATATATATATACTGTATATATATATATATATATACATATATAGATGGACGCATTGTGCCCCTGTACATAGCAAGAAGACAAGCTTGTGTAAAGATCCCCCGGAGGCGGTTGAGCACACCCATCTTCTGTGAAGCTGTTTTTAGCAAGAGTGGTGATATGATCATTCCAAGAGAAATCAGGAGAAACAGAGACACCAAGAATATTAAGAGAAGATGAAGGGTTAATTATAAAGAGTATATTAGAGATAGTAGAGATATCAGAAGATAATGTAGGTGCTTTATGGCCTCCTTATGTGAGTTTTGGAGTTACTGCTGTGAATGATGTTATGGAAGGCTAGTTGAATAGTGTAATGAGTGAATGGGGCTGGAAGTGCAGTTGAGAAGGTCGTTAATAAATAATAGGAAGATAATTGGAGATAGGGCAGAACCCTGAGGAACACCAGAGCTGATAGCTTGAGGAAGTGAACAATGGCCATCGACAACCGCAGCTATGGAACCGCCGTAAAAGAAATTAGAGACAAAGACACAGATGGAGGGATAGAAACCGAAAGAGGATAGTTTGGAAATGAGGGATTTGTGCTAGACTCTATCGAAGGCTTTCGATATGTCTAGCGCAACAAAAATAGTCTCGCTGAATTCCCAAATGGAGGATGACCAAGAGTTAGTCAGATAAGAAAGAAGATCACCAGTAGAGTGGCCCTTAAGGATGCCATGCTGGCGGTCTGAGAGTAGGTTATTGGAAGGTAAATGCTTAAGACATTTTTAGGTAAGAATAGTTTCAGAAACTTTAGAGATGCAAGAAATTAGAGCAATTGGACGATAGGATTGAGACGGTCACTCTTCTTTGGGACAGGTTGAATGAGAGCAAATTTTCAGCAAGAAGGGAAGACGTTAGAGGAGAGACAGAGACAAAAGATTTTGCCTGGGCAGGGAGTCAGCACGGAAGCACAGTTTTTTAGTATAACAGGAGGAACACAATCCGGTCCGTACGCCTTCTTAGTATTAAGCCCAGAGAGGGTGGAAAGTACATCCTTAAAAGATATTATAACATTAAGCATAAGTAGGAGAAAGGGGGAATGGAGAGGGAGGAATAGCACCGGAATCATCCAGAGTGGAGTTTTTAGCAAAAGTGTTAGCAAAGAGTTCAGCTTTGTCAGAGGAAGAAGTGACCGTACTGCCATCAGAGTGGAAAAGAGGAGGGAAAGACACAGAAGAAAAAATGTTGGAGAGGTTTTTGGCTAGATGCCAGAAGGCTTGGGAAGAGCTAGAGCTGGATAGTTCAGTGCATATATTATTGATGAAAGACTGTTTGGCAAGTTGAAGAATAGATTTGGCTTGATTCCGGGCAGAATCAAGGAAGTATGAAATTCTTGAGTTTGATGGCCACGGTACCGTTGAATGCTTCCTCTTTATTGCAGACAGCTGTAGAACAAGCGTGAGAAAATAAAAACAAATTTGTATTAGACTGAGAGAAAGAAAATTAAATGTATGCTTCCATGCCCGAGAGGATTAGCTTGGTAATATACTCCCCAAATCCTCAGTAACAAACAATACCATTGTTATATTAACATACAGTATAGTATGTTGATCATCTGACATTATGTATAAGAATGCCAGGATAATAAGAGTGAAAAAATAATCTGAGTGAAATATATGAAGTGGTGTCAGAGATGCTCTTGTTCGATTCTACTCAATGACTGAAAAGAGGTTATACCTACCTACCTATGTCACCTATGTGGAGTTCGGCATTCTTGCTAGTGACACCGAGGAGCGCACCGGTCTTCGTTGTTGTTTGAAAATTAGTGCAGCAGACTGTTCGAAGGGGCGGAGCGCTCCCCTGCGAAAATGGGCTCGTCTGGCACTCTTTGTAGTTCAACATCGAGAGCTCTCTTGAAGCTGTCTAACGAGACATCTGTCATGTCTCTTACTCGCCGCGAAAGTTTGTTGAAGAGACGTGCTCCTCTATGTGATAACCAGCCCTCTCACAGAGAGCCCATAGCCCCCGATTATATATAAGAAAACACAATGTTAACTGTGAACAATTTGTAATATAGTATAATATTATTATTTACCTGATACAAAACCAAAATTGTTGGATCTACGTATTCTTTTTTTCCTAGAGAAACCACTGAAATACAAGGATGAAGTCACAGTCGGTGCCAACAAACGGACTTAGTTTTGGCGGCAACATCCAACTGGCTGCTGTCACCAGCGAAGTTCCTTGATTTTTCAAGCAATTTAATGTTTATTGTGTTTACTGTTATCACTGCATTTATATAGATAATGCCAATTGATCAACATACTATATCTTAAGAAAAACAATGGTTGGCTTGTTACTTAGGATTTTTGGAGTATAGTATCATGAAATTTGTAGTGTAATGCTACTAAAGGCAATTGACTCAGTGAGCTGGAGAAGCGCATTATAGCGAGGTCATGGCGATTTTAATAATATTGTGAAACACATATACAAATATCTCCTTATGCTATCACTTTGGTCATTCGCTGAATTGCCAGTTGATGCAGAAGTTTTAATTTTGTATTATTAATTATGTTGAATGCTCCTCATCTCTTTGTCTTCTGACGTCACTCATGCCAGCAAATACAAACTTATCTCACACATTTATGCACACACTCAAACTTAAAAGCACCGTATTTGATGTTTTACAAGTAGTTTATTAATATGCTACAGATATTTCATCGGCATACATCTAAATAAGAGGAGCAAGGCACGGACAATCTTCGCCTCTCATTGGCTGAAGTTAAAGTCCTGAAAGCCAATCAGGAGTGACCTCTGAAACGCCCCCAGGTTCCAGAATCATGCTTCAATTGAATAGAGTATGGTTGCAGTAGGGAAAAGATAGTAGAGAGGAGGATGGGGGTGTAATAGAGGTAGAGGGAGGAAGAAGATGGAAGAATATGCATGTACAGGTATATTGACTGTACAGAAGAATGTAAGTTCTATTTGTTTTGATAATCATTTTACTTTGGTGTTGAGGGATCTGAGGGTCCTGACTGACTTTTCTTAAATGTTTCAAAGGTTGAGAACCTCTTTTGGGAGATGTTGAATGAGTTTTTGGGATGGAGCCTGCGAATGTATATTTAACTGATCAAATAAAATGTTACACATATGCACAGAATTGTGCATATTTGTCAATGCACTAATGTTCTGCAAGTTTGGGTTGGGGAATGTAAGTGGTGGTGCCACAGATGATAATGTAAGTATTACCAATTACATTACATCTTGTACAATACTAAGTGTTGAGGATTTCAAAAGGGTTACGATAAGAAGATGATCACCGGGTCAATACACAACCTAGTGTAACTTCCTTAGCTTTGGTTACATACTTTTATCATTTATATTGTTTTCCTTCAATCATTCCCTGATTACAAAATAACTGAGAGACCCAAGGTGTATAAATGTAGCCAATGAACTATAGGAGCGGTAATTGGGTGTGTGTATTAGATGATATGTGGTGCAAATGATAATACATGGACTGTAGTAATACTCCTTCCCCAGCATGCTTAAACCCCTTAGTTTTGATATGTTAAGACATTTGCCTCATTATTTAGACGATTTCAATATTTGATTGTGCCATTTAGGTGTTAATATTGTTGTGCTGGTGAGCGATAGCGAGCTTGCAATTTAGGAGGAACCAGCCCTCGGCCAGGGCATTAACAAATGTAGAAATTGATCTCGAAAGGATGTATTTTAAAAGTTTGATGAAGGTCTAGGGAGTACTGTAAAGGTAAATTAGATAAATAGATAAATAAACAGATACACATCTCCCCATAACAAATTAGGTACCGGTACAGTTCTCTCACCTACCGCTTAATATGCTATTCACAGACACTCACTGAATGTCATTAAAAAGTTGTATTGTGTGCAGCTCTAATGGCCACAGCGATCGTGACGTTATCGGAATTAATAATTGTCGCATTACCATTATAAAAAGTAATTGCAATTAGTTAAACACAAAATGTGAATTAATATTTGTAGATAGTTTCCAGTTAAAAACACAGCAGCTATTCATGTACAAATTATTGTTTTTCCCCAAGTTATACATTTATGTGTAATAAGTTTGTATCCCCGAGCGACAAAATTATGATGACAAATTACTGTTAAAAAAAATCCATAAAAATCTCCTACTCATATAATTACTGGACATCAGAATTTCATAATGAAAAGCTGATTATTTTTGCGTAACGATTATAGAAGTGGAATATTAAAGGTACAAGCAAGAAAAATCGTATTTTATATATTTTGATTTCGAAAAAGTATATATACTGTATATATATCTGGATTAATTAAATTCATTATCCAAACTTACGTCTTGGTAGGTTTGACCTGGAGGGTATGGAGACAGTGGAAGAGGTGAGCAAAGTGTTTAACCCTTCTTTACCGGCCTATGCGGTTTATTTATGTGTACCGCCCAGCGGGGTGTTTTTAGCCAAAATAGGGCTGTTTACGTGATCATTTTCATGCCTAAATAAGACCCAGAACGTAAAACAAGTATCTATCCCTGAAAGGGCATAAACAGAGCTTTCGAATGACACCATAACGATCCTTGTATGATGGATAGTTTTCTTGCAATAACCGTGCAACGCGAGTGCAAAAAGCAGGTAATTCGGTACTTTCGGTACATAATTGAGTATGTAGCGAGTGAGAGAGGGAGGAGGGAGCTGAGATTTGTGTCAGTAGGTTCGCCGCGGTGGTCTGGAGCAGTCATACGCTCGCTAGTCTCCTGCCACCACTTGTCTCTCTCTCTCAGCCACATTACGTGCTGAAATTGCCACTCGACCTATGTCGAGCGCCGCCACATAGTCCAGCTTTATTAAATAACACTTAAGTGGTGAGCCGCTTTTTAAGGGTTAAGGAAGAGATATGTGCAGCATGTGAGGAGGTATGTGGAGTAAGGAGAGAGAGGGAGGGGAGTGAAGGGTACAGTATGGTAGACTGAAGAGGTAAAATTAGTTGTGGAAGGCAAGAAAAAAAGTATAAAGAGTGGTTGGGTAGTAGAGGGAATGAAGATTTGGAGAGACAGAAAAGAGCGAGGTACTTGGAGAAAAAGGGAGTGGTGAAGAGAGTAGCGAAGGAAAGTAAGAGAAGAGTAGATGAGGAATTTGGAAAGAATCTGAGTGTAAAATGGAGGGAGTGTAAGAAACTGTTCTGGAAAGAAGTCAAGAAAGTTAGGGAAGGTAGCAAGGGAAACAGTAAGGGTGTGAAAGATAAGAATGGGCGAGTGCTAGCTGAGAAGCAAGAGAGAGTCGAAAGATGGAAGGAGTACTTCAACAAATTGCTGAATGTAAGGAATGAAGCACAAGCAGTCATAGTTGGATGGGGTATGGGAGGGACAAGAGGAGAAGTAGTGGAGGAGGAGGGCGGGATCAGGTCAGAAGTGTGTGAAGCCATGAAAAGAGTGAAGTTGGGGAAAGCACCAGGAATAGATGGAGTGTGTGAGGAAATGCTGAGGTGTGGTGGTGAGATAGTGATCGCATGGGTATGGAAAATGTGCAAACTAGCATGGGAGAAGGGGAGTGCACCTGATGACTGGAAGACAGGCATAATAGTCCCCCTATAAAACGGTAAAGGGGAAAGAGGAGTGTGTGGTAACCTCCGAGGAATATGTCTTAGAAGCGTAGTAGGGAAGGTGTACAGTAGGGTAGTGATTGCGAGAGTGAGAGCAAGAATGGAGAAATGGATAGGAGACGAGCAGGGCAGGCTTAGGAAGGGAAGAGGATGTGTAGATTAGATTCTTACCCTGAAATGTGTTGTGGAGAAATATCTGGAGAAACAACAAAAGCTGTATGTTGCCTTTATGGACTTGGAGAATGCCTATGACAAAGTGGATAGAAAAGGTATGTGGAAAGTACTTAGAATATACAGAGTAGATGGCAAGTTGCTGAAAGCAGTGAAGAGCATGTATGAGGATGCAAAGGCAGCAGTACATGTGGAGAACGAACAGAGCGAGTTCTTTGATCTGAATGATGGGTTGAAACAGGGGTGTGTGATGTCTCCGTGGTTGTTTACTATATAAATGAATGGAGTCATGAAAGAAATACAAGGAAGAGCAGTGGATGTTAATGTATCGCTGATTAGGGAGGGAAACGAGTGGAAGCTACCTGTACTGCTGTTTGCTGATGATACAGTTCTGATCAGCGATAATGAATGGGAGTTGCAGGGTCTGGTAAATATGTTTGGAACAGTGTGCGAAAAACGGAATCTGAATGTAAATACGGGAAGAGCAAAGTCTTCGAAAGGGGTGAAGCCACAGATTATGAGGTGAAGTTGAACGGTCAAGCTATGGAGATTATCAGCTCATTTAAGTATCTGGGCAGTGTGCCGAATAAAGGTGGGAGTATGGATGAAGAAGTGAGGGAGAGGATGCAACAGGGGAAGAGGGTTGTAGGAATTCTGAAAGCAATAACAAGAAACAGGGTGGTCAGTATGGAAGTGAAGAAATCCTTGCATGACAGTTTGGTAATACCGACACTGACTTACGGAAACAAAACATGGACATTGGTGGAGAGACTCAGACCAAGACTGGGAGGGTGGAAATTAGTTACTTGAGAAGTGCGTGCGGAGTTACATGGAGTGATAGACAGATGAATGAGGAAGTAAGATGGAGGTGTGGTGTGGAGGTAGATGTGCTGGAAAGTGGGAAAAGGAACACCTTGATATGGTTTGGCCATATGGAACATATGGGAAGTGAGAGAATGACTAAGAGGGTGTACGAGATCGAGGTGGAAGGACAGAGAGGGAGAGGTAAACTGAGAGAGAAATGGAAGGATGGATTTAAGAAGTACAGTATATAAATGAATGCGGGGCTATTTGGGAGTAGGGGCGTCGACTGACTGGGGACAGAGTTGCATGGAGGTGTTTCGTTCGTGGGCACCCTTTCGGGGATCACGGCGTCAGGCAATATATATATATATATATATATATATATATATATATATTTTGTTTTTGTTTTTTGTTTTTTCTATGTGAGTGAGGGAGACACAAGGCAGAACTGCCCGTAGCGAGTGCCTCCCCCAGATTTGAAAGAGTGACAGGGCCAAAATTAAGGGACGTTTGAGCCAAATATATATATACTGTATATATACTGGTATATATATACCGGTATATATATATATATATATATATATATATATATATATATATATATATATATATATATATATATATATATATATATATATATATATATATATATATATATCATATAAGTGTATACTACCAAATCCATATGCAATTTCCAAAATCCACTATGAAATGAGAAGAGTATGCAGAAAATCAATCACATTATATTTTCTATCTCCAAAGAATGTTTGTTGAAGTGACGTAGCACATACAATAGTTTCCAAATATCGCTGGGAATAGTTCTGGAAGGCCATTGGGAACACTTCAGGAACGATATTGTGAGATGGTGGGTGCGAAGGAAATGATGATCGAAGTGGGATATAAGTTGAATCTCAACCAGGGCAACGGGTTTATATGAGAAAAACAAAGAGAGAGAGAGAGAGAGATAGAGACTACAAGGGAGGACCAAGGAAGTCAATCAACAACATGTCTAGCGACCCCTCAAGTTTGCTTACCCTCTAATGTACTGCTGCTCAAAGTTTCCAACAATGACGTATAGTTGGTAAGTGTCAATTGGAAAAGGGAAGTACTGCTCGAGGACTAGTGTCCCTGGTATAGTTTAGAATATTTTAGTGGGGGACAATTTCACAGCCATATAACACAGCCATACGTTATCCTTTAGATATCTGGGGAAAAGTGAGTTGCATCTCAGTTAATTATTCATGTATACATGTAATGATTCTCGATGTATCTGAGGTAAAAAAGAGAACAAATAGTTATTAATTTACAAATAAAGTCCGTCGGTCGCGGGTTTAAGTGCGATGTTTAAAGGATTAACGTTCCGCACCACAATCTATATCATCTCGAGGTAGCTCATTCTGCAAGTTTATAATCTCGATTTGAAGAAGAATTTCTTGGAGTTAAAAGATTTACCAATGATTTTGCAACCATTTCCCTATGCGTAACTTGATTGGTCAATCATAAAGAACTTATTACAGTTCATGTGGTCGATGCTTTTGATGGTTTTGAAGACTTGAATTACCTTATATCTTTATCTGTGTTACTTTAAACAAAATAGATTTAATTCTCTAAGACGCTCAAGGTAAGGTTATATTTTTTAGATTAGGTATAATTTCGGTAACTTTACGTTGAACTCGTTCCAGTTTGTCAATATCGTTATGGTATTAGTGGCACCAGGATTTAACGCAATATTCCAGAAGAGGACGGACTAAAAAATTGTAAAGAGTGAGGATTACATCTTTGGATTTATGCTCAAATGAATTAACTATAAAGCCAAATATTTCATCATCATCATCATCAATCTGACGCCCCACTTCCAGAGGAAGCGCCCCAAAAGGAATGGCCATGACAGAAACTGCCTCCAGGCCCCTAGACATGCCTCCACTGACCCACTCTACAGTGCCAAAATTATAACCCTTAGCAACGATGTAGCAGACTCAGAGCAGTCCCTCAACGGATGGCAGTTCCACCACTGGTTTGCTATTTTATTTACTCCAGTGGGACTCTGGCTGGATGCATACCAAGCACAGGGATTTTCTGAAGCTTGGAACCAGTGGTCTACTGCTTCAGAAGCTCTTGCACCAACAAAGTGGCAGGCGGTGGGGCCGCCGCATCCCTACGCCAAAGAGAGAAAGGCCAACTTGTGCCAGTGGGCTGTGAGAGTAAGACACTAGGGAACCAAGGGGCACACCATAAATGGCCCAATTGCCTTCACCACTCTCGGGAAAAAAGTTAGAAATAAGTCAGAACCGGCTATTGGAAGTAGAGGACACCAACCCTCACTCCGACAGATCCAGCCCACCACACATATTTTGATTGCCTACTTAACCCGACACTAAAGTCAGTCAGAGAGGAGGGTCACATCCGTCGCGGTCCGGGATTTTTCGACTATCCCGCGGGATACTGGTGATTAAACTTCCAAAAAACACACACAAAAACAAACGTAGTGTCGCGGTTCTGTGAAGTGCAAAATCGAACCGATTGATAAAATATCTGGAGAGATATACGCGTTTTGGAGAAAATATCCGTAAACTCCTACAGCAGTGCCACGGCGCTGGTCTAGGACAGGCCTAGGGCAGGCCCATAAGGCGGGTGGAAAGAAGAAGGGAAAGAAAAAACCGTTACGTCCCCAAAGCAAAGTGTTAGCTCTATATTCCTATGAAATCAAACAGGGCTATGGAAAAATAGGAAGCCTAAGTTAAAAGTGATAGTGAACATCGTATATCACGTAAATAAACTAGGAAAGTATAATACAGAGAATTAAAGTCAGGGGAACTTTTAACTTTTAGCTTGGGAACAGGACGTATGCTGTAAACAAAATACCCTCAGTGACCGCAAAGACCATAAACACCTATATCCCCTCGCTCTCCTGGACACGTCCCCTCCCCTCCCCCTATACGATTTTACCAAAAGCGAAACTTAACCTCGACAGGAAAGGGTACCGACAAAACAAATATCGTAAATAATAGCAAACAGAGAAAAACAATATTTAAACAAATTAATCAGTGCAGATAATTTCTCGACCATATCGCAGGTTAGTAGTGACGTTATTGGAGAGAAAGATCTCCCACGCAACCAAATGTGGTGAAAATTCGAACCTGAGCAGTGTTGAATCAAGTTGATAGGTAAAATATGAAAATTAAAATATATAATAATAATAATAACTATATTATACAGGTATAGGTAGCCTGGAAAGTTCGTTATTTTCCTAGAGTGCCTTATATTCCGTTAAACAGTCGACCAAAAACGGGAAAAGTGGTTAGGGCAGTGAGAATTCTGTTTCATAAGATAATTATTGAAAGTGTTACTTAAAGTTTTAACATAACGAGTGTAAACGAGTGGCACTCCTCCCCCCCCCCCCCCCCACCCCACCCCACCCCCACACACACACACACTCCCCACAAACCGCGTAACAAACACCTCCTTGTCCTCCAAGCCCCCCCCGCCCCCCGCTCCCTCTCTCTCTTCTCAAATGTGGTGAAAATTCGAACCTGAGCAGTGTTGTATCAAGTTGATAGGTAAAATATGAAAATTATAATAGATACTATATATACTGTAGGTAGCCTGGAAAGTTCGTTATTTTCCTAGAGTGCCGTATATTCCGTTAAGCAGTCGACCAAAAACGGGAAAAGTGGTTAGGGCAGTGAGAATTCTGTTTCATAATATAATTATTGAAAGTGTTACTTAAAGTTACTTAAAGTTTAAACATAACGAGGGTAAACGAGTGGCACTCCCCCCCCCCCCCCCTCACACTCTCACAAACCGCGTAACAAACACCTCCTTGTCCTCCAAGCCCCCCCCCCCCTCTCTCTCTCTCTCCCCCATGTAAGGGTGGGTGGGGGAAATTTTTTTTTTTTTTTTTTTTACCAGAGACAACTGTACGAGTTGTAAGATGAATATACACATCCATGAAGGCACCGCATGTCGGATATGCAAGCAACCATATCACTGGATTTGCATAGGATTGACACCAATAAATGAGGCGTACAATACAAGAGGGAAGAACCTCCATTTCTGCGATAGTTGTTTCGATATCACATGGCAAGTCATACAGACTGTAGAAAATACAGAAGTACAAGATAGACGGAAATATAGCCAAGACATAGCTACCTTTCACAGAAAATGGGGAACTATTGGGGCCTCAGGGCCCATACAAATATCACAACCCACACACACACACCTTCCCATGATAATGTCCACATTGCCTCCTGCACATCAACACACATCGCCTGCCGAACAACAACCTTTCGCACCCTACATATACACAAACCCTGTCGCACATCTCCCGACACCTCCCCAGACCCAGAAAACACCCACATTAATCCCATCTATGGCCATTGACCACCCTACTGCTGTTGATCAAATAAAATTGCAGGATGAACGTAGGATGCAACAAGCCCCCATATCAGGCTCCCCTTCCACATCGTCTCCCCCCTCACCACTGCCACCTGCCCACCTACAACCGACCCGTAACTCCACCCCCCTGCAGGCCTCACCCACCCATACACCAAGCCCACTATCACCCACAACCACACTTAGCTCACCACATAACCCCTTGCAGCCCCAGCCACACCTACTGGGGTTGTCTACACCGGTGTGCAGATATTATCTGGAAAGAAGGTGCTACTTTGGTCAAAAGGGCGAATATAATGGGAATTCATGTAGATTTGCTCATCCCAAAATTTGCAACTACATAACCAGTCATGGAAAATGTAGATTTGGTAAAACCTGCAAATATCACCACCCATCCCTTTGCAAGACATCACTTGAGAACAAGACCTGCTACAATATGAAATGCCCAGCTTTTCATATTAAAGGGACTTAGAGATATGCTAGACCTAACACGAATGGTAGCCCAAAAAACTCTCTAGCTATGCGAGGACGAGACAGAGGAAAAAGGCAAGGAGGGAAAGGGCAGATGAAGATGAAGAGACTGAGGGAGATGGAAGAGCACATAGAACACCTCGAGCACCTCCTGGCCTCCCAAGAGTGGCCAATACATCCCGAAGACTATTAGGTACACATAGTACTCCAAACAATCCCTCCCCAATCTTGTTTGCAAATATCCAAGGCCTAAAAAATAGAACCACGAACAAAGTACCATTTATTAGGGGCCTGCTAGAAAAAGGAAACGCTATATTTGCGGCTCTCACAGAAACTCACATTATAGATCAGGAAGATAGTGAGGTATGGATTCCTGGTTACAACCTACATAGGGCGGACAGAACGCATAGATCACATGGAGCTGTAGCCTTGTACATACATGACTAACTGATATGTACTGAATTCCTAAATAACAGTAATGAAGTGGTGGAAATACTTGGAGTTAAAATAGAATCCCTAAATTTAGCAGTTATTGTTACATACAGGCCTCCAGACTCATCCCGAGAAGAATTCAAAACCCAGCTCAACAAAATAAAATCAGGAGTGGAAACCCTGGGGAACCCAACACCAAATATTATATGGCTAGGAGACTTTAACCTACCAAACATTAAATGGAGACAACTAGAAAACCAGTTAGTGGCAAATAACACCGGAGAAGCAAATACTAATACGAGAGAGCTTTTTGAACTTTGTGATTTTTTTAGTCTTACCCAACATATTGCTGAACCCACACTGGAAAACAATATCTTAGACCTGGTCTTCACTAACAACGTCTCTCTAGTACACAGCATTAACATATCGGACACAACATACTCAGATCATAAATTAATTGAGATCAAAACAACCTTAGAAAGTGTACAGACAACCTCAGAATCGAGAACAAAAACCGGCCCCTTCATTAAATTTAACTACAATAACAAAAACATTAGGTGGGAAGAGGTAAATCAAGAAATGGAGGAAATAGACTGGGAAGATTTAATGATAACCTGACACCAGCAGAATGTCTAGTCTTAATTACAGAAACCATGACCCAAATCTGTAGCCACCATATACCTGCAAGACAAACAAAACGAAGAAGCAAACAAGATCGGGAAAGGAGGAGGCTGTACAGAAGAAGAAAATTACTCACACAAAGACGCACACATCAAAATCTACAGGATAGGCAAAAGGTCGAAATAGATAGAGAAATTGTGGAAATTGAACAAAGGCAAAGAATATCATATGAACTACAACATATGGAAGAGGAGAGGAAAGCTATTGCAGGTATAAAGGAAAATTCCAAATACTTCTTTTCATACGCCAAACAAAAGGCTAAAACAACATCAAACATCGGCCCACTGAGCAAAGGGGACGGCTCTTTCACAGGGGACAAAAAGGAAATGAGCGAACTCTTAAGCAGGCAGTATGAAATGGCATTCAGTGAGCCTGATGAAACAAAAGTCATCAGAGACCAAAATATATTTTTCATGGAAACCTCCCCCACGGAAACCTCTCAGATGCTGGATATTGATTTCGGTCCAAAAGATATAGAAGAGGCCATTTCCAACATGCCATCCCACTCGGCACCAGGCCCGGACTCATGGAATTCGATCCTAATAAAAAAATGTAAGGAAAACCTCTCAAAACCCCTGGCTATAATGTGGAGAAGGAGTCTAGACACTGGTGACATACCAGATAGCTTGAAAAATGCAATAATTGCCCCACTGCATAAAGGAGGGAGTAAAGCACTACCAAAAAACTACCGCCCGGTAGCTCTAACCTCTCACATCATTAAAGTTTTCGAGCGAGTCCTGTGAAGCAAAATTTCAACATTCATGGAGGCAAATGAACTACACAACACCGGTCAACATGGGTTTAGAGCGGGAAGATCATGTCTCTCACAACTTTTGGAACACTATGACAAAATTCTTAAAGCGCTAGAAGAAAAGAAAAACGTGGATGTCATTTACACCGATTTTGCTAAGGCATTTGATAAATGTGACCATGGTATAATAGCCCACAAACTGAAAGCAAAAGGTATAACTGGGAAAATCGGACGGTGGATATACAATTTCCTCGTAAACCGAAAACAATCGGTAGCAGTAAACCAAGTCACTTCTGAGCCTTCGGATGTCAAAAGCTCAGTGCCCCAAGGAACAGTGCTAGCGCCCCTTCTGTTCCTCATACTAATTTGCGACATAGATACCAACACCAGACACAGTACGGTGTCGTCTTTTGCTGATGACACAAAATTAAGTAAGATAGTAAACACACAAGAGGACACGGGCCGACTGCAGGAAGACATGAATGTAGTGTTCCAGTGGACCAGGGAAAACAACATGCAATTCAATGAGGAAAAATCCAATTAATACGGTACGGAGATAATAATGGTGTTAAAGAAATTACAAATTACTTAACGGAATCTAACCACATAATAGAACGGAAAGACAGTGTGAAAGACCTTGGGGTATTAATGTCTGAAAATATGGGTTTCAAAGTACATAACCAGGTCAAAGTGGCGGCTGCGAAACGTCTAACGGGTTGGATTCTGCGTACTTTTAAAACACGCGGTGAATTGCCTATGATAACGCTCTTCAAATCTCTAGTGCTACCGCGGCTTGAATACTGTAGCGTATTAACATCCCCATACAAAGCAGGTGAAATAAATGACGTAGAGAGTGTACAAAGAAATTTCACTTCGCATATAAGTTCGATAAAACATCTACACTATTGGGAGTGTTTAAGAGCACTGAATCTGTACTCACTGGAACGTAGAAGAGAATGTTACCTAATAATATACACATGGAAAATCGCAGAGGGTTTAGTACCAAACCTACATACTCCGATAGTCATGAAATTCAGTGATAGGAGAGGCTGGGAATGCGAAATCCCCCGCATGAATAACAGGGGTGCTATGGGCTCTCTGCGAGAGGGCTGGTTATCACACAGAGGCCCATGTCTCTTCAACAAACTCCCACGGCGAGTAAGAGACATGAGGGACATCTCGTTAGACAACTTCAAGAGAGCCCTAGATGTCGAACTGCAAAAAGTGCCAGACGAGCCCATCCTCGCAAGGGAGCGAGCTGTCGCTTCAAACAGTCTACTGCACCAAATCACCACCCATAACGAGGGGCGTCGCGCTCCTTGGTGCCGCTAGAGGAGCGGCGAACACATCCAAAGGTATCCAAAGGTAACACGTAAACGGCGGAAAAGCTCTTAAGAGGTTTTACTGGGCGATGGCGGCAAAGCTCTTAACCTCTCCGCGGCGCACAGGTTTTTTTTTACACCTATGTACTGTGAGCACGTATGATGATTTTGGGACCCATTGCTAATTTCGTTAAAAAGTACATCAGCGTGTAGGGAATGTTTGCGTGCATCGGCCCATATATATTTGACCCCCCCAAAAATGTCTGGGGGGGGGTGGGGGAACGGTCCGTAGTTGAAAAATGTGGAGCGAATGGCACCGCGCGGCTAGATTGTCATCGAGCGGCGAGATTTCCCGGCCGAATTTTCACGCGCCCAGGGGATAGAACCTGAGGGAGGAGGGGGTGGGTTACCGCGTAATATCACGTATATCTCCTTTTTTTATCCCTTTTAGGCTATGTAGAGTACGTATACGTGTGTAGGCCACCCATATAACAATGAATATGCCTCATAGTGACCAAAAATTGCAATATATAAGGGAATTATCAATGAATTTTTAGGTGGGAATGAAGACGGGTTGGAGGTTTGGCGGCAATTTATGAGATGAGAGTGTGGTTTGCGCTATAATATCACGTATATCTCGTACTTAGAGCACTGTCATG
Source organism: Paralithodes platypus (assembly GCA_032716605.1). Lineage (NCBI taxonomy): Eukaryota > Metazoa > Arthropoda > Malacostraca > Decapoda > Lithodidae > Paralithodes > Paralithodes platypus. The sequence goes on from CM064541.1 coordinate 13,209,299, forward strand.
CTATAATACAGACTTGTATGTATGTAGACGTCCCATATAACAATATATATACCGCATATAGACCAATTCATGCGATATTTACGCACATTATCAATGAGTTTCTATGCGTGAACCAAGGTGTGATTGAGTTGTGCAGGGAATGGAAGGGGGAGAGGGTGTGTTGCGCCATAAATATCACATATATCTCGTACTTAGAGCACTGTCATGCTATAATACAGACTTGTACGTATGTAGACGTCCCATATAACAATATATATACCGCATATAGACCAATTCATGCGATATTTACGCACATTATCAATTAGTTTCTATGCGTGAACCAAGGTGTGATTGAGTTGTGCTGGGAATGGAAGGGGGAGAGGGTGTGTTGCGCCATAAATATCACGTATATCTCGTACTTAGAGCACTGTCATGCTATAACACAGACTTGTATGTATGTAGACGTCCCATATAACAATATATATACCGCATATAGACCAATTCATGCGATATTTACGCACATTATCAATGAGTTTCTAGCAGACGGAAGCATAAAAGGGTGGGTGGGGGTGGGTGGGTAGGAGAGAGGCAGGGAGTGAGTCGTGGAGAGAGTGAAGGCAGGGAGATCTATCAAGAAACATACGCAGCTGTGTGATAATTGTGGAGGCGCCCGAGGCGTATGGATGTCTTGGGATTTTGAACCTTATGTCTAGCAGGTGTCTGGGGTTCGTTGCCACCCAGAGGTCTACAATAACATGAGTCAGGAATGGAGAGAGAGAGAAAGTGAGACATGTGTATGTCGTACGTATAAATGGCTTTCAGAATTGCATTTTTATGCAAGCAGACATTGCATTTTAGACACATGTGAAGTACCACAGAAATATGTAGGCCATTGACTGTAAATAAAGTACTATATTATAGACCAGGAACGAGGGTGGTCAGTAAACATCGGCAGTTAACCTTTTTTGATAGAGAGCTAAATATAGACTGGTGTCGCCTGACACTTGCGAAAGGGTCGATTGCCACCAGAAAACTTTTATTTATTAATTTTCAAGTAATATGCAATCTAAATGTAGATTCGAGACCTACTGCAAGTATTTGTATGACAGTCATGACTATGTATAATCCAATATACGCGCGTAAGGGCGTAGGCGAGATATAAGAAAGATGGTTGAGCAATTTTCGACACCCACACAGTTATTATTCATGATTATTTACAATATTATACAATACAAATGTATTTGTGAAGAGTATTTTTTGCATTATTGTATTTATACAAATTTTGTTCCCAGACAAAGCTGGTGTGGCTGGAGGGAGCGGCAAGGGTCACCCACTGACCGCTTGACCGTGTGATAATGACTGGAGTCACACTGAGAGGGGCAATTTTGCTGAGTGTTTGGGCAATTTTTGACAGAATAAAGTTATATTATTACTAATTTTTAACAGAGACAAACTTTTATAAACCTTTGCATGATATAATTGATAATCCCATCAATTTACAAACGTAAATTGGTGGGATAATTTATTTTTTGTTGTATATTGTCATTTCGATTGTAGACACGAAGTTTTGAGTGACATTTGGTATGAGCTCCTGTGGCATGGTTGGTAAGGTCGCGGACTGGAAAACTCAAAGTGTGGTAGGGTAGTGAGATCGAATCCAAGAGGGAGTTATAGGGAAGGTTTTATAATGTTTAGATACATTTTGATAAATATTGTTTTTTACAAGATCATGCCATTGTATTCAAACAATATGAAATATTCATAGAATATATCATATTGTAAGAATACAATGACATGACCTTGTATTTTATTTTTTTTTTTTTTTTTTTTTTATTATCTTAGTAGGTTTGACAGGATTTATTGAAACATATTTATTTTGGTACAATTCATTTGAGGTAAGAAAATATTTACACATTATTTTGGCTATAACAAACATATATATTGATATACTAAAAAAGAAGGCATATTACATGGAAATCTTTGAAACTTATAAACTAAATAATGAAAGATACAATTATATAATGTAAAAAGCTATATCACATGGACATCTTTGGAACTTATACAATATATAATATATATGTAACATTATGAGGTAGCGTGATCAATTTGGTCAGGTCAGGTAAGGTAGGGCGCGAGTCCAGGGCAGGGCAGGGCAGGGGGCGGCACTCAGTAGTTTTTATACATGTGGTAGTCCCTGAAGCAGTCACCCAAGCAGAGTGCAACTTTGCACTCGGCGCACATTGAGGTGACTCTTTTGGTTATGTGGGGTTTCCTGACACTGGTGCTGCAGACGTGGCACTGCATCTGCCTGTGACGAGTGCCAACCAGCTCGGTGTTGGTTATGTAGTGTCTTTCCACACCCAGCTGGATGCGGTCAGGGACGTGATCCCCACGCCATGCCGTACGTCTGTGAGTGGTGGTGCCATACTTCTCCAGGAGTTGATATGCAACGTTGTACACAAACTCCCGGAATTTTAGCTTCTGGTTTGGGTGTCCATCTCTCTCTTCACCAACCACAAGTTGTAGGCGTTGAGCATCGTGATGTCAACTAGGTGGAGGAAGAGCTTGTGATACCACTTCACAGTCTTCCTCAGACACTCAACGCCTGACAGTTGACAGTCAGACTTGTCCACCAGGCGCATGTTCTTTGTGTAGTCCACTACCATGTCGGGCTTATAGATGGTCTTCTTGGTTCGGTAGTGGATTTACCAGAGTCCATCTGGGCACCTGTGTGGACTGTGGAAAGCAGGTGAACGTCTCTTTTGTCCTTCCACTTCAGGGCTACCACTTTCCCGGACTTTTCAAGTTGCTTGTACTTCTGCCCCCTTCGTCGCCTTCTTCGGACATGCCTCTCGCGGTGTTCCTGGGCCAGTTCGTCTTCAGAAGGTGTGTCACTGGAGGAGGCATCTGACAGAGGAATGACATCACCTGTGAACTTGGGCATACACTTTCTTGTCTTTCTGACAGTCCCACATGACCCCGTTTGGTTGTCATGAAGAAACTGGCAGAGAGCAGGAGAAGTATACCAGTTGTCAGTGTAGATGATGTGGCCTTTGCCCAGGTAAGGTGCCAACATTTTCCTGACGATGGCACCTGACATGCCCATGGGGTCACCGGCAGCGGCTTTCGGTACGTCAATGTCAGTTCCTGTATACACGATCATGTCAAGCACTATTCCTGTTTCACAGTCGCACAACACGAAGAGCTTGATTCCGAACCTATGCCTTTTCAAGAGGATATACTGCTTGAAAACAAGACGTCCTTTGAAGAGCACGAGCGACTCATCAATCACCAAATTGAGGAAGGGGTAAAAGTATTTCCTATACCTCTCCAACAACATGGTGAACACATCCCGAACTTTCCATATCCTGTCATTCCTGTTAGGATTTTCGTTGTCTGCAAAGTGCATAAATCTTAGCAGCAACAAAAATCTGTCACGAGTCATGAACTTATTGAAAGTTGGGGTGGCGATGAGAGGGTCGTGCTTCCAGTAGTGTTGCAACACATGCTTCTTGCAAAGAGGCATGAGGAACAACAAGGCAAAAAACGTCATGAATTCTTCAACAGTCGTATCCACCCAGCCTCGTATTCTCGCTTTTGGAGAAATGACGTCCAATTTGCCAAACACCCACCTGTAGTAGGCGTTTGTTTGGGCAACGATGTAAGTCATTACCTCCAAATCGAAAAAAGCGAGGAAGAACTCGCTTTCGTTTGAGTTTTCGTCACAGGGCCAGTCATCAGTTGTACCTGACGTACCAGGATTGAACTGGGGCACGTCAGGCACAAAATTGACCCCGTCAGACCACTCAAACGAAGGCATGCCAGGGATCGGAATGTCGTCTCCGTCTGCTTCTGCGTCTGAAATATCGCTGCCATGTTCACGATACAATACAGCATCATCATCACCCTCCTCTTCACTAGACAGACGCCCTTCTTCATTTTCATCACCGACGTCTGACTCACTTCCACTATCCACTCCCAAATCCCCCCACCCTTGGTCCCGTCCTAGGGTGTCGTCGTCGAAACCCGCAGGGCTGCCAATGCCCTGCGAATCACCACCAAACAGCAGGGTGGCGTACTTGGATGGTGTCAGATTTTTTCTGCTCGCTCTAGCACGTAGGGGCGTCTTATGGGCAGGGGCAGGGGCAGAAGGGCCGGCAGGGGCGGCAGTGGTGCGTGGTGCAGTGTGCCTGGAGGCAGGCAAGATGATGGTGGTGCCTGTCACCCCTCTCCCTTTCCCTTTCCCTCTTCCTTGGGCAGGGGCAGCAGGGGCAGCATGGGCAGCAGGGCCGGCAGGGACAGCAGGGCCGGCAGGGCCAGCAGTCGCTTTCCCTCTCCCTTTCCCCTTCCCTTTTCCTTGGACAGGGGAAGCAGGGGCGACAGGGGCAGCAGGGGCGGCAGGGGCAGCAGGGGCAGCAGGGGCAGCAGGGGCGGCAGGTGCAGGGGCAGCCGGGCCAGGGGCGGCTGGTGGTGGTGGTGGTGGTGGCAGGGTCACTGTGGCAGGCGTACAGGTTTTCTTCCCTACGCCCGTGCTTTTGATTCTGCCTGCCCCCGCAGGTTCTGCAGCCCTAGGACGGCCTCCTGCGTCGCTGGTACTGGTGGCAGTGGTGGTGGTAGTGGTTGTTGCAGTGGCCTGGGTCGTCGTGGCAGTGTCCCCAAAGTCCAATGACCTCTGTGCCATTGCCCTGCTTGCACGTATTTTACGTGCTTTTGGTGCTGGTGCTTCGTCCTCCAAGCTGTAGGGCGTGTCGTACTGGTAGCTAGGGTTTCTGGTAGCCACCCTCTGCCTTCCACGGCAGCTGACACCACCAGAAGGAGGGCTGGTTTTGTCATCAGGGTGCGAGCGTGAGGGACGTGTGGGCTCCATGACTAGTGCTTGGGTTCTGGCGCGGTGGCGCTTGCACGAGTGCGGGGCGAGCGTGTGGAGGGGTGGTATCGAGAGTTGCCATGTAGTACTACACCCACACCAATTTGTAGCCGCCTGCCTATAAACCCGCGGTTTTGGTACGTATTCAAAAGCCTTACTCATAAGAGTCTTCCCGCAGTCCGCCGGGGGAACTCTTAAGAGTCTTCCTGCAGTTCCCGGGTTAAGGGGACCGACCGGTTAATTTAGGCTTTAAAAACTTGAAATCCTGAAAATACCAATAGGTGTTTACTCAACAAGAGTCCACATCCCTTCATAAGCCAGTGAAATGTTATTAGTGAAAACCCATTGGAAATCGTTTTTTTTTATGTTTCCAAACTTTTCCTGTAATTCTAAAAATGTTATATAGCGAACTTTGAAATTAACATGCTCAGTATCTACTGGTCGTACGAGGAGCATACCTATATAAATCGAAAGAGCGTAAGCTACTCTACAACCTCCCATACGCTTTATCTTCTACTTTGCCATGTTCCCGCGTAAAATATTGTAAATCTAAAAAACAAAAGTAAAAATGTTCACCTAATTACCTTAGACTTTCACCTGTTTTTCTCAGAACCTATATTGCCGCACTATCGGATGTTATTCTACAGTTATTATTGTACCTATAGAAATGGTGTATATACCATTGGAAAGGTAATTAAAAACACTAAAAGGCCTATCAAGCCAATTTACTCTAGGAATTTCATTTTGTTCACAATATGTCGTCAAAGTTGTAATTTTCTATAAATATATTCGCCTGAATCCGTAATCACCTAAATCGAACAAATACACAAAATATATAAAATGTTTTTTATAGAAACTACAGATACACCTTTTATGAGTTGTTTGATCACATAAAACATGTGCTATGGGGATTTCTGTAGGAGTTTATCATTTTCTGCAGTGCTATGATTTTCAACGTTTTTGTTACCTTAATTGCAAGAAAAAAGCAAAAAAAAAAAAAAAAATTTTTTTGTTTTATCTAGTTTTATGGTCATATACACCTGTGCCAAATTTCTTTTAAATTGAAAGTAAGACCTGGAAGTTTGTAATAAACCGGTCGGTCCCCTTAAGAGGGAGGCCTAAAAAAAAAACATTTAAACAGCCCCAGTATCACTAAACAATTTTGTTGTTTGTTTTGTTTTTCCCTATACCTCATATCACTCCTCCACATCCCCTCCTTCCTCCCTTTCCCCTCCCCCTTCAATTATCACCTATTTTCCCTGTTATTCCCTAATTCGTTGGTATATTTTTGTGCTAACATTAGCAAACTGTGTGGAGGATGTGCTTACGTGCCTAGAGGGTGTGTTACATAACCGAGTGTGTGTATGAGTAGGCTCAGTGTGGCTTGAGGCCTCGTGGAGGGAGGGGTTGCCTCAATTTTCTCAATAATTCATGAATGGGCTGGTCCATCTATATTCGCGATTTTAACCAGAAAAATTATATTTTCACTGGTTTGATTGTTCTTACAGGTTACTATCTTCATAGTGAAGGTAAAATAGGCTCATATGAATAAGTAATAACTATATTTATCGTAAAATGACGATTATAGGCCTGAATGGAGCCTATATGCTCGCCCATGGGGACCGGGTTCAATACCCCCTCCTCGCCGTTACCGGGTTAACAACTTCTAAACAGTGTTGATTGGGTATTAGGTTACTCAATATTACTTCCAAATCTGTTTCACTGTCTACTTTCTTAACCCGTAAACGGCGGCAATGCTCATAAGAGGTTTTACTGGGCGACGGCGGCAAAGCTCTTAAGAGGGAGGGCTAAAAAAAACATTTAAACGGCCCCAGTAACACTAAAAAAAAAAAAAAAAAATTCCCTATACCTCATATCACTCCTCCACATCCCCTCCTTCCCCCTTTTCCCCTCCTCCTTCAATTATCACCTATTTTCCCTGTTATTCCCTAATTTGTTGGTATATTTTTGTGCTAACATTAGCAAAATGGGTGGAGGATGTGCTTACGTGCCTAGCGAGTGTGTTATACAACCGAGTGTGTGAATGAGTAGGCTCAGTGTGGCTTGAGGCCTCGTGGAGGGAGGGGTTTCCTCAATTTTCTCCATAATTCATGAATGGGCTGATCCACCTATATTCACGATTTTGACCAGAATTTTTTTATTTTCACTTGTTTTATTGTTGTTACAGGGTACTATCTTCATAGTGAAGGTAAAATAGGCTCATATGAATAAGTAATAACGATATTTATCGTAAAATGACGATTATAGGGCTGAATGGAGCCTATATGCTCGCCCATGGGGACCGGGTTCAATACCCCCCCCCCCCTCGCCGTTTATAGGTTAAGCTGAGTGCCATTCAACGAATAGCTTGCTTTCTCATTTCCGGTCCCATATGGGGTACTTTACATCTTTCTAAAACTCATTTGCTAATTTTGAGCCCATCATGACAGCTTATCTAGGTCATTTTGCATATCTTCTACATGTTCATTTGAGAGTACGGTATTTGCAATTTTCTTATCGTCTTTAAATTTTGAGATTGCATAGGTGAGACCCTCATGTATGTTGTTTATGCACACTAGGACGAGAACTGGACCTAGTACCTATCCCTGGGGCACCCCACTAGTTACATTGGTTCAATTCGATGATTCACCATCTATGACTACCCTTTGATTTCTATCACTAAACCAATTTTGTATCAATCTCAACACTCAGCCTATGATTCTATGCACCTTAAATGTTATCAATAAGCGTTTGTATGCTACTTCGTCAAAGGCCTTTTGAAAATCAAGATACATAATATCTACAGTTTACTCTCGTCATATAGATTGAGGACATCGTGGAAGGAGTCTAAGAGGTTCGTCAAGCAGGAATGTTTGTTACAGAAGCCATGTTGAATATCTTTGAGCATGTTGCTTTCCTCTAACTGATTTACGAGTCTGTCTCTTATGAGTGTTTTTACAGACTACTAAGGTCAAGCTAATTGGATGATAGATACGAGGTAAAGATTGGTGCCTTATCTAAATATCGGAGCTTCCACTCATCAGGCATGGTACCGGACTGCAAGGATTTACTAAAGAGCAATTTCAGTGGATTCGAGAGTTCACATTTAGCTACGTTTAGAACTCTAGGTGAGATTGTATCGGGTCCAGACAATGATTTAACTTATGTTTTCCAAACATTTAATTACTAGTCTTTTCTCTCTGTAATGCTGATATTGCTTAGAGCATCAGAATGGTCTATATGAACTGTCGATGCTGTAGGGATATCACTAAGGTCTTCTGTTGTAAAAAGCTAACGCAACAAAAGGTATCGAGGGGATTAAATAGATAGATAGATAGATAGATAGAGAGAGAGAGAGAGAGAGAGAGAGAGAGAGAGAGAGAGAGAGAGAGAGAGAGAGAGGTGGGGGTGTGGGGGGGGGGGGGGGGGGGAAGAAAAAACTGTAGCCTCATGAGCCTCGTAACACCCCATTAGCATATACTTAGTGCAATTTTCCCCGCAATGCTGAGAGAGAGAGAGAGAGAGAGAGAGCAAGAGAGAGAGAGAGAGAGAGCAAGAGAGAGAGAGAGAGATATCTGTGCATTTGTATGAATGAATGTGAGTTTCGGGGGGAAAGAGGAAGAGAGTTTTTAGATAGTATATGGTAGTTGTGGGAAGTAAACTGTATTGCGGTGGACATCTGTTCCCATCAACAACCTAATTACTATAATTAGGATTAAAGTCCTCTACACAGTTCCCCGTCTATATATATATATATATATATATATATATATTATAGGTTTGATTCCCGGAGGGAAGTCATGAAAACCTTATATTTAGTAGGGGCCCCGTAATCATTGACGATTTGCCTATTAATATAATAGTCTCCATTCAACACCCGCGTCAGCCGTTTTGAATCTACCGCCGCGGGGATGAACAGAGCATTCCTCATAAGTGTAACGCAACTTCTCTTATGGAGTCGTCATTAGATCGGGCACCCACTACGAAGAAACTTTCGTAAAAAATAAGAGAAGAAAAAAGAAAAATTTCCCTTAAACATTGTCATAACACGCTTCCCACTTCGGTAGATTTCTTGCGTTATGGCTTCTTGCCGCTCCTCACCAGGCGTCCATTCGTTCTTCACTGTTATACCAAGATAACATCCAAGATATTAAGCGAATGGGAAGGGGATGGTTGGGAGTGCCCTGCATCGTCAATGATTACGGGGCCCCTACTAAATATTAGGTTTTCATGACTTCCCTCCGGGACTCAAACCTATAATTTAATAGTGGCCCCTCCATCATTGACGATTTGCCTGAATTCCCAAGACTGGAGGGGGACATTCGTAACAATATCCTAAACCTCAGAACCGTAAGGCATAGTCAAGAATTCATATAACAGAATAAGTCTTTATTGTTAGCATACAATACAAAAATATAACATATTAAAGAATATGAGCAGTGCATCACTTCAAAGAAGATCTGCTCCAAAAGTTTACAGGATCTCGTCATGAGATTCTGTTCGATAGCGATTTGAGAAGACATTCATAGCTTTCTTTCCACTATCCCAGATTTATTTACTGTTCACAGATTATTATCTGGCATAAAACTGAATCTATTTGACCAGTTTTATACTCAACTAAAACTATATAGTTGCAATTACGATAGAAAAAACTTTTCTTAAAATACAACTTAAAACAAAACAACGAGCTTTCAGAAAGCTGTCTTAAAACAATTCAACAAGCTTTTACATAGCCCCCTTTTTTTTTTTTTTAAATAATGATAGATTCTTTTATAATCAAAACAAAACAAGTGAGCTTTCGGCTAGCTCACTTTCGTAAACAACGCCAGTGGTCTTCTCTGGCGGAGGAGTCTGTTTCCGGCGGAGGAGTCCGTTTCCGGCGGAGAGACTTTGGTATACTGGGATACATTCACCCCCCCCCCCCTTTTGTTGTCCTCCAAGGGACTTATATTACTATTACCGTGACCATAAGCTCCTCAGCCTTAAAAAAACACTTAAAGCGCTTGCTAGTGGATACGTCAAGAAAGACAGTACCCGATATACTTTGAAAATGAGGGGAAGATTCTACTGCAGCATTTATATCTTATACAAATAAGGGTAGTGGGGGGTAACTATTTTGATGACGCAAACTACTGCTGTAGGTCAATCCTAAGCGGGTTCTAAGAGGGGGGAGTCAAGATAGTTTTCCCAAGCTCCAGACTATTTCTATATATAGCACCTAAAGATCCGCATGCCCTTCCATGTTTATGTCGGGGCTTCATACAATGAATTTCAAAGATCAGTATCATACTCGTCATAAGCCTGAGGCACTTAATGTTATTACTTGCTCCGGCAACTCGTGGGTGTCTTAATTCATCCGGTAAGATTCTGGTCAGCGGAAGACTTTTTTCCCCGGCGGATGCCAGAACTTAAAAGAAAAAATGTATGTGGACTAGATGTACAATCTGCTCCTAAATGATAACAAACCCTGAGCTGAATTTGCCTAAGTAATAGTATGACCTTTTACGACTAAAAAATTCTGATTTGTCAGGGGCATGAGCAGCCTAGGCTATATCAGAGCCGAGGACCGATTGACTCAATTTGAGGTTTGTAGACCTAATCTCTTCATTCTTGTGGTTCCGGTAATACCTCATTTCCGAACTTCAGGTGGGTTAGCTTTTGCCGTACCGCATGCTACACTTAGTGGGATAGAGGTCTCTGCCTGCTGAGACAGACCTCAAAGGGAAAAAACTATCAAAGTCGAGGGCTATCCCTCCAGTCAGGGTTGTCCGGAGTGAAAATGGTTAGCATGAGTGCATTGCATATAAGAGGAGACTGTTAGTCCACTATTAACTAAATGACATTCCGATGACCTTCACTTTCCCGTTATCCTTAAGTTTGTTTCCCCGGCGTGATTGCTTTCCTCCGTGGACCGGAAGGAAGGGATGTATATCCGAACCTATGTGTACTACTTCAACCTTTCTTGGTGTCCGTTTGTACTACCTAATTCGAGTACCACAGAACCACAAGAACACGTGAATGAGACAATTTCTAGCCACGAAGGAGTAGCGTTGTCAATTGTAACTGAAAAACTTATACTGTAAAGTCATTATAACCGGTATAATATACCCCTTATGACCGTTAGTGCCTCAGCTACTCATGCCACCGGCGAGAGGAACCAAAAATATTATTATGGACTCATCCCACCGGCGGGAGGAACCAAAAAACACTCTATTACTTGGGAGGCATAGCACGATTACTTCGTCCCTCAGGAAAAAAATAGGTGGGGGGGGGGGGGGGGGGCTGGCTCGTTTGGTGAGACCGCTGTTGGTCCTGATAGACTGAAGCCTACTACTGTAGAAGTCTTCCGAAAAATTGGATACTTTTTAAAATGTTCCCGAGGTGAGAACTGTACTTAAGATAGTGCAAACTGCCTTTTATCCCAGTGCTTGTGACTGAAAACCTTTTATACCCGAGAGCAGCCGTGCTCGTGCCATGTCCCATGCAATAGTTAAGCAAAACATTCTACTTCTTTGGATATGATATTACACTACTTGTGTGATGACATCCCTAGAATAGTTATCCTCCGATTTTTCTCCGTACAATTCAACCCGGCGTAATGATACATTTTCCTAGGCCTGGCGAGATAACCCTGATTGAGTCTCGGGTCACTAAGTTAGTTACCGTTACTCTAGACAGAGGAGGAGAAAAAATTCAAACGGGTTTGGCTAGCGACCGGCGGATGCATATATTTTGAGCCTTTGAGAATCCAGACCCAGTGGACTGATTCCCGTAGTATCCTTTACACTGTAAGCGGTACCTACAATGATTTCATAGGCATAGGTGTACTTTTTTGCCTAAAAATCGTTGTTTGTGGGAGAGAAGCCTGCTTGTCCCACTTACCAGTGCTCGAACATGGCCTGTTTGTTGTGTAAACTTGTGCCGAAAGATATCCTCCCCCAGCCAGTTCACGGTGGGCTCCGCGGGAGCATATACGTCAACAGGTATGCCACGTTCGCCGGTACGCAGCCCGGACAAACCGTTGGGACCCTTGGTGCGGCCTGGGTGTTTTAAAGACGGTATCAACCTCGGAACCCTGTACCAGAGCACGGCTTAGGGAGAGAGGTCGAAAAAAGGCGGGGAATCTTCCAAAACATGGGAAAAAAATCGAAAAAACAAACCAACAAGCGGGTATTAAGGTGTGGTAACATCTTACCTCCGCTTGTCGCCGGCCATCAACGTGTGTAAAGCCTAGGCTAACCTTACTATGATGTCACCTTGCTTATCCGAAGCATCATATCTACATCTCTGTGAGTCTGTGAATCAATCATCGATGCTGTTAGTATTGGGGAAAAAATAACCCTGTAATAAACATTATCGGGTAACCCCTTCACCATATCGAGTCTGAGAAGTTGTCTAGCTCGAACTGCCTCAAACAAGGCTGTTCGGATGTCCCTGATCGATCTCGCCGGGTGCGGCAGGAGATATTGTTGAAAGGCTTTAACCGTTTCCTCCTGACGCCTCGGTGGGTTGGGCACCAGTTTAGCAATAGCTTGAGCTGTGTCTCTAGTTAGCAGAAAACCAATAAATTTACGGTGAGCGTTATCACGTACTAGGAACTCTCGTTGGAGTTCAATAGGATCTGGAGTTTGGAAAGGAGCTGGGAAGTGTTTACCTTCTAATTGAGGTGCAATAAGAAACTCGAATATAGCTCGTGGGACACCGCCGGGCCGTGGCTTCAATTAATCAAACTCAATTTGGTGTGGCGGGGGAACAGGTAGGGAAACATTGGAAGCTATGTCAATGGCAAACTGTTGGAGCTCCTGATCCCAACTCACCCATGGCCCGTGCCTCACCTCTTCCAGATTTAATTCCCTTCTCTCCTGTTGGGAAGTGGTCGGAGTAAAGGCTAAACTTGGTTCAATCAAACCCAGTGAATGACCACCATTGTTGTCGTAAGGCTGAGAGTGAGCGGGGCAATTAGGAACATCTGGGGAAGGAGGGGCAAGATGACGTGGTTCATACACGAAATATTGATAATTGGTTGGGTTAGGAATGGCTTGAATCTGTACCCCTATGATATGTCCTTGGGCATCTTTGGCCCGGAAGACTTTATGTCTGTTTACTTCAATGGACCATTCCCTAGGTACTGGGACCTCCCCACGTATGGATCTGTGCCCGTTCCTTAGACGAGGTAACAGGGAGCCAAAGCCTGCCCGGTTCTTTTCAACCCTGCAGCTTGCCCTCCGTTTGCGATTGAGATAGTCTGGATTGAGCAACTGGTTTAGAACCAAGAGATACTACGTGCTCCGGCGGAGGCTTCAAGGGTTCCGCCGTTGAGTGAACTGCTACGTTAACTTCAGGAATACTAGCATTAGGCTGTGAGCAAGAAACTGTCTCCTTCTCCGCCGCGGTCGAAGCATTGATGTTAGCTGCCAAATCGCTAGCTTGTGATTGTCTATCTGAACCGTCTACACCCGGGTGGGACCCGATAACCACCCGTGGTGTGACCGCGGCCATGGCTTGTAAGTCCGCCGGATGATTACTAGTGGTGGAGAGTGGCAATTTAGTTATGGTCGAAGCCCTGATCTAATCCGGGTCTGTGAAAACATTTATTTTGGCTGGTGACAGGGGACGAATTGGAACGTGTTCTGGCATCATTAAGTTAGTGGAGATCGAATGGAGAAACAAAACCTCGTCGTCCGTAGAGGTGGCAGGCACAGATCCCGGCGGGGGGGTTACCGTTACCTCAGTAGGAGTATCCCTAGGGTGTTTGGAAATAGCACATTGTTGGAGAACATTTTGTAACAATTCGTCTAACTGTTTTGCCGTGACACATTGGGACCTTTGCCTTTTGAGAGATTTAGACTTTACCTTATCCTCAGATGGTGGGTCCTCTTACCTGTACCATTGGACATGGTTCCTCAAGCAGTTTACCTTCGTTATGCAGAGTTATTTGTTGGGGATATTTTACCGGCGACATTTTAACGTGCGTCACCAACGCCTGACTAACCAGTCGAGAGGGTTGTGTAACCCTGTCCCTTGGGACATTGCTCAACTGATCCTCTATCATGGTATGACCTGTAGTGACAGACTCTGACCAAGTGTTAGGTACTGTTACTCCTGTGTCTTTGGCCTCTGGCCTAGTGGACAATCGTGGGACATCTATCGCCGGCGTGTCTAAACCCGCCGCTATATCATGACTTTGTTCCATGTCAGGCGCCGGAGACAAATACAACCCTATTTTGCCGTCCGGTAAATTACTCTGAGATAGCACTAGTTTAGAACCTTGTAGTCTTACTCTAACACTTGGTTTAACCCTCATTGCCGGTAGAGATTGCTCGGCATCCGTCCCGACGAGACCGAGGGAAACCCCCGGCGTCTCCGAGGCGGATGTCGAGGCGACCGGTTGTGAAGGAGACTTACACACATGGGTGAGGGGGCTATCTTGTATTTCCGCCGCAGCCTGGTGCTGCAGTGGGCTGGACAACTTGCACTTCTTGGATGGCAAGTAATCTAAACTGGATCCCCTCTGACGAAGTTGCTGGGGTGATTCCGATTGAGTTGAAGGTACGAACTCCGGCGACTCTGAGCGAGTTCTCTTGGTTTGGGGAGGGGAGCGACCTTCGGATGCCTCGGATGACTGGGGGGAAGCAAGATTTGAATTTGGTACCAAAGGAACCTGTGCCTGATGGACTGAGGGATCTTCGAAAGAATACAGGCGAATGATTCTAAGTAACTCTGCATTGTCACAGAACAATTCTACATCCGCCACCATTGAAGCGTAAGAAGCAAACTTATTCTTAATTTCAATAAGAGTTAACAAGCATGACATATCTTGACTAGCTAGCCATTCATCGAATAGATCCGAGCAAACCGGACATTTACGAGCTGTCCATGAAAAAGTAGTCTTGTCCAAACATTTAATACAGCGTATACACAGCCTGTGCGCTGCTACTGGGAATGAAAGACAGGTAGGAGTAGAACAAATCGAAAATAGAGGCATGGTTACTGACTCCCCTCCCCACCGGGAACAGTTCCTCCTTAGCCGTGCTGCTCGAGATGTGAAGAGATCTGGAAATAGAAAATTTCCAGGAATCAATGCTCATAAGGTTAACCTGGGAGGTGTTAATAACATCCTACCTACTCCCCAGCATCGAAAAAATAGTGGGCCACTGCCCAACTATTTTTCCGCCTCCTGAGAGTTTTCGTGAACAACCCCACGCCCTTTTCAATCGGGGGGAAGTCACGCGAGTCTGCTTACCTATGACATGGGTCACTGGCCCTAAACAGAACTCCTAGTAAGCGTCGTCGTGCAGCTGTTCGCTAGCTAGACACCGCTAAACCTGTTACCCAACTGTGCCGCTGGGATGGCGGGGTAAACTGGCAACTCACAGGGCGAGCCGTTAGACATCGGTCCGAGACCGTTCTCCCTCCGCCGGGCCATGCACGTCCGTCGGCAGGGAGTGTAGTGGCACACTACCAACAAAGAAGGGGTAGGTAAGCCCAAGCACACCAGCACGGCGGCAGCCGGGCTCAGTACGAAGACAGAGGACCGACGGGCCAAGGAACTAGGGAAAAAAACGTCTAAAACACAAGACCACCAATCCCGTACCAAAAAAAAACACACATTAAGGACGTCTCCTAGAGTTCCCGGCAAGTGATCGACACCCAAACCAGGGAACACAGGAAAAGGATGGGGGGGGGACATAATATAAATATCATAGAATTAGTAACACCTCTAAACCTTAAGGAGACCCTACTGAGACTGGCCATAATGTAGGAAGAAACTTACTCCTGAAGACATAACAGCCACAGCACGAGGAGAAGAGGCCCGCGAGAGGGGCCTAAGAGCAGGCTCGAACACCAGAAGATTCCACACCACATGTGACAATCCTTTAACTGGAGCGTCTGCTAAGATGAAAAAACACACGGCCCCTAGGCCAACATGCTGGACTGAAGACCATACTGCAATGAATAATAGCCTCCTAGCTAAAGATAATCACAAAACTAAGGCGCGCAGAACCAAAGAAACAACACATGTGGCGACTGTCCTGGAGAAAACGTAAGCGCCTGTACAATACCCAAATTTTAACACTTCCTGCGGGCAACCAGTAGGGTAGCCTGTGCTAGCTAATGTAAACCTTGTTCAATACAACTCAGACATATACAAATGAGTAAGGACTCACGAGAATTGAGCGAACGACGAATCTGGTGGAGCGCAGGCGACACACGTCTGACTAGGTTGCCCGCGGGGAAGAGAAAAACGAATGGACGCCTGGTGAGGAGCGGCAAGGAGCCACAACGCAAGAAATCCACCGAAGTGGGAAACGTGTTATGACAATGTTTAAGTGAAACTTTTCCTTTTTCTTCTCCTATTTTTTACGAAAGTCGACTTCATAAGAGAAGTTGCGTTACACTTGTGAGGAATGCTCTGTTCATCCCCACGGCGGTAGATTCAAAACGGCTAACGCGGGTGTTGAATGGAGACTATTATATTAATAGGCAAATCGTCAATGATGGAGGGGCCACTATTAAATAAATATCTATATCTATATATATATATATATATATATATATATATATATATATATATATATACTGTATATATATATATATATATATATATATATATATATATATATATATATATATGTTAGTAAAGCCAGGTAATACATTTTCTTTTATACATACGAGGTTGAAAGAAATGGCAATTTCTGAGTTGGAAATTTTAGTATTCAAAGTTTCCAGGTCTCTGATGAGTTTTCGCTGGGTGGCAGGAAGTAAATGAATGAGATGAGCAAAATTCATGGTGGTACAGGGTTACATTAATGTACATGATGATACAGGATATACGACGTGTTTCACTGGACAACCAGCATTATCAAGTAAGGATAGAGTGATATAAAAGGTAAACAGGAAGGGTATATATAGAGGGTGGAGGATCAGAGGAGGCGAAAATTAGGGGGCAAAAGTCTGCTATTGGACTTTTGCCCCCTGATTTTCGCCTCCTCTGATCCTCCACCCTCTATATATACCCTTCCTGTTTACCTTTTATATCACTCTATCCTTACTTGATAATGCTGGTTGTCCAGTGAAACACGTCGTATATCCTGTAGAGACGAGTGACTGGAGGAGCATGGGTTACCTCATGACCGCTCGCCACGGTCGCCGTGGACCTACTGAGATTTACTCCACTTACATCCACCCTCACTCCCTCGCTACATACGTAATTATATAAAGAAATTACCGTATTTTAGCGATTTTGCCCTTCGGTTGCAGGTTCGTTGCAAGACAACCAGTGATCGTAGAAGGATGGTTCGGGTGTCATTGGAAAGCTCAATTTACGCCCTTTCAGGGATACATACTTGTATTACGCTCTGGCTCTTGTTTATGCATGAAAAAGAGCACGGAAACAACCCCATTTATGGTAAAAAAAAAACGCTGTGCGGCACGGTCAAATATACCGCCTAGCCCGATCGTAAAATGTTAAGGAAGAGTTCTGTGCAGCATGTGAGGAAGTGTGTGGAGTAAGGAGAAGAGGGAGGGGAGTGAAGGGTACAGCATGGTGGACAGAAGAGGTAGAAATAGCTGTGGAAGGCAAGAAAAAAATGTATAGTGAGTGGTTGGGTAGTAGATGGAATGAAGATTTGGAGAGACAGAAAAGATCAAGGTAATTAGAGAAAAAGAGAGTGGTGAAGAGAGTAGTGAAGGAAAGTAAGAGGAGAGTAGATGAGGAATTTGGAAAGAATCTGAGTGTAAAATGGAGGGAGTGTAAGAAACTGTTCTGGAAAGAAGTCAAGAAAGTTAGGGAAGGTAGCAAGGGAAACAGTAAGGGTGTGAAAGATAAGAATGGGCGAGTGCTAGTCGAGAAGAACGAGAGAGTCGAAAAATGGAGGGAGTACTTCAACAAATTGCTGAATGTAAGGAATGAAGCACCAGCAGACATAGTTGGATGGGGAATGGGAGGGAGAAGAAGAGAAGTCGTGGAGAAGGAGGGGGGGATCAGGAGGTCAGAAGTGTATAAAGCAATAAAAAGAGTGAAGTTGGGGAAAGCACCAGGAATAGATGGAGTGTGTGGGGAAATGCTGAGGTATGGTGGTGAGATAGTGATCGAATGGGTATGGAAAATGTGCAAACTAGCATGGGAGAAAGGGAGTGCACCTGATGACTGGAAGACAGGCATAATAGTCCCCCTAAATAAGTGTAAGGGGAAAGAGGAGTCTGTGGTAACCTCCGAGGAATATGTCTTTTAAGCGTAGTAGGGAAGGTGTAAAGTAGGGTAGTGATTGCGAGACTGAAAGCAAGAATGGAGAAATGGATAGGTGACGAGCAGGGCACCCAACCTCAACACCACTCCCCCTCCACCCAACCTCAGCACCACTTCCGCTCCACCAAACCTCAACACCATTCCCCATCCACCCAACCTCAGCACCACTTCCCCTCCACCCAACCTCAGCACCACTTCCCCTCCACCCAACCTCAGCACCACTTCCCCTCCACCCAACCTCAACACCACTCCCCCTCCACCCAACCTCAGCAACACTCCCCCTCCACCCAACCTCAGCACCACTCCACCTCCACCCTACCACAGCACCACTCCTCCTCCACCCAACCTCATCACCACTCCCCCTCCACCCAACCTCAGCACCACTCCCCCTCCACCCAACCTCAGCACTACTCCCCCTCCACCCAACCACAGCACCACACCCCCTCCACCCAACCTCAGCATAACTCCCCCTCCATCCAACCTCAGCACCACTCCCCCTCCACCCAACCACAGCACCATTCCCTCTCCACCCAACCTCCGCACCCCCCCCCCCCCACCCACACTCAGCACCACTCCCCCTCTACCCAACCTCAGCACCACTCCACCTCCACCCTACCACAGCACCACTCCCCCTCCACCCACCCTCAACACCACTCCCCCTCCACCCCACCTCAGCACCACTCCCCCTCCCCCCACCCTCAGCACTACTCCCCCTCCACCCAGCCACAGCACCACTCCCCCTCCACCCAACCTCAGCACCACTCCCCACCAACCCAACATCAGCACCAATACCCCTCCACCCAACCTCAGCACTACACCTCCACCCAACTTCAGTACTACTCCACCTCCACCCAATCTCAGCACCACTTCCCCTCCACCCAACCTCATCACCACTCCACATCCACCCAACCTCAGCACCACTCCCCCTCCACCCAAGAAGGCAAAAAAAAAAAAAAAAAAAAAAAAACCTCAGCACCACTCCACCTCCACCCAACCTCAGTACCACTCCCCCTCCACCCAACCTCAGTACCACTTCCCCTCCACCCAACCTCAGCACCACTCCACCTCCACCAACCTCAGCACTACTTCTCCTCCACCCAACCTCAGTACCACTCCCCCTCCACCCAACCTCAGCACCACTCCACCTCCACCCAACCTCAGTATCACTCCACTTCCACCCAACCTCAGCACCACTTCTCCTCCACCCAACCTCAGCACCACTCCACCTCCACCCAACCTCAGTACCACTTCCTCTCCACCAACCTCAGCACCACTCCACCTCCACCCAACCTCAGTACCACTCCACTTCCACCCAACCTCAGCACCACTTCTCCTCCACCCAACTTCAGCACCACTCCACCTCCACCCAACCTCAGCATCACTCCACCTCCACCCAACCTCAACACCACTCCACCTCCACCCAACCTCAGCACCACTTCCCCTCCACCCAACCTCAGCACCACTTCCCCTCCACCCAGCCTCAGCACCACTTCCCCTCCACCCAGCCTCAGCACCACTTCCCCTTCACCCAACCTCAGCACCACTCCCCCTCCACCCAACCTCAGCACCACTCCCCCTCCACCCAACCTCAGTACCACTTCCCCTTTACCTAACCTCAGCACCACTCCTCCTCCACCCAACCTCAGCCCCACTCCCCCTCCACCCAACCTCAGCACCACTTCTCCTCCACCCAACCTCAGCACCACTTCCCCTCCACCCAACCTCAGCACCACTCCCCCTCCACCCAACCTCAGCCCCACTCCCCCTCCACCCAACCTCAGCACCACTCCTCCTCCACCCAACCTCAGCACCACTCCCCCTCCATCCAACCTCAGCACCACTTCCCCTTCACCTAACTTCAGCACCACTCCCCCTCCACCCAACCTCAGCCTGATTCCCCCTCCACCCAACCTCAGCACCACTCCCACTCCACCCAACCTCAGCACCACTCCCTTTCCACCCAACCTCAGCACCACTCCACCTTCACCCAACCTCAGTACCACTTCCCCTCCACCCAACCTCAGCACCACTCCCCCTCCACCCAACCTCAGCACAACTCCCCACCCACCCAACCTCAGCACCACTCCCCCTCCACCCAACCTCAGCACCACTCCCCCTCCACCCAACCTCAGCACCACTCCCCCTCCACCCAACCTCAGCACCACTCCCCATCCACCCAACCTCAGCACCACTCCCCCTCCATCCAACCTCAGCACCACTCCCCCTTCACCCAACCTCAGCACCACTCCCCATCCACCCAACATCAGCACCACTCCCCCTCCACCCAACCTCAGCACCACTCCCCCTCCACCCAACCTCAGCACCACTCCCCATCCACCCAACCTCAGCACTGCTCCCCCTCCACCCAACCTCAGCACCACTCCCCCTCCACTCAACCTCAGTACCACTCCCCCTCCAACCAACTTCAGCACCACTCCACCTCCACCCAACCTCAGCACCACTTCCCCTCCACCCAACCTCAGCACCACTCCACCTGCACCCAACCTCAGCACCACTGCACCTCCACCCAACCTCAGCACCACTTCCCCTCTACCCAACCTCAGCACCACTCCACCTCCACCCAACCTCAGCACAACTCCCCCTCCACCCAACCTCAGCACCACTTCCCCTCCACCCAACCTCAGCACCACTTCCCCTCCACCCAACCTAAGCACCACTACACCTCCACCCAACCTCAGTACCACTTCCCCTTCACCTAACCACAGCACCACTTCCCCTCCACCGAACCTCAGCACTACTCCACCTCCACCCAACCTCAGTACCACTTCCCCTTCACTTAACCACAGCACCACTCCTTAAAGAGAGTTTTCTCTCATAAGACTTAGCCAGTTGACTTCCATGTATTAAAATTCTGAACTTATTGTATATTTGAAGCTAAATAAATATTTGAATTTGAATTTGAATTTGAACTCTCCCTCCACCCATCATCAGCCTCTCCCCCTCCTCATTACCTGAACCACTCTCCTCCACCCAACCCTAGCACCACTCCCTCTCCACCCAATATCAACCTCTCTACCTGCTCATCCCATGCATCAATCCCCCTTCTTCATCCCTCCCCTGCGCATCCAACAATCAACTTCTTGCCCTCCCTCTTCACCCCTCCCCTCTGATACTCCTTCTCAGTTCCCTTTCCATCTTTTCCACCCAACTTGTCCCTTGTCAATTCTTATTAACGGATACAAGCTTGAGTCTTCACTATTGTAACTTTCAATACTTCTCCCTCGGCATAACAGAACTCACATACATACGGTGTACTTTATGCAACCCTAAACACCTCCTCATCTATAAAAAGGGCTGATATATTATATATATATATACTGTATACTGTATATATATATTTTGTTTTGTTTTCTATATTCCAATTACTCCCTCTCGGGCATAGGCTGATAACCTGTACATTCAACCGTACATGAAAGGCGAAACCCGTGAGGTCTCGTTCCAGTCTAAGGTGTGAGACGTGAAGCACTTTGGGATACAACCAGCCACTGATGTCTTGCCTTCGCAAGATGCACGGGTGCACCCACAGCTCGAAGCAACCACATCTCTGAAGCTGCTTCGCTCCAGTGGTTCACTGTCTCACCACTTAGACTCGGACCCTCACTCTCAGAACGCCACTTATTGAGCAATGAACTCACTAGGCATTGTCCCCCTGTAGCATATTTTGAATATGGGAATATTTATACAATGCTATTTAATCCTTAACTGGCGGCACCCGGCTATTTTCGAGTTAAATAAATGTGGCCTATGTGGCGGGTCCCGGCTATTGTCGAGTGTAATTTTGAGCACGTAATGTGCTCGGAGAGAGAGCGGAGCAGTGGGAGGAGCGTAGGTTACCTCATGACCGCTCACCACGGTGACCGTGGAGCTCCTGAGCTGTACTCCTTTGTACTCCACCCTCTCTCACTCGTTTCACACGTAATAATGTAAGAAAATTACCGTATTTTACCGATTTTGCCCTTTGGTTGCACGATCGTTGCAAGACAACCAGCCATCATAGAAGGATGGTTCTGGTGTCATTGGAAAGCTGAATTAACGCCCTTTTAGGGATGCATACTTGTATTACGCTCTGGCTCTTGTTTATGCATGAAAACGAGCACGGAAACAAGCTCGTTTACGGTCAAACCCCCAGCTGGGCGGCACATCAAATATACTCCTCCACCCGCTCTTAAGGTGTTAATCAGGGAGCAATGAGGGTATTTTCATTGGCGTTTCGGTGTGCTGTGGTAATGCACTGATACTAGATACTAGGTACAACACAAATTCCATCCCAATAATATCTTCCCATTGATACATCGGGATTCGAACCCGAGACTATTGAATTACCAGTCCAGTGGCATGACCACTCCACCACACCTCCCAATATATATATATATATATATATATATATATGCGCACCAATAATTATGCATGCTCATATTTCAGTACATATCAGTCTATCTATCCCTTTTTCTATTGCATATTTCTCTCCTCTGCCATCTCAGATACAATGATCCGGCATCTACCTCGTGTCCAGAGGCCGGAGTTACGAGACCCAGAGACAATATTAGGTAGGGTCCACAGCCTGATCCTTCTGTGGTATAGGCTGTGGGGCATGGGGAGAGAGAGAGAGAGAGAGAGAGAGAGAGAGAGAGAAGGGCTGCTAAGATGTTTAGGATTGTATGTCAAAGAACAATTTATGTTTAGGTAACCTGCTTAGTTGTACATCTTTGAATTGCAACTTATTCATCTCTGGTAACTCAGGAACAAAAACATCCACCTGCCAAGAAATTTAACAAATAAGGATGAACGACATCAAGTAGCATCATACAATGGTTGAACGCCCCCGAGGACGACCTGGATACCGCCCCAAGTACTGGTGTTCAGTGTGTGGTAAGGCAGCATCATCTGAGGTAGATAAGAAGTGTAACACTGAAAACTGCTCAAACATCTGCCATGCTGCTTGTCTTAGTGACAAAACATAATTCGACTGCCGAGAAACAGGTAATTTAAGAAGGTTGCCCAGCATAACGGACACAGCAATTACCTATATAGACAACTGTGAAGCTAAGGAAGAAAAGTAGAGAAGTGTAGCGTGTGTCATCGCCATGATCATTCCCGGAATCAGTGCCTAAGACTACAACACTGCACCTACTGCCACCGGAAGTACCACACTGCCCAAAATTGTCGGGAAAGAATTGCTGATCAGTGGCAACAGGATATGATTCAGGCCGTAAGACAGAGTGCTCAGGATACACTGACAGCAGTATGAACATTGCAAAATCAAGTAATTCCTCCCCAATGCCAGATCGGCCACCAACAGATACCGTCGTTTGGCACCATAATACCACGTCACTATTATCAACAATAAAATGCGACTCAACAACAAAACCCTGCCATTCACCAACAACAATGAAATCCGCATAATATTAAAAAACGTTAGAGGTTTTCATAACAATGTCGGCGAATTAACTCCCCAATTTGTATTAAAGCACAAAGCGGATATTGTTTTCCTACAAGACACTTTTCTTGATAGTAATGTCCCAACAAATTATGCAAAAACCCGTGGCTTCTCTTCCGGGATACGTAAAGACCGGAACACAGAGGGAGGTGGGGTGGCCATGTGCTACAAGGAAAGCATCCCCATACAGCTAATTGATTTTCCAATACGTAACACCCCGTTCATATCATTAATCATCAATTACAAACCCCTATGTACTCGAATAAACTAATGAAAGCATATGGTCCTCCCGGGATTCGTACCTGAGCCACTAGAATTAATCATCTTCAAGATAATAAGGGCAAATTGGGATGATATACTATGTTGTGGATGCTATCGCCCCCCTTCACAAGGTACACAGCTTTAAGATTTCCTTAGCAACAATATAGACCAACTCCAAGAAGAAAACAAATGCAAGCAAGTTTTATTAACTGGAGACTTAAACCAGCCTGGCGTACAAAACAACTTCAATCAGCTCCTTGTCATATTCGATCTTCATAATTATGTACAGCTTCCAACCCACAGATCTGGCTCATCACTAGATCCAGTTGTCACAGATATACCACCTCACAGGATCTGTTGTTCCCCACTTGGCTTTGTGAGCACCTCAGACTATGAAGCTTTCTTGGCAAAAATATGCTTTAATAGGATAAAAGAAGAGACCTGTGAGTGGACACTGTGGAAATGGGAACAGGCAGACTGGACCAATTTCAGACACGCACTATCTCGCACTGAATGGAATAAAGTCCTAGAATTGGGAATAGATGAACAAGTAGACAAGTTTACATCCCACGTACTATCATTTATGATTGCTTTATTCCACACACAGTCCTTTCAACCAAAGCCAGTGATCAACCTTGGTTCGGCCCAAGATGCAAGGCAGCATCAGATAGGTGTGGGTTAAATACAAGCTCAAACCAACCAGGCGCAACAAGACTCAACATCATGTAGCAGTCAAACAAATGGAACAGGTTGAAAAATGGACTATTAATAAATGAGAGAAAAATACGCAGGAGAAGTTAAAAGGAAGAAATGTAGGAAGCAAAGTTTGGTGGAAATTAATTAAGGAGAAGCAAGGTAATTTAAAAGAAGCCATCCCCCCTCTGAACACTACCCATGGCAAAACTGCACTAAGTACAGTAGAAAAAGACAATTGTTTTGCTCAAATGTTTACTGAGAAAATTACTGTGCCCTGCTTCCACCACCCACTCCCATCTTTGCCCCTTCTGACAAACAAATCCATACATATTACATAGTCAGAGGTCTACAACTTGCTTCGTGGTCTAGACGAATGAAAAACCTTAGGCCCAGATGAAATAAGTCCACGGTTACTACGGAAATGTGCAAAACAATAAACTTCTCCACTTACTACCATATTTAACAATATACTGGAAGGTAGAAAATGGCCTAAACAGTGGAAAACCAGCAATGTTGTGCCTTTTCATAAAAAGGGATCAAAAGCGAAGCAAAACACTCGTCCAATTGCACTCCTCTCAGTCATCAGCAGACTCCTAGAAAAAGTAATAGTAACACGCCTGTATGAGCACCTAGTAAAAATATATCTCCTAAATGAGCGACAATTTGGATTTCGTAAGAGATACTTTGCAGCCGACCTCCACTTGTTTATGACATCAGACTGGACTGCCGCTTTGGACAACGGTCTGTGCACACTAATCCTCACTTTAGACATAGAAGAAGCATTCAACAAAGTGTGTCATGAAGGGCTCATGTGTAAATTAAATGCAGTTGGAATTCATGGTGACATCCTTTCACTTCTTCGCCACTATTTAAGTGACAGGAAGGAAACTTAAAGTCACATTAAATGGGAAAAATTCAGAGCTATACGAAATACAAGCAGGGGTGCCACAAGGTAGTGTCCTAGGACCATTAATGTGGAACATTTTCTTAAATGACCTCCTTCCCATAATTCCCGAAGCCAAGGCCTTTGCGGACGACGGAACACTGTCACTTAGTTATCTCCCTGCACAAGAGGAAGTTGTTCTGGCTCGGCTCAACTGTATTCTGCAGGACATCACAGCTTGGAGAGAGAGGTGGCAGATCAAGTTTGCGCCCCAAAAAACACTATTTATGGTCATCACAAGATCAGATAATATATAGATAAAAATATACTTTGAAAAGTAGACAGAATGAAAATAAACACCATGTGAGGAAGAACACTTTATTGACAATAAAGTGCTCTTCCTCACATGGTGTTTATTTTCAGATAATATATACTTGCAGATCAACTTTAATAACGGGCAACTTCACTCCTAGGACGAAATGGAAAATTTAAGAATAACTTTTGATAGGAAATAAACATTCAAGTCCCACTTAGAAAAAATAGCAATAAATGCAGCCAGGATATTGACAGCATTAAGAAGAATTGTATGGTATTTTGACAAAAAAGGGCATGAGCTTATCTACAAATCACAAGTAAGGTCAGCGGTGGAGTACTAGCTCTTCATTATGTTGGAGTGGGGCAGCCAACAAGCACCTATCCCATGTGGACACAATACAGGATAGAGCCAAGAAAATCATAGAGGATGGCATACCACACCCACAACAGAATTTAGATTTTCTTCAACATGGAAGAAACGTGGGAGGATTGACGGCCCTCTTTAAGATCCAGCAACTCAACACACCACATATACAGCCATTGGGAGTACCTCAGCGACAGCCTCTCCACACCACGAGGCAGGTTGAGCAAGCACCTTACCTTACCTTAGGTTACCTTAGGTTGTGTTCGCCACTCTCCTAGAAGCACCGAGGAGCGCGTCGCCCCTCGTTGTGGGTTGTGTTTTGGTGCAGCAGGCTGTTTGAAGAGACAGCCTGCTCCCTTGCTAAGATGGGCTCGTCTGGCACTTTTTGCAGTTCGACATCGAGGGCTCTCTTGAAGTTGTCTAAAGAGACGCCCCTCATGTCTCTTACTTGCCGTGGGAGTTTGTTGAAGAGACGTGGGCCTCTGTGTGATAACCAGCCCTCTCGCAGAGAGCCCATAGCACCCCTGTTATTCATCCGGGGGATATTGCATTCCCAGCCTCTCCTATCACTGAATTTCATGACTATCGGAGTATGTAGGTTTGGTACTAAACCCTCTGCGATTTTCCATGTGTATATTATTAGGTAACGTTCTCTTATACGTTCCAGCGAGTACAGGTTCAGTGCTCTTAAACGATCCCAATAGTGTAGCTGTTTTACCGAACTTATATGCACTTGTAGAACCTCGCTGCTGTACAACCCATTATCAACGCCAGTTCATACCAACATATAGTTAAATGTGGAACAAACTTATCATAAATTTCTCATGTAATCAATGTTACACAATTCAAAGATGTAAATGCTTTGTAAATTCTTGGCTTAAAACACTTCTATACAGCTTGAGAAGAAACACACTATGTCATAAAATAACTCTCCTTAACGTAAAATGGTTAGGCTAGTCTATGTGAGTGAGGGAGACAAAAGCCAGAACTGCCTGTATCAAGTGCCTCCCCCAAAGTTGAAAGAGTGACAGGGGCAAAATCAAGGGACGTTCGAGCCAAAATGCTTGGACACACGGAGTTTGAAGCAATTTAAGTCATAGGAAGAGGGAAAGACTGATTCTGGGAGAGAGTTGCAGAGCTCAGCAGTTGAATAGAAGAAAGACTGAGAATAACGTTTCACTCTTGAGTTGAAGAGTTGCACAGGGTAGGGGTGGGATGTGTTGCAAGACGGGTATTACGTACCCTACGTAGAGGAGGTGGTATACACTGAGAAAGCTCTGAGGAACATTGATAATTATAGTAGCGATAGAATAGCGAGAGAGATGCAACATTGGGGCGTAGAGAGAGAGATTGCAGAGAGTTGGTGAGTGGGCGGGAGTTAATGATACCAAAGGCTTTCCTTTCTACTTTGTCTAGGAGTGCGGTGTGAGAGGATCCTCCCCACACATGTGAACAATACTCAATACAAGGACGCACTGTGCCCCTGTACAGAGCAAGAAGCTGTGCAGGGGTAAAGAACCCTTTAAGGCGGTTGAGCACACCTAGCTTCTGGGAGGCTGCCTTAGCAAGACTGGTTATATGGTCCTTCCAAATGAGAGCAGAAGAAAAAGACACACCGAGAATATTGAGAGAAGATGAAGGATTGATTGTTGTATTGTTGAAGTATAAGGGATAGTCGTCTGGGAGTTCTGAACGGATAGTAAGATGAAGAAATTGGGTTTGGGAAGCATTAAAGGCAACACGGTTTTCTCTGCCCCAAATGGAAATAGTAGTTAGATCAGCGGATAAGTGTAGCATGGCTTCATTACGTTTGTCTTTAACCTGACAAGCGCGATATAGACCTAGGGGCTAGGGTAGTTATTTGTGCATTTCTAGCCTTGGATTCTGACAGAATTCGTTATATTTACAATATAGACCATTATTTGTTTTCGGTATGCTTTTATTTTACATATATGATGTATATATGAACCTTCAAGAGTGTTAAAATAAGTTGGAAAAGCATTTGGGTGGTGAAAAACGAAGATATTGGCCACCCGGTCATAATCTCAGGCGAGAGAGAGCCACAGGCAACCCTCCCCTCTCGGTGTCTGTGAGTCAACTGAGACGAGCGGGGCGGTGTGTGACGGTGTCTGGGTGTTGCATAACTTGTGCTACATTATCGCGGGAGAGAAAAATAACCGATAAATGATGATAATAAGAGGAAAAATAAGTGATAATTGAGGAGGGGGGGGGAGGAGGGAATAAGGTGGGGAAGGAGGGGAGGGGGAGGGGTGAGAAACACATGGATGAGTACTAGAGGGGAATTATCTCACCTAGAGACAAATTCCTTTGTTTTGATAGGCCCTTTTTTTTTTGGAAGGCTTTTTTTATGGTCTTGCTTCCGTGAGGCCTATCACGTTCCCTATAGGAAGCCTTCCGTGAGGCCTATCGCGCTTGCCGGGTGGAATTGCTGGCTGGGGCATTCAGGAAAACTAATTGTGTAATGTAAGGTAGAGTCGTCTGTGTATGAATGGATGAGACTGGAGGTACAGTTGAGATCATTTATGAAAATTAGAAAGAGAATGGGAGATACGACAGAGCCCTGTAAAATATTGTATGACAATCTTACAATCCATTGCAAATTATAGGCAAAAAGTAAAAAAAAAAAAAAAAAAAAAAGAGATAGAGAGAGAGTGTATGTGGGTGAGAGAGGGAGAGGGGATCGAAAATAACATCATGTATAACATATAGCCTAAATCCCAGCACTCTCATATATTCTTCCCACAATTATATATCCATCTTGCGCAAAATTATGATCTTGCGTTAAGGTGTTATTCTCGGCCATGTTACGGTTGTGATATGCCGGCCACCCCATAAAGGGACGCAATTTAGAAACGGGTTAAGGCGGGTATAAAAAATATAAAATCAATAAACAGAAGAAGACAAAAAACAAACAAACAAACTCCTCTTTTAAAGGGGATGGGCGTATATAATTCCTCATTTAACCTATATATATTTGTATCATTTTGTTGTTTCCTCCCTGTACCTCTATCAAGGTTTAATAGCCCCCCCCCCCCCCCAAAGACCCTCCTTCAAGATAATTTTTTACATTTTTCGATAGCTCAGAAGAGCTGGATGGTGCCCGCATCTCAGCCTGGCCAGGTGGACTCTGTTCTCGCGAGGAAGGGCGGATTCAGAAGGATGGATCTCGGGAGCTCGCGCCTGCAGCTGTGTACTGTTGTCTATGAGTGATTGGATGGAGCGACGAGAGATATGAGTATGGATGTGTTTCTGGAAGCTGGTTTGGGGTGGGCTGGGAGGGAGAGAAGACAGTATTTGTGTGTGATACCGTGTGGTGGGGGTTGTTTTGATATTTCTTGGTGTCTGTGGGTGTGTTACCATGTAGTGTAGTGGGTGGTGTTGCTTTGTGGAGGTTGCAGCCAGGAATTGAGTGCCTCTCATGTCCAGATGGTCTTTGACTTTGAGGACTTTGGTTTCTTGATATAGGTGATCTGTAGGTGTAGTAGCTGTGCAGTCTGCTGTGATGATTTTGAGGGCTTTATTTTGAAGAGTCTGTAAGGTCTTGTGATGTGTTTCAGCTAGGTTAGAAGCCCAGGCAGGGCTTGCATATTCCATCACCGATCGTATGTATTGTTTGTAAACTGTGGTGGTGGTTTCTTTGTTGTGTCCAAATTTTGTGTGGGCAAGTGACCTGAGGGCGTTAAGTCTAGGTGTCAGTTTATTTTTCATATTTGTGGTATGCTGTTTGAATGTTATTAGAGTATCATATGCTACTCCTAAGATTTTGGGTAAGTGTGTGTGTGTTAGGGGTGTGTTGTTTATGGTGAATTGCGGGGTGTATTTGTGTTCTGCTGTCCAGCTTGTGAGGACTTGGCTGGGAAGGGAGGTAGTGTAGGTATACGGAATCTTTATAATAGGGCCTCTTATGGGGGTCATTTATAAGGACTACCTTCTCCCTCAGACTTAACTCCATTAGTTTTGACATTTTAAGACGTTTATCCCATTAGTGTTGTGGTATCAAGACCTTTCACCCCATTTCTTTACCCACTTGGTGTCAATTTTTTTTACCTGGGGATCAATAGCGAGCCTATAATTTAGGAGGAACCGGCCCTTGTTTGGAACTATTTTTTCTATGTGTATGAATGGGTGGATGGGACTCGTTAGCCTTGGTCGGCAACCTATCTAGGGGAGACAACCTAATAAAAATCCGGGTGGATGGAACTCGTCAGCCTTGGCCGGCAACCTGTCTAGGGGAGTAAACCTTATACAAATCCGTACTATACAAATCCGTACTAAGGGTGAAGCAGGTTAGCGAATGGACTATAGGTAGCGCCAGCGAACTTGACAATAATCTTGACCCTTTAACTTCTTATAACTCGAAATGAACGAAAGCAATCGGGTTGACGTTCCTATCATTTGGGAAGAGTCCACCACGAAATAGGTGTGAATATTTACAGCCAGTTTGCTCTAGGCCCTTTTGAGTTACAGAGAGGTCAGGGATCAAAATTATTGACAAGTTCGTTGGCGCTACCTACTGTATAGCCGCTCACCACTTTTGAAAAACAGTGCTAAAAAGATACATAGAAGGCCTCGGAGTCGGACGAACCCTAAGTTTAGTAGTCAATCCTAAAAGTCTTTCAGCAAACTGGCACAGGTTGTCCTTCTCACCGGGGATAGGGCTTTTTTGGGGGGCATTTTTGTGTATGGCCACCTTCGTAAAGGGGAGTAAGGTGTCAGGCATTAGATAGATAGAAAGATGAAGGAGACAAAGGTCAGGTTGCCTGTACTGAGTATCTCCCACAAAGCCAAAAGAGTGACAGAAAGCCAAATTCAAGGGACGATGCCATCAAAATGCCTGAATACACAAAGTTTAAAGCAGTCTAAGTCATAAGATGAAGGAAAAATTGACTAAGGGAGAGAGTTCCAGAGTTCATTTGTTGAGAAGAAGAAAGACTGAGAAAGTTTGCTAATTCTTGGGCTGGTGAGCTGGACACTTGGACAGAATAGGAGTGGAACCTCCTTTCTTGAAGCCAATCAATCCTTCCCACTGATAGATAGAAGCTAAAGTGTATGTGGCTTTTAGTGTTATAAATGCTTAAGGTTAAATATTAGTACAGGTTAAAATCATATATATGCAATACAGTTGTTTTTGGAAGGGTTGTTCAACATAAGTAATTTTACACAAAATATATGTCATCCATAATACACGAATTCGTATTACGCGAGCTAGTACGTCGTCCATGTAGGGGTGTTACGAGGACGGACTACATGCATATTACACATATTTGTATATTATACAGTATATGCATATTATATGCATATTATATATATATATATATATATATTTATACAGTGGTGGTCACAGCTAACCGAAAAGTTAGCTGAGATAACGGCTAATCACCTAACTTAAAACGTTAGCTTCGATAACGCAAAATTGCTAAATTGCAGAAGAAATTAGTGGAAGCTAACGATAACAGTTAACAGCTAACTTTTATCACATACATTTAGCATTGGTTTGATGTTTTCCCTCTAAAACCCTTAAACACAGACCTAGATATCTAAAACTATAATATGCTGTAAGTTGTAGTTGTAGCTTACTAGTTGCTTAGACGCAGCTTTCCAAAACATAGGTTAAAAGAATCATAGAATGCCAAGATCAGATGATTAATGAATGTGCATGTGCATCCTGTTGTACATAAATAATGATATGAACAAATTAAATAAGCATTAGCTTACAATCAAATTTAGTTGCATACATTAATACAAGACTGTTCAGAATCACTACTGTATCACAATATTTACGGACAGTTAATCAAAATTAAATTCAACATACTGTATTAGCGAATAGCTAAAGCGAGTGCCCCAAACGATACCACATCTCCACCATCTCTGCCTACGTCAGGAGGGCACTCTCTCACTGCTCCTCCTGGCGGGACACCCACCTCGAACTCAACCGCCTCACACAAGTCCTCATAAATAACGGCTACTCTAACTCTGACGTTGAAAAAACCATAAGAAAACACATTGAAAAATGGTACAATAATGAAGCCCCCAACACCACCAGCCCTGAAGACATCAACATTGTCCATAAAAACTACATGTCCTCAGATCATAAAACAGACGAAGCTGTCATAAGAGACATAATCCTGAAGAACGTCCATCCCACCAAATCTGACAGCAATATCAAATTAATAATATGTTATAAATCTCCAAAAACCTCCCAACTTATTCTACGTAATCGCCCCGCCAAAGATAAGAAACAACTCAACCTGGACCATGTCGTGTACCAACACTCTTGTACCCACAGGAACTGTGGACCCCGTACAACGTATATCGGCATGACCCAGACTCACTTGAGTCGTCGTCTTACCCTCCACCTTCAATCTGGCTCCATCAAAAATCACTACAACAGCCCTGACCACCCTAATCTAACTGGTAAAGACCTTGAAACCAACACCTCTATATTAGACAATGAGCCCGACCCTAGGCGCCTCCCCATCCTTGAAGCCATATACATACAAACACTCAACCCTACCCTTAATAACCAGATATTGGACCTCCAAATTCTCCCCACAGCGAGGAGATTCTACCCCCGCAGAAAACTTGATGGAAATGAGCACAACACCACTACCCTGAGCCAACGTCCACCTGACGATGCCCCCGCGCCCAGCC
This sequence comes from Paralithodes platypus, assembly GCA_032716605.1. Taxonomy (NCBI): domain Eukaryota; kingdom Metazoa; phylum Arthropoda; class Malacostraca; order Decapoda; family Lithodidae; genus Paralithodes; species Paralithodes platypus. Next base: position 13,242,043 of record CM064541.1, read on the forward strand.
AGCCAATCAACAGACGCAGCGCATGCATAGCAGCTACCAACCAACCACACATGCAGATCGCTGACTAGCCCCGCCCACCTGTGCAGAATAAGCGGCACGTGATCCCAGCTTTCCTATAAATACCCCTGCTCTTCCCCTTACATATCACTTGTATGAATATGACTAATGTTATAGTCGAAACATCACAACCTACTACAACCTCTACAACCCAGCAACCTACTACAACCTCTACTACCTCTACAACCCAGCAACCTACTACAACCTCTGCAACCTCTACAAGCCAGCAACCCACTGATAACTTCGGTTCCTTCTGTACCTGCTGAATGACCGACAACGCATAATTGCTCGAGAAATTGAATCATTGAATACAAAAAAAACATATAAATGCTAAATATGCTGTGTTATTTAATCTCACATGCCTTCAAGAAAATATACTACAAGGCTACACTAACTTCCACATATATATATATATATGAGAGAGCAAAGTAATTGGTTTTACGAAATATGATCTCTGTATCCTCTTACCTAGCTAATTATCGAGTATGTCCCCAAGGGAGTGGCAATAGAAGGGAGAGAGAGAAAGAGAGAGAGTTACATATAGTAACATATAGTTACATAGATACACAGACTACATAGACCTTGTGGTCCCTACTAGGTAGTCCGCACTTAATGCTAAAATATAATTTGCTACAAAGTGGAAGGCAAGGATAGCAAAGAAGAAGGCTCTCATCCCACCCACCTCTCCCTCCGACCGTTGGTCGGCATGAATTTAACTTGGGGAAAGAAGTCCCCAGCAGAATGAGAAAACAACAATACTTCTACTGGGAATTTTATAGTAAAGCACGAAGATGCGATATATTATATACTACTGATGCTTAGCCTATTAATATTTTGTTTTTGTTTACTATATTATTCCCACCTCCTCAAAATGAATGTCTAGACTTATTTTGAATGTGTCAATTGTCTTACATTGTACCACTTTCTCAGGCAATTTGTTCCACTCGATGACCACACTGTCGGTGAAGAAGTGCTTTGTGACATCGAGATTTGCCCTCCTGGTTTTTAATTTCATTCCATTTCCTCGAGTTAATGAACTATTATCTATTTTGAAAAGTGAATCTACATCAATTTTGTCAAATCCCTTTACTATCTTGAAACACTCGATTAATTGACCTCGCAATCTTCTTTTCTTAAGTGATTTTTTTTTTTTTTTTTTTTTTAGTCTTTCATAATAAGATTTATTTCTTAGTGACGGAATCAATTTTGTCGCTCTACGCTGAACCGACTCCAGCTTCCCAATGTCCTTGCTCAGATAAGGGGACCAAAATTGCACACCATATTCAAGATGGGGCCTCACTATGCTTCTAAATAAAGGTACTATAATGTTCTCATTTTTATATGTAAAATTTCGCTTAATATATCCCAATGCTCGATTGGCCTTATTCGCAACTGCTGCACATTGATCTGAAGGCTTTAGGTTTTCAGATATAAGAACCCCCAGGTCTTTAACTAGTGCACTTGTTTTGATTGGCTGACCTTTCATCTTGTATTCATATTTTTTGTTGTTATTACCTATTTGCAAGACATTTGTCAACATTGAATGGCATCTGCCATTTTTCCGACCACTCTACTATTGTATTTAACCCGGGAACTGCGGGGAGACTCTTAACCCGTGGAGCCCCGGCTAGTTTTGTAATGTTTGCGCACCAGAACCCGGCCGGTTTTCAAAAAATGGTTTTATTCCAGAAACAATAGCGAATGGGTTAGGAATGAAGGAAAAACCACGAAAAACCACTCAAAAAGCTTAAAAAATGGTCCTACAGAGCCCCCGAAAACGGATTTTACAAGAGTAAAAAATTGAAGGCAATTATCCCAAAAAACTAGGTTATTGCGCGCTCGCGCGCACGCACGTGGACTTTGAGAGTTTTCAACCATCGGCACGGTTGCGTGGGATACGTACACAGTTCCCATACAAATCTGAGCCCTCTTGAGTGGCTACACCTGAGGTTACGGTCGGCGCAATTAGGGCGACGCGTCAGGCGCGTCTCTGGGGCTGTGCGTTACATACATCGCCGACGCGTCAGACGCGTCGCTGGGGCTGTACGGGTTAAGAGTTCCCCCGGCGGACTGCGGGGAGACTCTTATGAGTGAGTGAAAAAAAATCAACTTTTGACATCGATTTTTTTTTTTTTTTTTGGCCCCCTGGGCCATGCCAAATCTCAGTCCTCTACCTCCCCTCCTTCCCCACTTTCCTCCTCTCCTTCAGTTATCACCTATTTTCCCTGTTATTCCCTTATTCTGAGGTATATTTTCGTGCTAACATTAGCGAGTTGCAAGCAGGGTGTTGTCATCACTGATGGCAAGCGAGTGCAAGAGAGAGAGAGAGAGAGTATCGATCGACTGTGTCTCAGTGGCCTTGGGGGAAATTGGGGGGAAAGCAGGTTGCCTCACCCATACATTATACAACTCGCGGGCTATATCTCCGATTTTGACCATCCAAACGCTGTTTTCACTCGTTTTATTGTTGTTTCAGGTTAATACCTTTATAATCAACCCATAATAGGCGCATATGGATAAGTATTATGCTATTACTGGCACAATGAATATTTTAGTGACGGAAACACCTCAAATACGTCAGCACAGGGGGACGTTTCCAATTACCCCCATGCGCACTTCAGAGGTTAAATCAGATTGCAGTTTATTTCTGTCTTCTTCGGTTAGTACTGACTTTCCTATCTTCGTGTCATCAGCGATCTTTGAGATAGTATTATTTAGTTCAACATCCATGTAATTTATATAAATTAGAAACAAAACTTGCCCCAGGATCGATCCATGAGGCACTCCACTATAAACAGGCTCCCACTCAGATTCTACTCCATTTATCACAACTCTCTGCTTTCTGTTTGTCAGCCAGCTTTTTTTCCAGGCATGAATTTTTCCTTTAATGCCCAATATTTCCAATTTATTCAATACATTTCCATGAGGTACCTTATCGAATGCCTTTTTGGAAATCCAAGTAAATTATGTCTAATGATTTAGTAGAGTCGTTATGTGTAAATAGTTTATTATAAAATTCCATCAAATTTGATAGGCATGACTTGCTGGATCTAAAGCCATGTTGGCTTTCTCTTATTAATTTGTTTGACTCCAGATAATCTACTATCTTTTCTCTCAGAATTGTTTCCATAATTTTTCCTATGATTGACGTCAAACTGATTGGTCTATAATTACTTGCTTGGGCTTTATTTCCTTTCTTAAGTATTGGAGTGATATTTGCAGTTTTCCAATCACTAGGTATGGTTTCCTGATTGAGCGACAAGTTAAATATGTTAGTTAAGGACTGTGCTATTTCTTCTTTCACGTTTTTCAGAATTCTTGGGTGAATATTATCTGGCCCAGGGGTTACAGCCGTCAGTATATAAGTCACTCCCCAGTCCCAGAGACGGTTATAGCTGTCAGCAGTGTACTTGCCTTGTAACTGCCTGTACAAGGCTGTACCAGGTACCACGACCGTTTGTCGATATTGCAACACTGCTCAGCTTATATAAGACCCACTGAACGATGGGAGAGTCAGTATTCCTTCATCTCTTGAAGTGGAAGGGTGTTCTATCCTGCTAATTTGGCCACATTGCTTGGGACTGGGGGGGGACTTTTATTACTATACCCTACGGTACAGCAGGGGTTAAATTGTTCAGCTTACATAACACTTCACTTTTGCTTATGGTAAAGTTTCCTATTTCATGCGTTGTTGCGTTTGTTTCAGGAGTATTGTTATGTTCTTCCTTAGTAAAAACGGGAAAAAAATATTCATTAAGCAAATTAGCAATGTTTTTATCTCCTGTTACTGTCTGGTCATTATGTATTAATGGCCCTACTCCGTTTATCTCCTGTTACTGTCTGGTCATTATGTATTAATGGCCCTACTCCGTTTATCTCCTGTTACTGTCTGGTCATTATGTATTAATGGCCCTACTCCGTTTATCTCCTGTTACTGTCTGGTCATTATGTATTAATGGCCCTACTCCGTTTTTCTCCTGTTACTGTCTGGTCATTATGTATTAATGGCCCTACTCCGTTTATCTCCTGTTACTGTCTGGTCATTATGTATTAATGGCCCTACTCCGTTTATCTCCTGTTACTGTCTGGTCATTATGTATTAATGGCCCTACTCCGTTTATCTCCTGTTACTGTCTGGTCATTATGTATTAATGGCCCTACTCCGTTTATCTCCTGTTACTGTCTGGTCATTATGTATTAATGGCCCTACTCCGTTTATCTCCTGTTACTGTCTGGTCATTATGTATTAATGGCCCTACTCCGTTTATCTCCTGTTACTGTCTGGTCATTATGTATTAATGGCCCTATTCCGTTTTTAATTTTTCTATTATTAACGTAACCGTAAAATTGCTTTGGGTTTTTTAGACTTTTCTTTGCTATATATATTTTGTAATTACGTTTCTCTGTCCTAATTAATTTCTTTACTTTTTTTTCTGCTTTGTTTGTATAGATAGCTGAAGTGTTCATTATTTATGTCATTGTTAGTTAGTTGATGATATTTATTTATTTCCCGTAGTGCCTTGCAAATATTCTGATCGAACCAGGGAGGCTTGTTTTTACCAGTATTTACTTTAATTTTAGTGGGCATATATTTATTCTGAGCACTCATGAACATATCTTTGAATTTATCCCACACTTCACTTGTTTTGTCACTATTGCTTAGCTGAATATGCAAGTCACTGAGGGCTTTCCTAAGTTCGTTGAAATTTGCATTTCTAAAATCTGGAATCTTCATTTCCTGTTTTGTAATAGTATATTTGCAATTGTCGATTCTAATGAGCTTGTGGTCAGATGTATATTTAATAGTGGCCCCTTCATCATTGACGATTTTGCCTATTAGTATAATAGTCTCCATTCAACACCCACGTCAGTCGTTTGAATCAACCGCCGCGAAGAAGAAAGAGATTCATCTTCATACGTGCAACGCTACTTCTCTTATGGCGTCGTCACAGATCGGGTACCCACTACGAAAAAACTTCGTAAAAAATAAGAGAAAACAAAAGGAAAAATAATTTTCCACTTTAACACTGTTATTCACAAGCTTCCCACATTCGGTGGATTTTCTTGCGTTGTGGCTTCTTACCGCCTCTCGCTAAGCGCAACAATTCGTCCTTCTCTTCCTCGCGGGCCAACCGTCAACACTAGTGCCCCCGAGCTAAGGCTTCTTCGACGTTTGCTCTCCTCTAGTGAGTCCCTACTCATTTGTATATATCTGGGGGATAGTGAGCAAGGGTTTAGATTAGCTAGCACGGGTTGTGTATTATTGGCCCGCAGGAAGTGTTAAAATTAGGGTACTTTCAGGCCTTTACTTGTTGTGTTCATTCTTGTTACCACACGCGTGGTTTTACTTGTTGCTATGCGCCTTAGTTTTTGCTTTTCCTTTAGTCAGGAGGCTCTTTTATTCATCGCTAGCTGTTCCTTTGTCCAGCTATGGGTCTTGGGACCCCGTCTTTGTCTTTTAGCAGACGCGCTGGGTTAAGGTTGTCACACGTGGTTGTGGGACCTTCCGGCATTCCGTGTCTGCCGGGAAGTCCAGTATGGGGGCCTTCTCTGAGCCTTTGTTAGTTCTTTTACTTTCCCTTTAGTTAGGAGGCTTTATTCATCGCTAGCTGTTCCTTCGTTCAGCTTTGGGTCTTGGGACCCCGTCTTTGTCTTTTAGCAGACGCGCCGAGTTTTGGTTGTCACACGTGGTTGTGGGACCTTCTGGCGTCCGGGTTTGCTGAGAGGTCCCATTTGGGGGCTTTCTCTGAGCCTTTTGCTCTGCTTTCGCTGCTCTTTCGTGTTTTTTCATTTTGAAAATTAATTTCTCATGATTAAGCCTTTAGGTTAGCTTTTGGGGGGGGGGATCTATTTAATTGTTCTCTATGTGTGAATTATTTTGTGCCCCCCTTTTCTTGCGCTCCCTGTGGGTTCGTGTTGCACACTTCCCGGGAGTCCTAGGAGACGTCCTTACTTCAGGGTTGGTTTGAGAGTAAAGGTGGTTTTCTCTCATTGTGGTGTTTTGCACCGAGTGAACTCCTCTCTGGCCCCGCCGGCCTCGGTTCTGCGACCCAGGTTTCAGTACCGGCGTGGGGTTGTGTTCCTCTTTCCTCCCCTGTCTTGGGATCTTTGTGGAGTTTCCCTCCTTCCGGCGACCTGGTATGGCCGGCGGAAGGAGGGATGTCCGGCAAGGATAAAGATTTTGGCGTGCCGCCCGGCCCATTGTTGTGTTTACCCCGTCTTTCACGGCGACTATGTTTGTAAACGTACCGGCGCCTGCTAGCAATTTGTTTATAAAAGCACGCAGATACCCGCCGCCAACTGGCCTGAACAATGACTCATGTCATAGGATGGTACTCCGTTTTCTGTGTGAACGGCCTTTTGTTGTGTTTACCCCGTCTTTCACGGCGACTAGGATTGTAAACGTACCGGCGCCTGCTAGCAATTTTTTATAATAGCACGCAGATACCCGCCGCAAACTGGCCTAAACAACGAGGCCTCATGTCATACACTGGCATTCTGTCTTCTGTGTGAAGTCGCCGCCTCTAGCCAATATTGGACGGTTTTACCGGCGGTCTTTTCTTAGCAGGGCCGCCGGGTTCTATTTTTACAAATAGTGAAGAAAAAAACTCCGAATGTCCCGGCGTGTGGGTTTTCCTACATGCCTCCCGACGGGAAGTGCTACTTATTAAAGGGCCCCTGTACTCGGCCCGCCAAGGGAATTCGCCCTGATGGTTAGCCGAGCGCAATAAGACCTACCCTCTCTGACATTCGACACGAGCCCGTTTCACAGGTAACCTCGGGTCATATAAAAGGCTAATCGCTCAGCGAGTCTGCCAGGGTGAGGGAGTCTATATACCCAAGACCTCCGGCTTCATCGCCCTGCGGCGATCCAGTTGAGAAGGTCAGATTATATGCTATAATCTACACGGTTTTTGGGCCTGTAACGTTAGTCACAGGTAGACATTTCCTACACCAAATAATTCCACTATTTGACAGAATCAGGTCAGGTCGAAGGTTAGACTAATAGTGTGTTTTTCTAACTTTCCGGCAGACTTGCACTATTTATTATGTTATTAACTCCTCTCAGGTTATCCTTATGAGCATTGATTCCTGGAAATTCTTTCCAGATCACCACGGCAAGGGACCATCCCGTTCCCACGGTGGGGAAGGGAGAAAAAGAGGGGGGGGGTCAGTGGTTTAGTCAATTTTTTTACTTTTGCCCCCACACGGAACCCCCCATTATTTTCATCTTAACGTTTTAATTACTTGCACTCTAAGATTACGACAGGCTGCATCTAAGTTTGCCTCTGGAATTCCCAGCAATGCCCGGTGGGCATAGATCCTGGTGCGAATTGGGTGAGTTTTTTTTGTATAGATCAATTGGGCCTGGCGGCCAGGATCGATAGATACCTAAATGACCACAGTATGGGAATTGTTTACAGTTGCTAACTCTCAAAAAAAAAAATCCCCAGAATCAGAGATAACGTTGCATCTCGGCAATCAATACTCACCACTTAGCTGAGCAATTAGCCATTGGTTATGACTCAGCCCCCATGCACCCCTCCCCCCCGATACAAGAACCCTCCAGGCTTCGCCGGACAACGTTCTCGATGGACACTCCCGAGTAATGGAACCTAGGTCTCCAGCTAGGGTAAGTAAAATTGTCTTTCCTTAAAAAAAAAAAAAAAAAATCTAAGTTAAGAAAAGTCGGTCAGTATCTCCTTAAAAAATGTAAGTTAAGAAAAGTCGATCAGTATCTCGTTTAATGGTTCCCGCGATTACTTAAACCAGTCATACGGCTCATGATTGTCAAGCACTTAGGCCGGCGAGATGGCTCGGTTTGTTTACACTAAACCTTGGCCGGCGAGACGACTCTCATCCTAAAATGAAGAAAACAGATGCACAAATTTTGTTTACCTTCTTTTGTTCAAGAATCTATAATAAGATAAGAGTTCTTACGGATAAAGAATTTGGATGCATTCAGCGGTAATTTAACGCCATAACACTTACAAGTACGATGTGTTATTTTATACTGCCGGTGTATGGACCGTTTTACAAGCTTATCTATAGACATCAGCTTGCTGGGTATCTAGTGGGTTTTTTTCCTATTATAGGTACTTGCAATTGCACGGCTCCAGGCCTAGTGAGAACGGTTCTGGTTCACCTCAAAACACTATGTATAAGTGGCTGATCCCTGCGTCCCGTCGAGGCGGGTTGGCGATCTAGGGTTAGTCTAACCCTTCTGATTTGAGTTGGCAATGGTGTACACGGTATGCCTAGTAGACCTTTTCTCACTGATTCCATGGATTAAAGTCTCGTTTTGTTTAATCATACCAGCCCTCCCGGCGCTTCACCCCGTGTTAGGCATACTTCCGAATAAATAATTATGGACTCGGTAAGGCCAAAGTGGATGTTCAGTCAGAGGCCTAAGTTCATTACTCAATGACCTCTAGCTTTCAATCCCACTTGCATGTTAAAATCAAGGAAGGATCCTCATCTATTTCGCTAAAGTAGGACCGGTGGTGTGAGAGGCAGAATTGCTCTCACTATAAACTCTAAGGACTTAGCCCGCCGGAGTTCACCGTCTCCCGGTCAACATACCACGAACGGATGGGCGATCTTGGTAGCATCAGTCCCACGGATTTTTTCTTTGATCGACTCGATAGTAGTACAATCGATCATCTCAGTTTTTATCCAATGTTGTTTCCTAAGCCTTAAGGGTTAAAATATCTCCCAAAAAATTCTCGACAAAACATATGCCATGTCCCTATGCCGGGAAATAGACATATTTTCGCTTGAACGCTAGTTGTCAGGATCAGGTATCGGTATTGCGGCGGGACAACACTTACCCGGAATACCCGCCGGATAAGCGGTCAAGTACTTGCCTTCGGTCACTTTCCCACCTCACCCAATTCTGGGTGGGATGAGCGATGAACCATGGGTAACGTGGGATCAAGAACTCCCACAGTTTGCGATAGTTTTTCCATCTAACCCTCTGTCCCCAGTTTCCCCTCCATTACCGAGTTTGACTGGCTAATACAACAACCGGGAGGGGTCCCCCTCCCTATTTTGATTTTTTCATCGCCCCTCACTTAACTGCAGAGGTTTTTCCTCTGCCCCTCTTTGCTCCTGAACCTCTTGAACTCCAAAGGTAATTTTCTCGTCAGAGATAAGGCCCACAGGAAGTTATTTAGCTTCCTGTTTACTAGGGTTACGCACCCACGGCGGAAGGAGGAATTAGCTAAGGCTTCTCAATAATATCTCCTCCCTTCCCCGGCGAGATCTTTCACAGAAATCCGGACAGCCTTATTTGAGGCAGTCAGGTCACGACAGCTCCTCAAACTCGGTATGGCTCAGGGGACCTATGAATGCTTATTATAGGATTTGGTTCTCTCTGGTCTCCACCGCGAAGCTCATGATTAGCTAGACAGGGAGATGTGAAGGTAAGGAGGATATCGAATGTAGGGAACCCCCATCAGGTCTTCCCGAAGGCTCCAAGCGGCCAACGGACGGTTTCCCCTCCCACTATCTAGTACATTTAAAATAAAATGCTTTAAGGAATGGGTCGTGTGTCCTCCCTCCGTCCCCCTCTCTCCCTCGGCAGTGCTAGTGCAATGGGGTTCCGAGGTTCGACGAGGTGTTACTTCCTAAGGGTGGCTGCGCCACCTTATCTCTTCTGAGCGACCGAACTGCGCCGGTCACCGCAATGTGCTCGCCAGAAAGGAAGTCACGCAACTTTGCCTCACCCGGCGTTGCATAACAATGATACAACCCTCTGCATAAGGGATGTGTTACCTAGTAATTACACAGAGGGACACACACGATCCCCGGCCCAGGTCTGGTGTACGTACGCAGTTAACCCTGCGGTAGGTCCACACCAGGAAAGGCCGCCTCTCTCACACTAACTTTGGTTATAAACCAGACAACCGTCCGCCGGCAAGCGGCTACCAGGATGTCTTTAGGAGGATGTCCTCCTAGTCATTTTTTTTTTTTTTTTTTTTTTTTTTTGTCTATGTTATTGAGGGAGGCAAAAGGCATAACTGCCTATAGCGAGTGCCTCCCCCATAGTTGAAAGAGTGACAGGGCCAAAATCAAGGGACGTTCGAGCCAAAATGCCTGGACACACGGAGTTTGAAGCAATTTAAGTCATAGGAAGAGGGAAAGACTGATTCTGGGAGAGAGTTCCAGAGCTCAGCTGTTGAGTAGAAGAAAGTTTGAGAGTAACGTTTCACTCTTGGGTTGGAGAGTTGCACAGAGTAGGGGTGGGATTGAGTTGCAAGACGGGTACCACGTGCCCTACGTAAAGGAGGTGGTATGCACTGGGATAGCTCTGAGGAACACTGATTATTATAGTAGCGATAGAATAGCGAGAGAGATGCAACATTGCGGCGGAGAGAGAGAGATTGCAGAGAGTTGGTGAGTGGACGGGAGTTAATGATACGAAAGGCCTTCCTTTCAACTTTGTCTAGGAGAGCAGTGTGAGAGGAACCTCTCCACACATGTGAACAATACTCAATACAAGGGCGCACTATGCCCCTGTACAGAGATGCCCCTGTATCTAGATGGGTTGGAGAACGGTATCCTCAGGGGTCTCTATTACAGTTACACTTGTCAATTCCCCAGGATGCCCCTCTGTTTACGTTACGTGCGGTACAACGCGAATCAGTATTTACTCTCGATAAGCTCACTTCATGATTACGCATATTTTAAGCCCTCAGCAAGCTTTGTTGGGTTGTCCCTTTTTGGGAAGAGTCCCGCCACGGGGGTTGGAAGTTTGTCCCGGCGGGATGTTAGTCCCATCTCCACTATTAGAGAGGACTTCTTTCTTCCTCTTTCCATATCCTTATTCGAGCTGTGCGCACGTACCGAGACGTTTTACCGGGGTCAGGGACAGCTTAGCGGCAGGTCCCCACTTTTACGATACCCACTTAAGGCCAAATCAGTTATTTACTCCACTTTACGATAACCTCTTAAGGCCGAATCAGTTATTTACTTTCCCCCCACTTTTCTTCTTACATGTGATAGATGAAAACCGTTATGGACTCTCTCGCCCTTATTTTGTTCCATATGAAATTACAGCCACGTTCTCCTTACACACGGCCAGTAGAGCAGCTTATATTGATCTGGCAAAAGCGTGCGCTTTTCGTTACTTAGGCTTATACTTTCAGTAAGGCCTAGCGATAACTTAACGCTGTTAGCAGTCCTTACGCACCAGAGATCTCTCTTTGTCAGTCTCATCCTTAGCCTTCCAAACATATCAGCTCTCTTAAATTTTCTGTAATTGACGCAAACAATCACTCTTCAAAAGTGACAGTTTTCCCCTTCAATCCCAGGCTCCTTGTTCTCCCTCCGGCTTAGACTAGAAGACTGTCCCTCCTTAATATATGGCCAGCCGCGCTGAACCGGAGTTTTCTCTGACCACTAAATAATCGTGAACTATTTTTTAGTGGTATGAGACACACACGTTCAGACTGAGGTACATTTACCGCTGGGGAAAGCCGGGGTCGGGGCCATTCAGGTCCTACGGCTCATGTGTTACGACCGGGGCTACAAATAAAACAAAGGCACTTAATGATTGGACTAGTAATAGGGCACTATGCAATAACGGTAACAGTTTTCCCCTTCAATCCCAGGCTCCTTGTTTTCCCTCCGGCTTAGACTAGAAGACTGTCCCTCCTTAATATATGGCCAGCCACGCTGAACCGGAGTTTTCTCTGACCTCTAAATAATTGTGAACTATTTTTTAGTGGTATGAGACAAACACGTTCAGACTGAGGTACATTTACCGCCGGAGTAAACCGGGGTTGGGGCCATTCAGGTCCTACGGCTCATGTGTTACGACCGGGGCTACAAATAAAACAAAGGCACTTAATGATTGGACTAGTAATAGGGCACTATGCAATAACGGTACGCAAGATCCAAACCCTCGAACTTATATACCGGCGAACAAAAACACCTATACCCTCCAGAGCTAATCTGCGATAATGGGGTATCCTTAACTGGGCATAAATGTACTCTACTTCAGGCTAACCCACACTGGTATAGCCTGATAACAAACAAGATGCAAGTTACGTTAAAATGCATAAAAAGGAATCTATGGAAAGATCAATTAAATCACTGCAAGATTTAATACAATAAAAAGATGCTTCAATAACGTTACTCTAAACAACAATAAACTCTTCACTCCTATCTGAAAGAAAGTGAAGTATAGTCCTACAGCATAGACCTGGAAACTTCTGAAGAAAGTCTGATGCTCATAAGATGCTCGTATCTAATCTTGAACTATATAAAGGCAGGAGGCAGGACACAACACGCGTAAATCGAATACACCAAAAGATAGGACATATAATGTTAACTGACACGAGAATACTATAAATGCGCAACGGTAACAATGCTCGACACTAAAAGAAGTACTTCCTCATCAACGAAACAGTCTGCTATGGTTGTGCAACTCAACATCAACCTAGACTAATAAATGCCCTGAATAATAATGGGTACATATCAAAGAGCTTATATTAAATACTAATAAGTGTCTACTCGATTAATAATGTCTAGCTGTAATACTCTAGGTAAGGAACTGTGGTTGAGCAAGACAGGCTCGTAGCCTAGCGATGTCCTTAAGACTGCATCCTTTAAGTTACGTTAATTGACTAGGGTGCTCTCTTGATAGATCCAGATCACAAGTATCTGGTTCTATCCTGGCGAGCCTCAAAAGACAAGCAAAGAGGCACCAAAGTGTGGAACTGGAACAGGCCAAAACCCTCAGTCAACACAATGCTGTTCTCGTAAAGGAAGCAAGCAAAAAGACAACACAGGCTACCACAGGACCGGTCGAAGTCGTGTAGGTATAAGCAAACCATACACACATCGGGGACACAATGACTACAGTTACCTTATCCCAGTCTAGCATTAAAGAAAAGAGCAGAAACACTAAATCAATAATGGAGGCACACTAAGTTCCCAACCTCTACTAACTAAGAACCCTCAAAACCTATTCTAAGTACATGTAAATATCTCAGAGGATGGTGCATACAATACAAGGGGCCGGCTATGGAAACCGTATGCAGAACCCAAGGGGACAAGTAATTGAATAAAGGTGAGAAGCAATGGAAAAGAAGAAGTTCAGAGAGAGAGACAGTATTAAAGGGGGGTGATCAGGAGAGAGTTTGCAAAGGGATGTTAGAAGCATGCGCGCCTAGCCTGTCCTGAGGAGAACAGCTCCCGTGGACCCTCACACAGGAGGCAAGTCACACAGGAGCCCACAAAGGCGCGATGGTCGGCCAATCACGGGCCGATACGTCACAAGGCAGCAGGCCCCTAGGACGCGCCAGGAACCGCCAGCCAATCAAGGGCGCGGGAAAGTCCGCGCGAGCGGGAAAACTCCTCCGAGTGAGAGAGGCAGCAACATACATACACACGCACACACTACCACCACGCTGCCTCTATCGCTCTTTCTCCTTAACTTTACACCATGCATCTTATATTCTACTAATGATATAAAATACTTCACGTTGTCACAGACGAAAACAAAGACCACCACTGGACTGTCTGTGACAATGCGAGCACAAGGAAAGAAAGAACAACATTCTCGGATAACTGTAGCCCATTTCGATGTCCCTGGCGGGCGCTAGTGGCTAACGAGAGGCGATTCTGCCCACGCTGGTAGACGTCACACCCCGCCCAAGATATAGGACGCTCAACATTAGGCGAGCACCATATCTGACAAGGCAGAATGCCGACAAGACCCACTACACCTAACCACTCCACCAGAAATGAAATGCAAAGCTCAATTCTTACATAAAACAACATATTAGCATAAATTAAATCTTATAACCCCTCCCAAACATAATAGCATAATTTAGCCTGCTATGCTCCCTGAGCGAGCTTCACAGAGTCCAGCCTACTAAGTGAAAGACAGGTTCAACTTAGGACTTTAGCTATAACATTGGCAACTTACAATTAACTATAAAAAAGAAAGAGTTTTTATGTTATTTTTTTATTTAATTTTAATGTTGTTTTTGATGGCTGCTCTACAGGGGCAAGCCTGGTTTTTCTCCACTCTCAACACACACTGACTGAACGGCGAAGGGTTCTCCTGCAAACATACCCTCCCGTGACAAACAATCAGCCAAAACATTATCAGTGCCCTTAACATGCCACACATCCAACTTGTGTTCCGGCAGGAAAACAACACCTGGCACTGATAAACTGCCCAGTTCAACACAAGACTGGCACTTCTCTTCGCTCTCTCCGGCAACGGGACCTGCCAATAACCTTTCACTAGTTCTACCTTCGTGATAAATGAGGCAGCCCCGATGCGGTCTATGGTGTCGTCAACTCTAGGTAATGGATAGGCGTCTGTCAGGGATAATACACACACACTCTTGCAATCAACACACACACTGATCTTGCCACTCAACTCAGGTTGCAAACTCACTGGCAACGACCACTCACGATATCCCTTATCCCTCAGACCCTTTTTTCCATATGTAGTCAAGCTCTGCTTTCACAACAGGCTGTCGAGCAGGATTTATACGGTAGGGAATTAACTTGAGCCTTGCACTGTCTCCAGCCTCCATGTCGGATTCTACCCCGTACATCAGGCCTGGAGAAGCAACAAACATGCGGATGTACTGCCACAGCCTAGTAAACAACATCTCTTGGCGCTCAGGAACAAGAGGTTGCAACTTATCTCGAAGAACAACATGCCTAGTGCCCTCCCACAACCCAGCCGAGACCGCAGTTTCTACACTATAGTCTCCCTCCTTCACCACCTTTGTCCCTAGAACAGCCAGGTCATGAGAGGGACAATCTGTACCACCTGTGCAGTCACTCCCATAGTTCATAATTGCTAAGGCTTCCCCGCCGATACCGTGCATACGCACCCTCGCATTCCTTACGACTACATCTGCCTGCGCAGCATCAGCGCCTTCAATGACATGGCCAGATACAGTCGGTCTATGGTAGGGCTGTTGCATAATACTAGAGCAGCATTGGGAGGCTATGCGACGACCGGGCACTTCCACTCCACAGCCAACCTCACCAATCTGCTCAATGTCCTCATTCTGACCACCACCCTTGGCAGCCATGGGTCGACCCTGACCTGACAACTATGCCACAGCCTCGTCGCCCACCTTGAACCACTGAAACAACGAGGCCAACGGTCTGCTCACACTCAAGTGACCTGCCAGCGGAACCTCGTGCACCGCATGAGTTGTGAGGCCTGGGTGCTCGGCACAAACAGTGGGGTATGAACCGAGCAGGGGCTGGAGCGCTGCACACTGCTGCTCAGGCAGGTGCTCTAGCGCTTCCACAGCCACCTGGCTCGTGTCCCCCGCCCTCTGCTCCACCGAGACATGACAATCCCAACTCTCCTCCACCTGAGCCCCACTGCCCCCCTCTCCTTCTTCACCTTAGCTGCTGCAAGCCAATGCAGGGACAGTAGGCTACTCAGGTGGTTGCCTCACAAACTCCTTCGCCAGGTTCACATGAAATGCCTCCCCGTCCTCGTGTTCAATAGCCCCGTTCCCACAACTCTCCTCCACCTGGGAACTACTCTGTCGCGGAGTGCCATCACGCCCTACCATGTCCCAAGGGGGGATAGGTTCTGGGGCCACTCCGGAGCTCATCTCTGGTCCTAATACTGTGTCGCCAAGAAGAGCCGCTGGACCAAAACTCACAAAACTTCTCCCAGCTTTAGCTTTCTCCTTCCGACCGTTCCTCCGCTGGTCTAGAGACTGAGGAATTGGCTGTGAAACCTTAGATGCATGAGATCGGGTGTCAACACACGCCATTTGATGTAATTGACAACTCTCGACCAACTTCTGCCCCTCCCTACTCACGTCGGCCGCCCTTTCGGCAGCGACTAAGGGTGGAACCTCAGAAGTAGGCACCGCAAAGTCGTTGCCGAGAAAAAGGTCGACGCCGTCTGCTGGCAGTTTCTCTACGATTCCAACATCTATCTCTCGTGTCACACCATCATTCTCCAGCTCCACTCGAACCAACGGGTATGACCTTGTAGCATTAATACCCTGCACCACAACTACCCGTGCCGCGTTTATAGGTTGGCCTGTAAAGTTTTTCATCAGAGTCTGGGATGCACCTGTATCACGCAACAACTCCAACCCATGCTTGCAACCAGCCCAACTCACGCAGCCACGCCCTCTATGGTCGGAAAAAGCATCGCGGACAGGTTTCAAGCCTTCCGGACACTCCTTCACTGGCTGTGCCCCCGCATCTGACATATCACCCCGGGTAAATGCAGAAGACCTCAGAGACACCCCAATGTTGCTAGCCAAAGACACGACTGCTGTAGGTTGGTTACTAGGGCAGGAACGTGCAAAATGCCCCTTGTTATGACACTTAAAACACTCTACTTCACCCTTGGACTTCCCCTGAGGTGGGGAAGGGCCCTGACCTTTCTTAAACAGGACGGTTTTAGGTTTGTGATCAAAATTGGTATCATTGCTCTTACTTACGTTATTAAATGTTGCATCACTGACTCGGGGGGGTGGAGTGTTGCACCCCTTGTTAACTGCATCGGTCCGTTGTGCAGACCCGCACCCACGAATCAGCGACATTCTCAGGTCAGCCATCTCAGCTGCCTCTTGTAGAGTTTTAGGACGTTTCTCTTTGAGGTTCAAAGTCAGTTCGCCGCCTGTGCATTTGAAAAATTGCTCTAGAAGGACTAACTGCTCAAGCTCTCCGAACGTCGTCACCTTCTCTGACCTCAGCCAATTTCTCAAAGCATCAGACAGTTCCCGGGCATGTTCTAGAAAAGTGCACTCACGACCCTTCGTAACACCCCGAAATTTCAACCTATATGTCTCTGGTTGTAACTCGTATGCCCGCAGAACAGCTTCCTTCAATACCTCATAATTGATGCAAGACTCCAAGGGCAACGCATCATACGCCTTGAGTCCTTTGCCAACCAACCTAGAGGAAAAAGGGCTGCCCACTTAACCTCGGGCCATTGGTGCTCCCGGCACTTCTCAAAACGCAGGAAAAACTCGGTGACACCCGACTCGTCAAATGCAGAGACTAACTTAAGAAGGTGCGATAAAGACTGATCAAGACCTCGATTCCCAGAACCGAGACGCTGCCCTGTCGACTCCACCCGAGACTTCTCAAGCTCTATGTCTGCACAGTACATGGCCTTTCTCTCCTCAGCCTGAATCTTAGCCATCTCAATCTGCTGCTTAGCCATCTCAAGCTGGTATTCCTGCTGCTTAGCCATCTTAGCCATCTCAAGCTGGAAGATCATATCTGGAGTTAAACCTTGAGGAGGAGGAGATGCAACAATTGGAGACCCACCCAGTGATCCACCTAGGGGCAAACCACGCTGCCAGTGACTATCGGCCTGCGGCAACGTCCTCGGCTCCGGAGCCCGAGGGGGCGCCATGGTAGGAGTCGAGTGGAATGGGGTCTGGGCCGAAGGTGCCCCAGCTCCCGCTCCACCCGAAGCCCCACGCACCCCACCGAGCACGCAGGCCACCAGGTCACTTCTCGTCATGCTGCTAGTGCCAACATGCCCCATGACCGTGGCCAAACACTGGAGACCACACCGATCAATCCCCGACACCCGGTCAACAGTAATAGGCATCTCCAGAAACTCTCTCGTATCCTCCTCACTAGTTACTACTCTAATGCCTTCTAACAAACCCAGCTGCTGCACCTCAGAGTCTGCTTCCCGTACTGTGTCCTCACTGTGCATTGATCCGTCGTTCGACATAAGTGTCCACCGAAAATTCTCAACGTTTATAAAAAAAAGAAGCACCTAAACTCTCATGTAGCATTATTCACTCAAAAAATGCTTGAAGACAACTCAAGTGCTATACTACGTTGCCAAAAAAAAATTCTGTGTCCAAAATATTCCTCAAAAACAAATGTCCAAAAATCCTGCAATTATTTCTTAGTTCATTATTTTGGTATGACGCCTAAGATAAGATACTAGGCAAGGTCGCCATTTGTTACGACCGGGACTACGAATAAAACAAGGGCAATTATGATTGGACTATTAATAGGGCATTATGCAACAACGGTACGCTAGATCCAAACCCTCAAACTTATATGCCGGCGAACAAAAACACCTATACCCTCCAGAGTTAATCTGCGATAACGGGGTATCCTTAACTGGGCACAAATGTACTCTACTTCAGGCTAACCCACACTGGTATAGCCTGATAACAAACAAGATGCAAGTTACGTTAAAATGCATAAAAAGGAATCTATGGAAAGATCAATTAAATCACTGCAAGATTTAATACAATACAAAGATGCTTCAATATAGTTATTCTAAACAACAATAAACTCTTCACTCCTATCTGAAAGAAAATTAAGTATAGTCCTACAGCATAGACCTGGAAACTTCTGAAGAAAGTCTGATGCTCATAAGATGCTCGTATCTAATCTTGAACTATAGAAAGGCAGGAGGCAGGACACAACACGCGTATATCGAATACACCAAAAGATAGGACATATAATGTTATCTGACACGAGAATACTATAAATGCGCAACGTTAGCAATGCTCGACACTAAAAGAAGTACTTCCTCATCAATGAAACAGTCTGCTATGGTTGTGCAACTCAACAACAACGTAGACTAATAAATGCCCTGAATAATAATGAGTACATATCAAAGAGCATATATTAAATACTAATAAGTGTCTACTCGATTAACAATATCTAGCTGGAATACTATAGGTAAGGAACTGTGGTTGAGCAAGACAGGCTCGTAGCCTAGCGATGTCCTTAAGACTGCATCCTTTAAGTTACGTTAATTGACTAGGGTGCTCTCTTGATAGATCCAGATCACAAGTATCTGGTTCTATCCTGGCGAGCCTCAAAAGACAAGCAAAGAGGCAGCAAAGTGTGGAACTGGAACAGGCCAAAACCCTCAGTCAACACAATGCTGTTCTCGTAAAGGAAGCAAGCGATAAGACAACACAGGCTACCACAGGACCGGTCGAAGTCGTGTAGGTATAAGCAAACCATACACACATCTGGGACAACGACTACAGTTACCTTATCCAGGTCTAGCATTAAATAAAAGAGCAGAAACACTAAATCAATAATGGAGGCACACTAAGTTCCCAACCTCTACTAACTAAGAACCCTCAAAACCTATTCTAAGTACATGTAAATATCTCAGAGGACGGCGCATACAATACAATGGGCCGGCTATGGAAACCGTATGCAGAACCCAAGGGGACAAGTAATTGAATAAAGGTGAGAAGCAATGGAAAAGAAGAAGTTCAGAGAGAGAGACAGTGGTAAAGGGGGGTGATCGGGAGAGAGTTTGCAAAGGGATGTTAGAAGAATGCGCGCCTAGCCTGTCCCGAGGAGAACAGCTCCCGTGGACCCTCACACAGGAGGCAAGTCACACAGGAGCCCACAAAGGCGCGATGGTCGGCCAATCACGGGCCGATACGTCACAAGGCAGCAGGCCCCTAGGACGCGCCAGGAACCGCCAGCCAATCAAGGGCGCGGGAAAGCCCGTGCGAGCGGGAAAACTCCTCCGAGCGAGGGAGGCAGCAACATACATACACACGCACACACTACCACCACGCTGCCTCTATCGCTCTTTCTCCTTAACTTTACACCATGCATCTTATATTCTACTAATGATATAAAATACTTCACGTTGTCACAGACGAAAACAAAGACCACCACTGGACTGTCTGTGACAATGCGAGCACAAGGAATGAAAGAACAACATTCTCGGATAACTGTAGCCCATTTCGATGTCCCTGGTGGGCGCTAGTGGCTAACGAGAGGCGATTCTGCCCACGCTGGTAGACGTCACACATGTCCCTCAGGTATCTTGTTCGATCCTCTTAGACTAGAACATTTTTGACATCCCCCGGCGGACTAACTGATATAGCCAGTTGTTTTTTCTAGCTCTCTAAGTTTTTTCCAGGATCCTACGTGTCCTCGCTCCACACCAAGTGAGCCGAGGACGTGGTAGTCACAGGAGGCGCCCTCGGTGCAGACTTTTTTCTTTGCATGTGTTTTTTCTTTTTTTTGGTTACAAACTTGGTGTTCTATTACGGCCCCGCCCTTTGTTCTTATCGTCTGCACAAGGGCACACTCCTGTTGTTTTCCTTGTAATTCACAGCCGTTAGTACTGTGATATGGACGCCCAATAGGGGCTTAAGAAAAAGGGGGGGGGGTGTATGCGGATCCCAGTACAAGAGATGAACCCCCTTCCACAGGATTACAAGTAAATGCAGGGCAAGCTAGGCATTATTTACGCCCAAATAGATATGCACGAGCTAAAAAGCTCGAGAAAATTTGTTTAATTATTAAATCTGATGTATTCATTTTAAATTGCAAAGCTTAATTAAAAAAGCTCATGTAGTTTACGAATAATAAAAGATTGTGTTACACTACTGTTCATTATTGCTATATATCTACATTGCAGGTTCTATGCTGGTTGCACTAGATTACGAAAGATTGGTATTGGTTGAAATGACTCAACACATGTTCCAGCCTAGTTTGCAATAGATTCACTAAGTTTAGTATTGGTCGAAGCGACTCAATAAATGGACCTAAGGACCAAGCTGAGCTCAGCACAGGTTACAGGTCGAGGTGACGAGGGGTTTTTGCATTTAACTCTCTGTGTCACACGCTACAACAAATACCTCGTGGAAGAGGACTCTGTTGCTGGAGCAGGCTTCTTTGAAGCAACACACTGCTCCCACTCTTTCCTATTTTTTTACTGTTGTATGCACAACAACGCAATTACTATTTCTTTTTCCTGTTATAAGGTTTCTTGGTTTAACCATGCGGTTATTGAGAGTTTGATATTTACGAATGTCCCCCTCCAGTCTTGGAATTCAGGCAACATCGTCAATGATGAAGGGGCCACTATTAAATTATAGGTTTGATTCCCGAAGGGAAGTAATGAAAACTAATATTTAGTAGGGGCCCCGGAATCATTGACGACGACGTCCCTCCCAGCAAATCCCCTTCCCATTCGCTGATATTTAGAGTTTATCTTGATATATCATTGAAGGAAGAATTGTTGCGCTTGGCGAGAGGCGGTGAGAAGCCACAACGCATGAAAATCCATCGAATGTGGGAAGCTTGTGAATAACAGTGTTAAAGTAGAAATTTTGTTTTCCTTTTGTGTTCTCTTATTTTTTACGGAGTTTTTTCGTAGTGGGTACCCGATCAGTGACGACACCATAAGAGAAGTAGCGTTGCACTTATGAAGATGAATCTCTTTCTTCCCCGTGGCGGTTGATTCAAACGACTGACAGGGGTGTTGAATGGAGACTATTATACTAATAGGCAACATCGTCTGATTCCGGGGCCCCTACTAAATATTAGGTTTTCATTACTCTCCTTCGGGAATCAAACCTATAATAGGTGCTCACCGACGTCAAGTTTATATATCAAATTTTCATTTGTACTGATAACGAGATCTAGTATGGTTTTATCGCGTGTCGGTTCAGAAACACTTTGATGTAGAAAATTGTCTTGTATGAAATTAATAATTTTTCGCGAATTGTAACTATTTCCTGTCATAAGGTACCAGTCAATGCTAGGTAGATTATAGTCTCCGAGTATAATGCTTTCGTTAGCATTGAGGGTTTGTTGCAATATTTCGTATAGTTGATTATCATCGACCTTATCTTGACTTGGAGGTCGGTATGCAGTAGTGATATTAATGTTTGAGATTTTCATGTTTAATTTGGCACACACTATTTCTTTATTATTTTGGGGGAGTGAAACCTCGGTTGGATTTAGTTGACATGCTACCCACATAGCCACTCCACCATGCATAGAAGGATAATACTTTTATTCTACTATACTCTTGATTGAGGGAGGTATTTTGGGCAACTGACGTCAGTCTGTTTTTGGTTTGAGAGTTCAAGGTCAAGGAGGGATTATTAACGGTCAATGGTTGGGTGCGATTATTTACGCTCGGCTGATTTGGCGGGTGGGGGGGGGGTAATTACCGTATTTGTGGGGGCTGAGTGCATGTTTTTAATGGGAATCAAAGGAGGAGGGAGGACTTTAGGTCAATAATCCTCCAGATTAATCAGAACAGGAGTTTCCGGCTTAGTGGGACATTCGTGGACTTTGTAAACAGCTGTGCTCAAAATATGAGTCATATATCACACACCTGCTTCGGATAAATGAATACCATCTCTTTTATATAGGTACGATTTTCCTTGGAATTCTCTCCAATTTTCTACAGAGAGTACATTTTCCGTGGCACACATTTCTTTTACTGAATTATTGATTTCCTGTGCTCGACTGTTACTGTAGTATTTCGCGTTCAGCCTGGGGATGATTCCGTTTATCACGCATTTTTCTGCCTTTTTTGTTCATCATTTTGATAAGTTTTTTGTACTTACCTAGTATGTTTTTTATAGGGACCTAACCACCGTCGAAGCAATCATTGGAGCCTTTGTTTCCTACTACACACGATTGTGACGCCTCCCGGCGTTAGCAGAATGGTTGCGTGGGGCATTGCAGCTCGCTAGCGCTCGCCAGGATGGGGGGATAGGCTACAGTTGTCCTAGAATGATCTGCTTTATTTCATTAGTGTCGTGTTGCCGCAGACAGTCTGGAAGTGGTCTTTGTTTTGGTCTGTGGCCGCGCCTTATATTTTATATTCGCTATAATATAAATGTTGCTTGTGTGGGAGGCGAGCGAGAGAGTGTGAAGGAGTACACCCAGCAGCGTGGTGAGCTATGACACGGCTCGCTTGGGCGCTGACGGCGTTGGCGGCCGGGTGGTCAACTAGTCCCTTCCCGTCGCTGCCTTGTGTTCTTTACCAGCTCAATGCTTGCCTGACACGCGTATTGCCTACATCCTTTGCAATTCTGTCCCCCATACTCTCCTTGCTCATTCTCTAATCTTTATTAAACTCAACATCCCTTCTGGTTTCAGCATAGACGTTCACCGTCGACCAGTCGTATTGTACGCGAAGCTCTCAGATATATCCATGTATTAGGTTAACACCTTACGAGCGGCCTATGCGGTTTATTTATATGTACCGCCCAGCGGGGTGTTTTTAGCCAAAATAGGGCTGTTTACGTGATCATTTTCATGCCTAAATAAGACCCAGAACGTAAAACAAGTACCTATCCCTGAAAGGGCATAAACAGAGCTTTCGAATGACACCATAACGATCCTTTTATGATGGCTAGTTTTCTTGCAATAACCGTGCAACGCGAGTGCAAAAAGCATGTAATTAGCCACTTTCCCGATACAATTCCTTATATAGCGAGTGAGAGAGGGAGGAGGGAGCTGGGATTCGTGTCAGTATGTTCGCCGCGGTGGTCTGGAGCAGTCATACGCTCGCTACTCTCCTGCCACCACTTGTCTCTCTCTCTCAGCAACATTACGTGCTGAAATTGCCACTCGAGTTATGTCGAGCGCCGCCACATAGTCCAGCTTTATTTAACTTGACTTATGTGGTGAGCCGCTAATTAAGGGTTAAGGAGGTATTATGCTTTATTGAGGTTTAGAGAGACGGACTTTTCCGTATGTGTCCTCTCTCGGGAAGGTTGTAGACCGGTATATGTCTCCCTTGCAAGGTGTTGAGTGATTCTTCTTGGTTATCTAAAGCTAGACTAGGGGTAAGGTTACTGTGTCGTTGTCTCCGATGTGTGCAGTGTTAGCTAAGCTCTGCACGACATCGACAGGTACTGTGGGAGCCTAAGTTGTCTTCGGGTTGGTTTACTTTGCGAGCACAGCGCTGTGGTGTGAGAGGGCCATAGCCTATCCCTCACAACATAGTGCTGCCTCTTTGTGTTGACTTCTGAGGGATCGCCAGGATAGAGCTAGGTACTAGAGACCTAGATTTATCAAGAGAGCATCCCCATCATATAACGTAATCTTCATTATACCACCCTTGGACAACGTTAGGCTACGAGCCGCATGCTCGCCCATTGTTGCCCTGCCTTGATACCCCAGCTAGACTTTATTAACTGAGCAGACACTGGTTAGAGATAAGCCCCATTATTATATGTATGCAGCATTATTATTCACTGCACTTTTGAGCTGAGGTTGTTGTTGAGTTGCACAACCCGAGGAGGCTGTTGCATTGTGTCACGAAGCATTTCTTTAGTTGTCAAGCATTACTACCTTTGCGCAGTCTTTATTATTCGCCTGCCTATTATTGCTATATGTCCTAGCATTTATTGTGACCCGTATTCTGCATTATAATTGTTCAAGATTCTTTACGAACATCTTCCCAGCATCAGACTTATTTCAGAAGTTTCCAGTTGATATTGCAGGACTAGCATTACACTTTCTTTAATACAGGAGTGCCAGTTATTTGAGTATCTACCGTAACGTTAATTAATCACGTTAACTATCTTTTCTTTGTGAAACATAATCGAGTAATCTTTTACTGTTTGAGAATAGGCTGTTTCATTGAGCGTCAGCCTAGTGTGTGTGCACCAGTTACCGAGTCATAGGATACCTCGTTGTCCAGGCACGACTCAGGGCGGTAATGGTGTTTTGTTTTCCAGTGTTTAAGGCAGGGGTTGGATCTAGTGTTACCGTTGTTGCTTTTTGCTATTATCTAGTCCAATGTTGAAGAGCCCTGTGTCTTTGAGAACCTGGATCGTAACAAATGGCGACCTAGCTCAGGATCTTGTGAACTAAGAGATAATTGCAGGATTGTTGTGGTCATTTGTTTTATTGAGGAATATAGTGGGCACGTTGGATTTTTTTTGGCAAAGTAGTATAGCACTTGAGAGTCTTCAGACATTTTTGGCAAGTAAATAGTGCTACATAGGAGCTTGGGTACTTTTTTGTTTTTTTTATAAACGTGAGCATTTTTGGTGGACACCATGGGAGACGAATCAGATCATACTGAGGGTTCAGGGAATGATGCAGGCTCTGATGGGCAGATGCTAGGGGGGTTAGTAACTAGTGAGGAGGCCGCAAAGAAGTTTTTGGAGGTGCCTATAACAGCTGATCGACTAGAGGGAATTAGCAAGTATGGTCTACAGTGTTTGGCTCCCCTCATGAGGCTTAAGGTGGCTCATGGCATCAAGAAGAACGATTTGAGGGCTTGCGTACTGGGGGCGACAAGTGAGGTCCAGGGTGGAGAGGGTGCTCGGGGACTTCTGCTCGAGCCCCCCCTCCACTCTACTCCCATCGGGACCTCTAGGATGCCGGAGTTTAGTACGTTCCCGCAGGCCGATAGCCGCTGGCAGCGTGGTTTAGGATCGCTGGGTGGGCCTCCAATAGTTGCACCTCCTCCTCAAGGTTTCACTACAGAAATGCTCTTCCAGCTTGAGATGGCTAAGATGCAGGCTGAGCATGAGGAACGTCTCGAACTCGCTAAGATAGAGACTAAGCGACAGGCTGATCTCGAACTCGCTAAGGCTAAACAACAGACTGATCTCGAACTCGCGAGAATAAAAGCCCAGTCGGAGGCTGAGTCTACCAGGTACCGTGCAGATATCGATCTTGAGAAGACTCGGGTGGAAACGACAGGGCAACGTCTCGGTGGTGGGAATCGTGGGCATGATCAGTCTTTGTCGCACCTGTTGAAGCTAGTCCCTGTATTTGATGAGTCGGGTGTCACCGAATTTTTCATGAGATTCGAGAAGAAGTGCCAGGAACACCAGTGGCCTGGGGAGAAGTGGGCAGCCCTTGTTTCCTCTAGACTTGTGGGCAAGGGACTCAGGGCTTATGATGCATTGCCTATAGAGTCGTGTATTATCTATGAGGAACTCAAGGAGGCTGTCCTGAGTGCATACGAACTACAACCAGAGACGTACAGGTTGAAGTTCCGGGGTGTTACCAAGGGTCGGGAGAGCACCTTTTTGGAACATGCCCGGGAGCTGTCCGATGCTTTTGGGAATTGGCTGAGGTCGGAGAAAGCTACTACGTTTGACGACATTAAACAGTTGGTGCTTTTAGAGCAGTTTTTCAAATGCATGGGCGGCGACCTGACGTTAAACCTGAAAGAAAAGCAACCAAAAAAACTCTACAGGAGGCAGCTGAGATGGCTGACCTCCGGCTATCACTAATTCGTGGGTGCGGGTCTGCCCAGTGTAGTGAGGCAGGTAACAATGGGCGTGACGCCCCAACCCCCCGAGTTAGTGATATACCTTATGCAAACAAGTACAAGAGCCATGATACCAAGACTGACCACAAGACTAGCACCGTCCCGTTTAAGAAGGGGCCGGGCCCTTCCCAGTACCAAGGGAAGACCAAAGGGGAGTTGGAGTGTTATCATTGTCATAAAAAGGGGCACTTTGCAAGAGTCTGTCCTAGCAAACCACCTACAGCAGCTATGTCTTTGGCCTGC
Source organism: Paralithodes platypus (assembly GCA_032716605.1). NCBI lineage: Eukaryota > Metazoa > Arthropoda > Malacostraca > Decapoda > Lithodidae > Paralithodes > Paralithodes platypus. The sequence continues at coordinate 13,268,372 of CM064541.1, forward strand.
AACGTTGGTGTGTCTCCGAAGTCGTCTGAGTTTGCCCGGGGCAGTTCGTCAGAGGCTGAGGCACAGCCAATGCAGAAGCACCTGGGAGGCTTGAACCCTGCTCGGGATGTTTTTTGCGACCATAGAGGGCGGGGTTGCGTGATGTGGGCGGGGCGCAAGCATGGAGTAGAGGTCTTGCGTAATACAGGTGCTTCCCAGACTCTGATATGAGCCAACGATATGAGACTTCTACAGCTGCTAACAATCTTTTTAGACTAAAACCAATTGACACAAATACTATAATTCTAACATTTAAGCAGCTTAAAGACACGAAAGCTTGTGGTTCTGATGGGATTTCTCTTCAGATGTTAAAAGATGCATTGTATATTACAATATCTTACTTAACCTGTATAATAAACACCTCGATAGTAACTGGTAAGTTCCCGAAAATGTGGAAGCATGCTATAATTAAACCAATATATAAAAATGGAGACAAATATTGTGTTGGTAATTATCGACCCATTTCACTTCTCCCAATATTATCAAAAGTTTTAGAGAAAGTCGCCACAAATCAGTATATGTCGCACTTGGAAAACAACAATCTGCTTTCTATAAGTCAACATGGTTTTCGGCCAAATTTATCAACGGAAACAGCCCTCACTTTATTAACTAATAAAATATATACTAATATGGATAACAAAAAAGTGTCTTTACTAACACTGCTTGATTTGTCTAAAGCTTTCGACAGTGTCAGTCATCAAATATTGTTAGAAAAATGCAAAAAATTAAATATTGACTCATTCTGGCTTATGAATTACTTGACCGATAGGACACAGGCTGTGCAGTTGGGTGATACAGTCTCATCTACTTTACATGTAACATATGGAGTGCCTCAAGGCTCCATTCTAGGACCCATTCTATTTATTATATTTGTCAATGATTTACTAAACTATGTTAAAGATTGTTTGCTCATTCAGTATGCTGATGATACACAGATACTTCACTCAGGCACTCTGGATGAATTAACTAATGTAATTAGCAAAACAGAAAATACACTCAAAATAGTGAAACAATATTTCCAGAGAAATGGTCTTATGTTGAATGCAAATAAAACTCAATGCATTTTCCTTGGCACTAGACAGCTTTTATCCCAAATACCCTCAAATGTATGTATACAACTCGATGATCATAAAATTATACCTTGTACACATGTAACAAATCTAGGTCTACATATAGATAGTAACATGCTTTTCAACAAACACACAAGTGAACTGAACAAAAAAGTCATGGGAACGTTGATGTATGTGAATCGTATAAAAGGTAATTTTGACAAAGCTACTAGGGTCGTTGTGATTCAATCGCTAATTTTAAGTTTGATAAATTATTGCATAATGATATGGGGTTCAACTAATTGCACTATATTAAATACTATACAAAAAATGCAGAATTTTGCTGCAAAGGTAGCAGTGGGTGGAGCAAAAAAATACGACCATGTATCTCCGATAATAAAGGAATTAGAGTGGCTAAAAATAAAGCAAAAATATATATATGATACAGCTATTGCGGTGTATAAAGAAAGGCATAAGCTAATACCAAACTGGCTAATACACTTTCCTATTGTTAATGAAATCATAAATAGTAACACAAGACAGCAAAACCATCTATATGTACAGAGAACGAACACCTTTTATGGTGAACGATCGCCTTTGGTAGCAGGTCCTAAAATATGGAATAGGTTGCCGAGATCAGTAAAGGACACAAATAAACTAAACACGTTTAAGCATATATTAAAAGATTATATTCTGAAACATGAAATGGATCTATAAACAAAAAATGTAATAATACTGTAACTGTCATTTTTGTATAGATATTGAAGACTGCCCATAGTAACATACTAGAGATGTTTCTTATTGTAAATATGTATATATATAATGTATGTATTTTAATATTGTTGTAATGTTTTATGTGAAGAACCATTGTAAAATGGAAAAATAAATATTCTGATTCTGATTCTGATTCTGATGAAAAACTTGACTGGCTACCCTATAAACGCGGCTCGGGTGGTAGTGGTGCAGGGTATTAATGCAACTCGGTCATACCCGCTGGTGCGGTTGGAGTTGGAGGTGGATGGTGTGGCACGTGAATTGGATGTCGGGATTGTGGAGAAACTGCCAGTGGAGGGCGTCGACCTTCTCGGCAACGACTTTGCAATGCCCGCTTCTGAGGTCGTTGCCGAGAGGCCGGCCGACGTGAGTAGGGAAGAGCAAGAGTGGGTCGAGCGGTGCCAGACACAACCCATGGCGTGTGTTGTCACCCGAGATCGGGCAGGTAAAGTGTCACAGCCTAGTCCTCCGTCTTCAGACCAGCGGAGGAACGATCAACAGGAGGAGGCTAAAGCTGGAGTTGGTTTTAAGAGTTTTGACTAGGCGGCTCTCCTGGGTGATTCAGTATTAGCACCATTACTTAATTTTAGAGTAGCCCCTGGGCCTGTCATCGAGAGTGACGAGGCTGGGCATGACGAGTCTCCACGACAGCAACATTATGTACATCGAGAGAGACAGAGGGAGCAGCCCAGTATCGGGGAAGGTCATGCATTGCTCCGGGAGCAGTTAGATCACTTGGCACCCTCAGATATACGTCGGTTGCAACTAGAGGACCCTGAGCTCCAAACGTGTGCTTAATGGAGCTGTAGAGCTCGACGAGGACGGCGATGCACAGCCAGGAGATTTTTTTATTTAGAAGGCATCCTCTATAGGCGTTTTCAAGACCCTAAACGTAGTTGGCAAGAGGGGCCCGGAGTAGTGGACCAGTTGGTGGTGCCACGGGAGTGCAGGGATAGCCTACTGAGGTTGGCGCATGACATACCACTGGCAGGACATCTAGGGGTGAGAAAAACGGTGGCGGCCTTAGAAAAATTGTTTTGGTGGCCGGGGTTGAAGGGGCAGGTGGTAACCTGGATAGCAAGGTGTCATACGTGCCAGAGGGTTGGAAAACCTAAGCAAACAATTCCGAGAGCCCCGTTGCACCCCATTCCTGTCAGTGGACCGCCCTTCAGTAAGGTCATCATTCATATGGTCGGACCCCTACCCCCTACTAGTGCCGGTAATAAATTTCTATTAACTATCATGGATGTGGCCACTCGTTATCCTGATGCATATCCAATGAGAAATGGCATGGCGAAAACTGTTGTCCGGAACCTGCTCTTGTATTGCTCGCGGTATGGTTTCCCGCAAGAGGTGCAATCGACCCAAGGTTCTAATTTTACCTCTAAGCTGTTCAAACAAACTATGATTCAGCATGGCATCAGCACTGTCGTCTCTTCTGCATATCACCTGGAGAGTCAAGGGGTGTTGGAGAGGTGGCACGCCACGCTGAAAAGCATGCTTCGATGTTACTGCGCAGAGAACGGAAAGGATTGGGACCTTGGTCTGCCGTATGTTTTGTTCGCGGCAAGAGAAGTACCTGGAGAGAGTCTCGGTTTCAGTCCGAATGAGCTTGTTTTCGGGCATCAGGTGAGGGGCCCTCTCCACATGGTGAAGGAGATTTGGGAGGGTACCGCTAAGCCATGTTCTATGTTGAGATATGTCCTCGAGAGCAGGGTGAGAATGCTTAGAAGTCTGGAGTTGGCAGGGCGTAATTTGGTGAGTTAGCAGGCCCGTATGAAGGACAGGTATGATACTAAGGCGAAACTCCGGGAGTTTCAGGTAGGTCAAGAGGTGTTGGTCCTGTTGCCTTTGTCAGGTCATCCTCTGGCTGCCAAGTACGCTGGGCCTTATCGGGTGGTGTCAAAGATCTCCGATCTAGATTACCTAGTTGCCACTCCAGACCGGAAGAAGCGTAACCAACTATGCCACATTAATTTGTTGAAGGAGTATGTGAGGTGCCCACCTGAGTCTCTAGCTGTCCCTGTGTTGACCTGCCGCGGTCATGGTGGAGAAGGAGGGGCAGCAATGATCAGGTGGATGATAACTGGGATTGTCATGTCTCGGCTGATCAGTGGGCGGGGAATTCGAGCCAATGTGCGCACGATGCTCTGGCGCACCTGCCGGAGGAACAGCAGGTGGCAGTGCAGCGCCTGTTCGATTCATACCCCACTGTATTTGCCGAGCACCCAGGCCTCACTACTCAAGCGGTGCATGATGTCGACGTAGGAGAGCACCCCCCCTTCAAGTCGATACCTTATCGGGTGCCACCCATTAAACTCCCAGCGCTCAGGGATGAGCTGGAGTATATGCTGGCGAGAGGCTTGATCGAGAAGGGGGCAGTACAGTGGACTTCTCCTGTCACTCTGCAGCCCAAACCTGATGGAAAAGTTCGGTTCTGCATTGACTTGAGGCGGTTGAACGGGTTGACCCCCACCAATGCATATCCTCTTCCCCGGGTGGATGACAGTGTGGATAAGATCGGGAAAGCAAGGTACTTGACCAAGGTAGACCTCGTCAAAGGCTACTGGCAAGTACCACTGTCTGAGCGGGCTAAAGAGGTGTGCGGGTTTGTGGTGGATGGTAGTACTTACCGTTGCAACGTGATGCCATATGGTCTGAAAAATGCACCGGCCACTTTCCAGAACTTAATGAACGACATCGTAGCAGACATCCCAAACTGTACTGTCTACCTTGATGACGTGATAATTTATGACAACAATTTCCAAAGTCACTGTGAGCACATAGAAGCCTTATTTAGTCAACTTAGTAAAGCAGGCTTGGTGGTTAATCTGGGCAAGTGTGACTTTGTGCAAGCCACGGTGCAGTATCTGGGGTTTGTGGTTGGGTTAGGGCAGGTGAGCCCGCCCCAACAGAAGATACAGGCTATCGACTTGTTCCCCAGGCCGACCACCAAGCGGCAGATCATGAGATTTTTGGGCATAATTGGGTATACCGCCGCTTTATAAGAGGCTATTTTACTGTGTTAGCTCCTTTGACAGTTCTACTAGCTAAAGATAAAAAGTTCCGCTGGGCACCTGAGTGTGAGCAGGCATTTCGAGTAGTTAAACACCTTTTATGCACTCACCCTATCCTCAGGGCCCCGGACTTTGAACGACCATTTCAGTTGGCGACTGATGCCAGCGGAGTAGGGGCTGGTGCCGTACTTTTGCAGACAGACGAGGAAGGTCTTGAGCATCCAGTCAGTTTCTTTTCAAAGAAATTTAATTCAGCACAGAAAAACTATTCGGTTGTTGAAAAGGAACTGCTGGCAATCGTGTTAGCGCTCAGACACTTTGAGGTCTATGTTCCTGCATATGGGCCAGTCGTGGTAGTGTATACCGACCACCACCCGCTTAAATTCCTCAATCAATTCCACAACCGGAATATGAGGCTGACCAGATGGTCGCTCATGTTGCAAGAGTACAACTTAGACATTCGCCATATTGCCGGTTGTGAGAATGTGATTGCGGACTGTCTGTCGCGGGTGGAGGATCCGGGGTAGGCTACCACAGTATGTTGATATAGCCTCCTGTCTTGGCTCGCGGTGTATTTTTGCGCTGGTGCTTGTTGGCTCGCGTGTGTAGCATCAGCGTAGGGTCGCAGGGCAGGAGTTGTTGGTTTTGATTAGAAGAAAATTAGGCTACATCTATAGTAGCCACCAAAAAACAACATTAAAATAAAATATGAAAAATTAAATAAAAACTTTCTTTTTAATAATTAATTTTAAGATAATATTGTAGCTGAGTACTGAGTGCAGATGATTTTCCCTCAGTAGGCTGTGCTTCTTAAAGCTCGCTCTGGGAGCACAATGTTATGAATTCATGTATTATATTTGGGAAAGGTGATAAGATTTGTTTTATATAAAAATGTTGTATTTTTTTTTGAGGAGACTGAGCTTGCATTCCATGAGTGGCAGAGTGGTTAGGAGTGGCAGATTTTAGCGACATTCTGCCTGTTCAGATATGGGCTCATGGTTGAGTGTCCTATATATTGGGGGGGGGGGGGGACGCCTCCTGGCGTTAGCAGAATGGTTGCGTGGGGCATTGCAGACTCGCTAGCGCTCGCCAGGATGGGGGGATAGGATACAGTTGTCCTAGAATGATCTGCTTTATTTCATTAGTGTCGTGTTTCCGCAGACAGTCTGGAAGTGGTCTTTGTTTTGGTCTGTGGCCGTGCCTTATATTGTATATTCGCTATAATATAAATTTTGCTTGTGTGGGAGGCGAGCGAGAGAGTGTGAAGGAGTACACCCAGCAGTGTGGTGAGCTAGGACACGGCTCGCTTGGGCGCTGACGGCGTTGGCGGCCGGGTGGTCAACTAGTCCCTTCCCGTCGCTGCCTTGTGTTCTTTACCAGCTCAGAGCTTGCCTGACACGCGTATCGCCTACATCCTTTGCAATTCTGTCCCCCATACTCGCTACTTTGCATACTATTTCTCTCTCTCGACTTCTCCTTTCTCATTCTCTAATCTTTATTAAACTCAACATCCCTTCTGGTTTCAGCATAGACGTTCTCCGTCGACCAGTCGTATTGTACGCGAAGCTCTCAGATATTTCCATGTATTAGGTTAAGGAGGTATTATGCTTTATTGAGGTTTAGAGAGACGGACTTTTCCGTATGTGTCCTCTCTCGGGAAGGTTGTAGACCGGTATATGTCTCCCTTGCAAGGTGTTGAGTGATTCTTCTTGGTTATCTAAAGCTAGACTAGGGGTAAGGTTACTGTGTTGTTGTCTCCGATGTGTGCAGTGTTAGCTAAGCTCTGCACGACATCGACAGGTACTGTGGGAGCCTAAGTTGTCTTCGGGTTGGTTTACTTTGCGAGCACAGCGCTGTGGTGTGAGAGGGCCATAGCCTATCCCTCACAACATAGTGCTGCCTCTTTGTGTTGACTTCTGAGGGATCGCCAGGATAGAGCTAGGTACTAGAGACCTAGATTTATCAAGAGAGCATCCCCGTCATATAACGTAATCTTCATTATACCACCCTTGGACAACGTTAGGCTATGAGCCGCATGCTCGCCCATTGTTGCCCTGCCTTGATACCCCAGCTAGACTTTATTAACTGAGCAGACACTGGTTAGAGATAAGCCCCATTATTATATGTATGCAGCATTATTATTCACTGCACTTTTGAGCCGAGGTTGTTGTTGAGTTGCACAACCCGAAGAGGCTGTTGCGTTGTGTCACGAAGCATTTCTTTAGTTGTCAAGCATTACTACCTTTGCGCAGTCTTTATTATTCGCCTGCCTATTATTGCTATATGTCCTAGCATTTATTGTGACCCGTATTCTGCATTATAATTGTTCAAGATTCTTTACGAACATCTTCCCAGCATCAGACTTATTTCAGAAGTTTCCAGTTGATGTTGCAGGACTAGCATTGCACTTTCTTTAATACAGGAGTGCCAGTTATTTGAGTATCTACCGTAACGTTAATTAATCATGTTAACTATCTTTTCTTTGTGTAACATAATCGAGTAATCTTTTACTGTTTGAGAATAGGCTGTTTCATTGAGCGTCAGCCTAGTGTGTGTGCACCAGTTACCGAGTCATAGGATACCTCGTTGTCCAGGCACGACTCAGGGCGGTAATGGTGTTTTGTTTTCCAGTGTTTAAAGCAGGGGTTGGATCTAGTGTTACCGTTGTTGCTTTTTGCCATTATCTAGTCCAATGTTGAAGAGCCCTGTGTCTTTGAGAACCTGGATCGTAACACGATCCTGTCGGTATGGTAGAGTTACATATGCTGTTGGTGATGTGTTCAAGCTTTCCACCAGGAATCACATTTACAGATCTCTTTTGTCTGTTTTGCATGGCAAACTCTACTCCCTGTCCACGGAGAAGGCTATCACTGTATACTATGGTACGGGACTCTCTTTTGCTGGCTATGAACTTGTGTTGAGACTTTGCATTGTTTGTTTTGGAGCTCAATGCTTTACCTTTTGTTATTTGTATTATTTCTTGAACAGATTTATCCTTTGGTTTATCCTTTTCATCATCATCAGCAAGAACAGCATATTTATTTTTCGTAAGGATACCTGGTGTCTGTTTCCCCTTGTTCTGTTTCCTACTGTGACTTACCATCTGGAATGAATCAGATTGGTGTAATGTGTTTACCTGGCTGCCATGTTTGTCCACCTTTTCCTTTAAAATGGAATTTTCGTGACGGAGTTCGTCCACTTGACTCTTGTATGCCTCAATTGTGAATTCAAGGAACTGAAATGTCTCATTTGAAAGGCACATAAAACACTTAGCGTCCGGGTAGCCATATCTTGGGAACCACTCAGGATAATACTTATTATCACATTTATCACAAATAACTTGGATCGGATCGCTGGCATGATGATAGAGATATTTTACACTTGATAAGACAAATAAAACAATACAAAATAATAGAAGTCACTTCCCTTTAGCTGTAGTAAATTTCGTAGCTTTATCTGCTAAAATCCCGAAGTTAATCCTGTTGACCGCGAGGGGTTAGGTTAACACCTGGTGGGAGAGCGCAGAATTTATGACCACCCTGTACGACGAACTGGACTGGACTGGATAAGAGAGAGAGAGAGAGAGAGAGAGAAGGGCGGGCGGGGGGGGGGGGGGGGGGGGGGGGGGGGGGGGGGGGGGGGGGGGGAGGGATGATACTATGAGGGTAATGAGAGTGTATGTGTGTGTAAGCTTGCTTGTTTTTTGCATACACATGATTACAAAGGAAAACAAGCAACAACAAATATACTGATCCTTTCAAAGTGTGACTAAGCTACCAATTTTATGTGAGAACAGGAAAGGATAGCATATTGTAAAGTGGTGCTATTCGTTTGTAAACGGGTTTAAGAGCGAGATATTTATCTAACCGATTTTGTATTGTTTTGTATTGAACAGTAGCCTACTACACTCAATGACACTATTAGGTAATCCATTCCATATGCTTACCACTAGATTAATGAAAAAGTGCTTTGCCTCATGTGAGGTCAAAGGTTCTCCAATTATTTTACAGCCATTTGTGAAGTATTTGTTGACATCCATATTGTCAATACCTTAAATAATTTCAAACACTGCGCTGTATTCAACTAAAAATATTTATCTCTTTTAGACGTTCTTTGTATGACTTGTTTCTTAGTCTAGGAATATTTGTTGTTACTCTCCGCTGTATTCTCTCCAGTTTATCTACGTCCTTTTGACGATGTGGACACCAAAATGGTACAGAGTACTCCAGATGGGGGCCAACCAAAGAATTACAAACAATGAGAACAACATTATTGGATTTGTATTCAAACAATCTTCCAATTTAGCCAATATTTTTGTTTGATTTCTTAATTACTTTGGTACATTGTTGGCTGGGTTTTAAATTACTTGATATTGTTACTCCTAAGTCGATTTTGTTATCAGTGTTTGTGAGGTGGTTACCATTTATTGAGTAGTTTGATCTTTCATTCTTTTATCCTATATTATGTAGTACTTTACATTTATCGGTATTGCTCATTTGCCTGGTTCGAGCCCAATTTGCTAATTTACTATGATCACTATTATGGCATCATTTTCAAATTTCGAAATGGTACCTGAAAGATCGTCATCAATGTCATTGATATAAATTTAGAAAAGTACAGGTCCGAGCACTGATCCCTGAGGCACACCACTTATGACATTTTTCCAGACTTTATCATGTATTACTATTCGCCTATGCTCAATAAGCAAATTACAATCCCTCTGATCAATAAGCCAATTAAAATCCCTCTAAGAGCGCACTCTTTTATGCCATGAGCTTTTAATTTTATCATGAGAAGCTTGCGGGGGACTTTGTTGAAGGCTTTCTGGAAATCGAGGAAGACAATGTCAATGGTTTTACTTTTGCTATACATATTGACAATGTTGTGAAAAAAGTCAAGAAGATTTGACAAACAAGAATGCTTGTTGCGGAAACCATGCTGTGATTATTTTCTTATTTTCTTTTCTTCTAAAATGTTTACAAGTTTATCTCTGATTTTTTTGTTTAGCAATAATTTACATATGATTGAAGTTCAGCTGATGGAACGATAGTTGTAAGGTAGTGATTTGATTCTTTTTTAACCCATTGCCTGTGGGAGACGTTCTCTAACGCCATGGCAATTTACAGAAATTTGCAGGCTTTTAACCCCTTGAGTACCAGAGAGGCACCTTATGCGTCGGCAATGTATGTAACGCTAAACCCCAGAGCCGCATAGGGTGCGTCGCAGTTAATTACTCCGGTCCTATGGTACCTAGAGGGCTCAGATTTGTATGATAACTGCGTTTTTTGTTTTTTTTAGCAATAATTTACATATGATTGAAGTTCAGCTGATGGAACAATAGTTGTAAGGTAGTGATTTGATTCTTTTTTAACCCATTACCTGTGGGAGACGTTCTCTAACGCCATGGCAATTTACAGAAAGTTGCAGGCTTTTAACCCCTTGAGTACCAGAGAGGCACCTTATGCGTCGGCAATGTATGTAACGCTAAACCCCAGAGCCGCATAGGGTGCGTCGCAGTTAATTACTCCGGTCCTATGGTACCTAGAGGCTCAGATTTGTATGATAACTGTGTAAGTATCCCATCAACAAGATTTGACAAACAAGAATGCTTGTTGCGGAAACCATGCTGTGATTATTTTCTTATTTTCTTTTCTTCTAAAATGTTTACAAGTTTATCTCTGATTTTTTTGTTTAGCAATAATTTACATATGATTGAAGTTCAGCTGATGGAACAATAGTTGTAAGGTAGTGATTTGATTCTTTTTTAACCCATTGCCTGTGGGAGACATTCTCTAACGCCATGGCAATTTACAGAAATTTGCAGGCTTTTAACCCCTTGAGTACCAGAGAGGCACCTTATGCGTCGGCAATGTATGTAACGCTAAACCCCAGAGCCGCATAGGGTGCGTCGCAGTTAATTACTCCGGTCCTATGGTACCTAGAGGGCTCAGATTTGTATGATAACTGCGTAAGTATCCCACGCAACAATGCCGATGATTGAAATCTTTCAAAGTCTAGCCGCGTGCGCGTGAGTGCGCGAAAACATGTTTTCGTCTACCCATTTCCCCATGTTAATTTCGACTTTCGGCCGCCCCATAGGACCCCTTAATGACCTAGGGGATTTTTTTTTTTTTTTCCTTCATTTCTAACCCATTCCAGGTTTTTTATGGAAAAACAAAAAAATTGACAACCTGTTGGGCCTGGAGTGTACATTTATATTAACATAATTGCCTGGTGCTCAGTGGGTTAAAGCCTCTTAAAGCCTGTAGAATCGAGTGCGAGGGAGCAGGAGCGCGACAGGCCACTCATCCTTCTCCCAGCCAGGCGGCTGCAGCACTGAGGGCTCTGAGTCAGAGTCTAGCGAGACATACAGTGTTACCAAAGGCAAATGTAGCGCGACATTAGCGATAATTGCTCATTTTAGCGAATGTCTATGGTAGTGCTGCGGGTGAACCCTGCAAGCTACGAAGCTCGTTGTGGTGTCATTTTAAAGATATTTTCTTCTAGTTTTTGGCTAAATACATTTCATTTCATTCAGACACTTGCCTAATCAAACAGGAGTGCCTGAATGAGTCCTGATATAGCGGAAATAAGCAAAAATATGCCCGCAACCAAAGTGTTAAAGATACGAGTTACATTAGCTAATTTCCATTCATTGGGTCCTACCACACTGCATTATATTGGAAAAAAGTAGTGTTAATGGTTGTAATATCTCGTCTCTTAATTCTTGTAAAACCCTTGGAGAAATAACATCGGGTCCAGGGGTTTTAGTAGATTTTAGTTTGTTTTTTCTGTTTAGTACATCTATTGATGTAACAACGATATCACTTAGAGGGTCAGTATTGTATATCAACGATGGTGTGGCAAGTGGAATCAAGTTTGAATCTTCTGTAAAGACTGATGCAAAAAAAAAAAAAAAACTTTTTGAGACTACTAGTCATTTAGACTTCATCATCAACAAAATTTCCATTGTCATTAGTTTGTGGTCCAATTTGAGAAGATATCACTTTCGTACTTCTATTAAATCCATAGAACTCTTCTTGGTTTGACTTGCTTAACCTGGCAAAGGCTAGACTATGGTATTTGAAACGTCCCGCCATGCGGAGGTGTTTTGGTTTATTCACGACGAAAATCATAATTTTACCATAAATATCGTTATTACTTATTCATATGCACCTATTTTACTTTTAATATGAAGATATTAACATTGAAGAGCAATATAACAAGTGGGAATAGTATTTGAGGGGTGGAAAAGACGTATTATTGCCGACCGGTCCATTCATGAGGGGAGAGCCGCGGTGGCATATATCCTCTCCTCCCGAGTTCTCAAGTGACACTGACAGCTCTAAGTAGAAGTCTCTCTGTTGCAAGAATCTCTAGATGCCTCGCTTATGCTACAGAGACTGCGGGAAGAAAATTTGCGCCGAAAATTACCAGATAAAAGGGGGAATAAGAGGAAAAATATGTGATAATTGAGGAGGGGGAAAAAAGGACGGGAAGGGGGGGAGTGGGGGCACACATATGTAGGAATGATAGCAAGTAATGGAGGGAAATTATCTCACCTAATCAAATATTGCTTTGTTTTGAATGCCACTTGGGTGTTTTAAAAGTTTTTTTTTTTAGACCTTGGGTCTTATGAGGACCTTGCCTTCCACCACCAAAACCTCCTTTGAGGACGCTCATCTTTCCCGGGTTAAGCTTGCAATACAAGTTTTCAAATTGTTCATAATCTGTTTTTTGGCATTTCATCGGAGAGAAAAGGGTACATCACACAGTCAGGAGTGCGAGCTAGAGTCAGTAGGAGTAGGGGACAATTCGGACTTGCGGGCCTATTTGCGGTGAAAATCGATGACTCCTAGTGACTCTAGCGACTCCTAGCGACTTCTGTTAGACTCCCACTCGTCGCTCGCGGTGAAAATCGATGACTCCTAGTGACTCTAGCGACTCCTAGTGACTCCTGTTAGACTCCCACTAGCTCGCACTCCTGACTGTGTGAAGGCCCCTTAAGATTGCTTATCCTGTCTGATTTCTTTGTTGTTATACTGAATAGTTTTTTTGGCATATAGACTATGTTTTTGTTCTGCGTTCCATCATATAAGATGATTGTTTCGAGTAGAGATGCAAGCATTAATGGCATTATTATATATTTTTGAAAAATCATTCCAGATATCACTAGTATCTCATATGTGGCTTATGAGGTTCCAATCTATTTTGCAAAAATTAGTCTGTAGTTTGTGGAATTTGACTTTCTTGAAATTTGCCACCATTTATGACTCTCGTTTAATTTATTGTTTAGAAATTTAATGATGAATGTTATTGAACGATGATCACTTGCACTAATCTCATCTCCTTCTCTCATTTGGTTTACTAAATTGTCTTTACTTGCTAAGAACTTTGTTGCCCCGTGTTGGATATTGAACAAATTGAAATAATGAACTTTCTAGTAGATTAGAGTATAGGTTCAATCCTGTTTTAAATATCAGGGATTCGCCCTACTGAACTACTGGCAAATTGAAGTCTCCAAAAAGTATAACATCTTTGCTATGGCTCATTCTGAAATTTGGTCTTAGTTCTTCCTACTAGTGCTTAGTGATTGTCCATGAGGCCGGTATATGAGCTCAAGGGTTATCCTTTCTTGGTGCTTATTCTCAACTAAACATAAATTACATCTATGTTGTCTATAAATGGTTTCGTTGCTAGCAGGGGAGGAAGATTTTGTTGACGTACAGCAACATGCCTCCCCCATTTTTGTTTATCCGACTATATTCAAACATTATATATCCAGGATTATTATATAGTGCTAAAAAATGTCTTTGTTCAGTGTTTAACCATGATTCAATGATACCTATTACATCATATTTATCTGCAAACACTATTTCTTCAAGATTAGATAATTTGCTATGAATACCTTGAGCATTTGTAAAAAATACTTTAATAGCCTGAAGAGAGTTGTAATTGGTTGATGAATTTGGTTGATCATCAGAGTGTATTATGTTAACTCCCTCGCTTGCCCCAGATCAATTATGTTTTTTTATCGAAAAGAGTGAACTGCGTTATTGAGATGCCATCCAAGTCGTGCTGAGACCACTTGGTATATATGGAGACGGTCTCCATCAAACAGACGAGATTTTCGGAAAATTCATCCCAATTGTTGATGAACTCAACTTGCTCCTCAGAACAAAGGTTGTGGAGGTGATTATATCGGCTGAGGGCCTTATCAAAGAGGGTTTGCTCAACTAATTTTCTGGGTAGGACACATGAAACAATGATATGGCTAGATTTATTCTTGAACTGTTGGATCATCCTCCAACACTTCTCTAGCGAACCGGTTCCTCGGACCATATGTGATTCCCATCATATGTACATGCGTGGATTATGTACAGGGTAATATTTTGGGCATCATTTTTGACATCATATATGGCAGTGTCAATATTGTCTAGTCCTACTCCTGGGATGCACAAGCATTTCTAGGTTTGGGGGGCCCTTCCAAAAAACTCTGGCAATTGGCCTCAGACTATTGAGTCTCCGACTAGTCTTACTGTGGACGACGTTGCAGCTGCAGTCAACAAAGTTTCGAAGTTAGCCCCCTCACGCACAATGTACATCACTCATGTTGGATCTAATGACGTGCAGCTGACCCGATCGGAGCACCTCATGCTAAAGTACCGGAAGCTGATTCAGACGTATAATGAAAAGTCACGCAGAGTCATCATATCAGGGATCGTCCTCAGGATTGGTGTGAAGAGCCGATTCTTCAACACAGCCACTAGCGTATATCATCATCTGGCTTACCTCCGCAGGGAGGAAAACGTTGGATTCAATACCTGAAATGACTTCTACCTTGAAGATCATCTGTTTGTAGCAGATGGAGTCCATCTGAACCAGGTGGAAGCAGCAAGATTTGGCCGCCTGCTTCACGACGCAGTAAAGGATTTTCGGAGAAGAAGCAGAGCCAACCAAGGACCACCAGCAACAAGGTTCGAGGACAGCGAGACCCAAGGACCACCGAGGATCGAGGACCGTGGACGACCAGGGACGATGATCGAGGATCGAGAACTACCAGGGACAACGATCGAGGAAAGCGAGAACGGAGGACCAACAGAGACGATCATCGAGGACAGCGAGGACCGAGGACCACCAGGGACGAGGATCAAGGACTGAGGACAGACAGGTAAATATATGTAGATCCGACCAGAACCAAGAATTTAAATAAAGAGCATTCCGTGAATCCCAAATAAAAAACTTTAAATGTTTTCTATGCAAACGCTCGTAGCAAACGCAATACATTTTCAGATTTAGAGGAACTAGTGTTTACAGAAAATTACGATGTTATTGGCATAACAGAATCTTGGCTCAATGCAGAAGACAGAGCCTTTTTGGAATACTCCCAGTTATGCAATGTTTGAGAAAAGCTGAATAAATAGAAATGGAGGTGGCGTATTACTTTCTATCAAAGAAAGTCTTAACCCGACCCTCTTGTCAAAGCCTCAAATTGTGAACGTCGACACATCCTATGTGCTAATAAAGAATAATAAAGGTACACAAATAATACTTGCACTAATATACAGACCTCCAGCTCAATCAGTGCAAACTGACTGAGAAATTTATGAGCAAATTGCAGACTTAAGTAACTCGCATGATACCGTAATTTTGTTGGCGACTTCAATATACCTGTGACCAAGTGGGGAGATAGTATTACTTTACACTCCGGACAAGACCTGTATGCAAACTTGCAAGAGAGTTCGCTATATCAATTTGTTAGATCTCCGACCCGTGGAACTAACGTCCTTGACCTTGTACTTTCAACAAAGGAAGAATTGATAGAGAATTAAAATGTCGGTGATGAATTCAGTAACAGTGACCATCGTACGATAACTTTCAGTTTAAAGTTTACTAGTAACGAACCAAATAGCATCCTGGAGAAAGTCCCTAATTTCAAGAAAGCAAACTTTCGTAAACTTTGAGCAATGTTTAAAGAAACTGACTGGAGTTTTCTGATTAACAATAACGACATAAATGCATCTTGGGAATCATTCGCAAACACTTACCTAAAAGCAGTGCAAGACTGCATACCATCGAATATATGGCGTACAGGCCATAATGATAAGCCCAAATGGTGGAATAAAGATATTTTAGACTGTCTGCTTGCTAAAAAGTTTGCTAATGATAGATTAAAGTCCTCACAAAATGACGAAGAACCGGTGAAATTTGTAGATGTACGACGCAAAGGCAAACTGTTAATTAAGCAAAGTAAAAAGACCCTGGAGTTACATGTTGCAAATCAAAATAAAACAAACCCAAAATAATTATCTTGTTATATCAGAAAGAAAAAAGTAGTTACTTCAACTGTTGGACCGTTAGTCGATGAAAATGGAGAATACACCTAAGACGAAGTACGAATGAGTAATGCCCTCAATACCTAGTTTGCATCAGTTTTTACAACAGAAGACCTCATTGATATCCCTACAGCATCGCCGATTCAGATAGATAATTCTGATGTTCTAAGCAATATCACCATTACAGAAAGAGAAGTATTGAAATGTTTAGATAAACTCAAGGTAAATAAATCGCCCGGACTTGATACAATCTCACCTAGAGTTCTAAAGGAAGCTAAGGATGAGCTCTCCAAACCACTGACATTGCTATTCAATGAATCCTTGCAGTCTGGAACTATGCCTGATCAGTGGAAGCTAGCCAACGTAACACCGATATTTAAAGTTAAATAAAGCTGGACTATGTGGCGGCGCTCGACATAGGTCGAGTGGCAATTTCAGCACGTAATGTTGCTGAGAGAGAGAGACAGGGCGGTACATATAGCTCGTAAGGTGTTAAAAAAGGCAGCAAATCCCTACCCAGTAACAATCGTCCAATTAACTAAACCTCAGTTGTATGTATAATGCTAGAAACACTCATAAGAGACAGATTCGTAAATCACTTAGAGGAAAATAACATACATAGAGATACTCAACACGGCTTTCGTAACAAAAGTTCCTGCTTAACAAATTTCTTAGACTTCTTCCACGATATCCTCAACCTCTTTGATGAGAGTAAAGCTGTAGATATTATATACCTTGATTTTCAAAAGGACTTTGACAAAGTTCCTCACAAACGTTTACTGCTAAAACTAAAAGCGCATGGAAAATTGGCACTGCGGCAGAAAGCAAAGATTAGTCATAATCGGTATGGCATCTAAATGGGCCAATGTAAGTAGCAGGGTACCCCAGGGATCGGTACTAGGACCAATTATATTTTTAATTTACATTAACTTAACGACATAATACCTGTACAATCTCAAAATTTTGTGACGATACAAAAATTGCAAATAGCGTACTCTCAAAAGAACAAGTTGACGATATGCAGCACAATCTAGATAAGTTGTCATGTTGGGCTCAAATTTGGCAAATGAGTTTCAATGCGGATAAATGTAAAGTACTACATATTGGATACCGAAATGAGAAAGCAAACTATTTGATGAATGGCACTCAGCTTAAGACTGTAGACAGAGGAACCGATCTGGGGGTAACAATATCAAGTAACTTAAAACCGAGTCCAAAATGTTCAGAGGTTGTTAAGAAAGCAAACAAAATCATTGGCTTTATAGGCAGGTCATTTGAGTATAAATCCAAAGAAGTTACCCTAACTCGTTACAATTCCTTAGTTCGCCCTGTTCTGGAATACTGCGTTCAATCCTGGTGCCCTTATTACCAAAAAGATATAGAGAAGCTAGAACGAGTTCAAGTTAGAGTTACCAAAATGAATACTTAGCCTAAAGAACAAACCATACAAGGAGCGTGTTAGAGAATTAAATCTATTTCCTATAACCCAATACAGATTCGGAGGCGACTTAATTAATGCAAGTGATCAAAATCATCAAAGGCATCGATAATATGAACAGTAGTAAGTCCTTCACTATCGACCAATCTACTTACACGCGGGGAAACGGTTCCAAAATTATTGGTAAATCTTTTATCTCCCACGAATCTAAGAATTTCTCCTTCAATCGAGTTGACAGCTTGGGGAATGGGCTTCCCCGAGACGTAATTGACTGCAGCACCGCTGACTCTTATAAACTTCGCATAGACAAATATCTTGCATCAAACCTGCGACTGACTGCGTTTGTAAATGAATAACTTTACTTTTTATTCCCCCCTCAGATTCATCAAGGATTATTGCGTATATACTGTATATTACTAGGACGTTACTCTCTTTTTCCCAGATATCCGAAATATCACTTATAGCTGTGTTATGTCACTAACCCATCTGCCCCCTACTATCTTCTTAATCCTGCCACGGACATTAGTTCCAGGGCAGTAATTCCCTTTCCAATTTTCTCTTACCGACTCTAAGCCACTGTTTGGACACTTGATCTTCAGTGTTTTTAACCCTTATTTAGCGGGGCCCAACTAAAGTCAGTATCGAAAAATTTGAACTATGTGGCGGGGCCCGACTTAAGTCTGTGGGCGTATTCCCGCCCAAATTTTGGTGGAAAGCGAAACTTGGTGGTCAGGCGGTGTACTACAAGGTCCCACCCAGACATCCCCACTGCGTGACCATGACTCGGTAACCCTCAAGCAGCCGTAATGGAAGGTCAAGATTTGCCCGTGACTGATTCGGTGGCCGTGGCTCCTAGTGCGTCGCGCCACCCTACTCATCACGCCCCGCTCACCGCCCAGGACCTAGATATCATGATGAACTCTTCAGAACTTTCTAATAGGCTGTTGAATGACACCATGGAAGGTCTGGGTGAGAGTTTTGATAGTGTGGATGACTCGGAAGACGAATATATGCCGATCATAGGCTTTCACACCAAGTATAATTTGCGTGTCGCAAATGTTGTGGTTGTTGTTGCACAGGACGTTGAGCAAAATGGAGACGTTCCTGACGAAGAACATACTGGTGTGGGTGTTGGTAAGTACAATTTACATTTTATAATTGCTTGAAAGTTTGATTGCAAGCATTTTATAGCGTATTATTTCAGGCGTTCTGTAAATTTTTCACGATAACCAGGATGTACGGTACATTTCTCACGATAATACAAGCAACAACGAAGCTTGGCGAAGATTGTGGTCTATAATATACCTTTTTATAATTGCATGTGACCTTGTAATTGCTTGAAAGTTTGATTGCAAGCATTTTATAGCGTATTATTTTCAGGCGTTCGGTAAATTTCGCATGATAACCAGGGTGTACGGTACATTTCTCACGATAATACAAGCAACAACGAAGCTTGGCGAAGATTGTGGTCTACAATATATCTTTTTATAATTGCATGTGACCTTTTAATTGCTTGAAAGTTTGATTGCAAGCATTTTATAGTGTATTATTTTCAGGCGTTCGGTACATTTCTCACGATAACCACAGTGTACAATACATTTCTCACGATAATACAAGCAACAACGAAGGATGGCGAAGATTGTGGTCTACAATATACCTTTTTATAATTGCATGTGACCTTGTAATTGCTTGAAAGTTTGATTGCAAGCATTTTATAGCGTATTATTGCAGGCGTTCGGTACATTTATCACGCTAAACAGGGTGTACGGTACATTTCTCACGATAATACAAGCAACAACGAAGCTTGGCGAAGATTGTGGTCTACAATATACCTTTTTATAATTGCATGTGACCTTGAAATTGATTGAGAGTTTGATTGCAAGCATTTTATTTGCGTATTATTTCAGGCGTTCGGTACATTTCTTACGGTAACCAAACAGATTGCAACATAATTATGTGTAAGGAGTACAAACAAGAAAGTGGAATATTTGTGCTTGTCCTTCTATGATTGTGGGGATCAAGTGTACCAAACAGTTTTAATCATATAAGATACATAGTGTAAAATAGTTATATTATCACGACACTCTCTCTCTCTCTGTCTCTTCCTCTTTGGGTCTACCTATACATTTATAAATGCATGTGACCTTGAAATTGATTGAGAGTTTGATTGCAAGCATTTTATTTGCGTATTATTTCAGGCGTTCGGTATATTTCTTATGGTAATAGAAACAACGAAAAATTTAATATTTGCGCTTGGCATTATATGATTGTGGGGAACATATGTACCGTATATATTATGTTATCATATATATACAGTATATGATACATATGTAAAATAGTTATATTATCACGACACTCTCTCTCTCTCTCTCTGGCTCTTCCTCTTTGGGTTTACCTATACATTTATAATTGCATGTGACCTTGAAATTGCTTGAGAGTTTGATTGCAAGCATTTTATTTGCGTATTATTTCAGGCGTTCGGTATATTTCTTACGGTAATACAAACAAATGTGTTGAAATAATATTATATATAAAAACAAAACAAAAATCCTGCAAAGCAAGCGAAACAGAGAGAGAGAGAGAGAGAGAGAATGCAGAAACTGAACTGAAGAAAGAGTGACAAAGATATAATAATACAGAAATATTACAAGCAAATAAAGAAAGAGGGATTAGAGAAAATAATAATGAGAATTACATATACGGATGAGGAAGAGAGAGAAAGAGAGAGAATACAGAAACTGAACTGAAGAAAGAGAGTGAAAAAGATATAATAATACAGAAATGTTACAAGCAAATAAATGAAATAGAGGGATTAGTTAGAGAAAATAATAATGAGAAATACATATACGGATGAGGAAGAGAGAAAGGGAGAGAGAGAGACAGAGCGCGCGAGCCAGAGAGAGAGAGAGAGAGAGACAGACAGACAGACAGGAGGTGTGAGAGAGATTAGAGAAAAAAATAATGAGAATTACATATACGGATGAGGAAGAGAGAAAGGGAGAGAGAGAGACAGAGCGTGCGAGAGAGGGAAAGCGAGCGAGCCAGAAAGAGAGAGAGAGAGAGACAGACAGACAGGAGGAGTGAGAGAGAGAGAGAGAGAGAGAGAGAGAGAATACAGAAATAAGGAGATATAAGAGAAATATAAGACCGATTACCAAAGGAATAGTAGACGACCGGGAGGCCTAAGTCAGGGCAAAGCGAACGCATCAGAACGCGCCCGGGAAATAGACCAAAAAGTACCTCCTCTTCCTCACCTCTTCCCACCCTCCACACTCGCTCATAACATCCAGAATAGACTTATATGGGGAGATGAAGAGTTGTTCTTTCCAAAAATGACCGTTTTGTTCGCATTGGAGCCATAGTAACGGCGCTAGGGCGAGTGAAAGTGAGCGAATATTTCGGGATTATGCCCGCTGGGCGGCACGGTGTAAAATACCTTACCACCCCCTCTTTGAGTGTAAGGACAAGCAGCTTAGAGGGGTAACTGGACCTGTTGTTGCTTGATTTCCTTTGTACTCCTTTGTACTTCACAAGGGTGTTCCCCTTCTTTGGCCAAAGTTTGGAGTTTGTAGAAGGTCTTCTTCTGTGAGCGTATACTGTTATTCAAGAAAAAAACAGAGGCAACCGAGGACCACCTGCAATAAGGACCGAAGACAGCGAGGACCGAGGACAGCCATGAACATAAATGTAGATCCGACAAGAACCATTTTATTTTATTAAAGAGCGTTCCGTGAGTTCTAAAATAACAAATTTAAAGGTTTTCTATGCAAACGCTCGTAGCATACGCAATAAATTTTCAGATTTAGAGGAGCTAGTATTTACAGAAAATTATGATGTGATTGGCATAACAGAATCTTGGCTCAATACAGAAGATAGAGACTTTTTAGCAGAGTATTCACTTCCCGGTTATGTAATGTTTGAGAAAAGCCGAATAAATCGAAATGGAGGTGGCGTTTTACTTTATATCAAAGAAAGTCTTAACCCTACCCTCTTGTCAAAACCTCAAATTGTGAACGTCGACGCATCTTTTGTGCTAATAAAGAATAATAAAGGTACAAAAATAATACTTGCATTAATATACAGACCTCCAGCTCAATCAGTGCAAACTGACCGAGAAATTTATGAACAAATTGCAGATGTAAGTAACTCACAAGATACCGTAATTTTTGGCGACTTTAATTTACCTGTGACCAAGTGGGGCGATACTCTTACTTCACACTCCGGAAATGACTTGTATACGAACTTGCAAGAGAGTTCGCTTTATCAATTTGTTCGAACGCCGACCCGTGGTAATAACGTTCTTGACATTGTACTTGCAACAAAAGAAGAATTAATAGAGAATTTGAATGTTGGTGATGAATTCAGTAACAGCGACCATCGTACGATAACTTTCACTTTAAAGTTTACTAGTAACGAACCAAATAGTAGCATCGAAAAAGTCCCTAATTTCAAGAAAGCAAACTTCCATAAACTTAGAGCTATGTTTAAAGAAACTGACTGGAGCTTTTTAATTAACAATAATGACATAAATACATCTTGGAAGTTATTCGAAACCACTTACCTAAAGGCAGTGCAAGACTGCATACCATCGAAAATACGGCGTCCAGGCCATAATAATAAGCCCAAATGGTGGAATAAAGATATTTCAAACTGCCTGCTTGCTAAAAAATTTGCTAATGATAGATTAAAATCCTCACAAAATGACGAAGAACGGGTGAAATTTGTAGAGCTACGGCGCAAAGCCAAAAAGTTAATTAAGCAAAGTAAAAAGACCTTAGAGTTACATATTGCGAATCAAAGTAAAACAAACCCGAAAGAATTCTATAGTTATATCAGAAAGAAAAAAGTAGTTACTTCAACTGTTGGACCGTTAGTCGATGAAAATGGAGAATACACCAAAGACGAAGTACAAATGAGTAATGCCCTCAATACCTTCTTTGCATCAGTTTTTACAACAGAAGACCTCAGTGATATCCCTACACCATCGCCGATTCAGATTGATAATTCAGATGTTCTAAGCAATATCACCGTTACAGAGAGAGAAGTATTGAATTGTTTAGATAAACTCAAGGTAAATAAAACGCCTGGACCTGATACAATCTCGCCTAGAGTTCTGAAGGAAGCTAAGGATGAGCTCTCCAAACCACTGACATTACTTTTCAATAAATCCTTGCAGTCTGCAACTATGCCTGATCAGTGGAAGCTAGCCAACGTAACACCGATATTCAAAAAAGGCAGCAAATCCCTACCCAGTAACAATCGTCCAATTAGCTTAACCTCAGTTGTATGTAGTCATACGAGACAGACTCGTAAATCACTTAGAGGAAAATAACATACTTAAAGATACTCAACACGGCTTTCGTAAAAAACGTTCCTGTTTAACAAACCTCTTAGACTTCTTCCACGATATCCTCAACCTCTACGATGAGAGTAAAGCTGTAGATATTATATACCTTGATTTTCAAAAGGCCTTTGACAAAGTTCCCCACAAACGTTTACTGCTAAAACTAAAAGCGCATGGAATACAAGACGGTGTGTTGAAATGGATAGAAAATTGGCTCAGCGACAGAAAGCAAAGAGTAGTCATAAACGGTAAGGCATCTAAACGGACCAATGTAAGTAGCGGGGTACCCCAGGGATCGGTACTAGGACCAATTATCTTTCTAATTTACATCAACGACATAGATGAGGGTCTCACCTGTACAATCTCAAAATTTGCTGACGATACAAAAATTGCAAATAGCGTACTCTCAAAAGAACAAGTTGACGATATGCAACACAATTTAGATAAATTGTCATGTTGGGCACAAATTTGGCAAATGAGTTTCAATGCGGATAAATGTAAAGTACTAGATATCGGATACCTAAATGAGAAAGCAAACTATTCGATGAATGGCACTCAGCTTAAGAATGTAAACAGAGAAACCGATCTGGGAGTAACAATATCGAGTAACCTAAAACCGAGTCAACAATGTTCAGAAGTTGTTAAGAAGGCAAACAAAATAATTGGCTTTATAGGCAGGTCATTTGAGCATAAATCCAAAGAAGTTATCCTAACCCTTTACAATTCCTTAGTCCGCCCTCTTCTGGAATACTGCGTTCAATCCTGGTGCCCTTATTACCAAAAAGATATAAACAAGCTAGAACGAGTTCAGCGTAGAGTTACCAAAATGATACCTAGCCTAAAGAACAAACCATACGAAGAG
Organism: Paralithodes platypus; assembly: GCA_032716605.1. Taxonomy (NCBI): domain Eukaryota; kingdom Metazoa; phylum Arthropoda; class Malacostraca; order Decapoda; family Lithodidae; genus Paralithodes; species Paralithodes platypus. Next base: position 13,292,231 of record CM064541.1, read on the forward strand.
CGTCCTAGAGATCTAAATCTATTTCCTTTAACCCAGCGCAGATTAAGAGGTGACTTAATTCAAGTGTTCAAAATCATCAAAGGCATCGACAATATGAACTGTAGTAAGTACTTCACTATCGACCAATCTAATTACACGCGGGGAAACGGTTGCAAAATTATTGGTAAATCTTTTAACTCACACGAATCTAAGAATTTCTTCTTCAATCGAGTTGTCAACTTGTGGAATGGGCTTCCCCGAAACGTTATAGACTGCAGCACCGTTGATTCATTTAAACTCCGCCTAGACAAATATCTCGCTTCAAACCCGCGACTAACTGCGTTTGTAAATTAATAACTTTATTTTATCCCCCCCTCAGTTACTAACCCATCTGTCCCCTACTAACTTCCTAATCCTGCCACGGACATTAGTTCCAGGGCAGTAATTCCCTTTCCAATGTTCCCTTACCCACTCTAAACCACTGTTTGGACACTTGATCCTCAGTGTTTTGGAGGACAAGCAACCTAGAAGGGTCACTAGATCTGTTGTTGCTTGATTTCCTTTGTACTCCTTTGTACTTCACAAAAATCATCTTGCAGTGGGAGAAACTTGTTTTGGGGAGTCAGGGTTTCCAACGTTAGCACTCACAAACTCCTCAAGAGTATTTATCTTGCGTGTTAGTACTTCTATGAGTTGTGGGACCTTTCCAAATATATTTGCAAGGTCTGTGCGTTGGATGTAAAACCTACAGTTCATTGCATTTTCACCACATAACATTATAATCCCGATGTATTCGGTACATGAGCCACAAGTAGTTACATTAGGCGTTCTATTTTTTTCTTTTTAGGAGACAGACGTATTGACGTGTATACTGTAGATAGAGATAGACTGCTATTCATACGTATTGACGTGTATACTGTAGATAGAGATATACTGCTATTCATAGCGAGGCAGGCAGGGGAAAAAGTGTGTTCGAATGAGGTAAGATGGAGAGAGTGAGAGTGAGGCATGGATGAGAGAGAGAAAGAGAGAGAGAGACAGTGTGTGTGTGTGTGCTATGGCCTCATCACGTGAGTTTTGAAGCAACTCTATGGTGGGTCGTTCTATAAATCTAGTTGAATAATGTAAGGTAAAGGCGATTGATATGTCTCACCGAATAGTCCGGTGGCTTAGCGCCAATATTGGGCAAGATCATGACATGCTGGATTAAACAGCCATATTTTGCACACTTACTATAAAGGTCCCATAGAAACATTCTAGAGGGGGGTGCCCGGTCTGGGGTGCCTAGGTCAAGGTGAGGTCAAAGGTCACATGGTGTAATACTGTATAAATACCACATTATAACATAGGTTTTGTTCATCTGGAAGGTTTTCAGCTGGCCGCAGTAGTGCAGCAGTTGTTAAATGTGGGATTGGAATCAGTCAAGCATGTTTTTATTCTTGTTGCGTTCCAATGCCCCCCCAAAATGCCATTTTTCCCTCCAAAAATGGTAAAATTTTCCCCAAAGGTCAATATTTTTTGCCATGAGGCCAAATCTGCCCCGAGTATATGAGTATATCCAATCGCAGGTTTATAATTGAGGAGCAATTAATAAGTTTGCCTCACCCTGGCTTTTGTAATCATACCACTCTGTCTGTAATTGCTTAAACTAAATATATGTCTATTTCTATTTTCAGGAAGACGAATATAGATCCCAAGCAGAATGGATTTGGAAAACTGCATAATATGTGGTTTGAAAGATGGTGATTTAAAGTGTCCTGCTGACAGGTCAGATGGAGAAGGACTAGCCTCATATGATGATTTCCTGCAGAATGTGGAGGGATTTCGTGAACTACAAGCACTTCCAGTTGAGTTAGCCTACAGCGGATGAGACACTGCTGCTGAACTTCTTGAAAACCGTGCAAAATGGCATAAAGCATGTAAACTGAAGTTTGCTAGCTCTAAGCTTGAAAGAGCAAGAGATGGACATAAGCGAAAAAGTACTGAACAGGATGAAAGAAAGTCTAAATGCCAAACACATGAATCATCTTCAACTAAGAAAGACTGCATCTTCTGTAGAAAAACTCAAGGCAAGCTGCATAACTGTTCTACTTTAGGACTGGATATGACACTCAGAGATATGGCTACAACATTGAAAGACAAAGACTTGCTAGCAAGAATTGCAGGTGGTGATTTAGTAGCTATTGAAGCTAAGTATCACAATAAATGTCTTACAGCCTTCAAGAATCGCTATAGAAGTATGGAAAGAGAAAAGCAGGAAGACAATACCACGTCCACTATTAATCATAAAATGGTGCAGGCTCGAGTGTTTGCAGCGCTGGTTTCTTATATAGAAAGCAGAATTGAAGACGGGACTCACATATTCAAACTTTCCGAGATCCATACATTGTTTGAACAGCGACTTGACATTCTAGGTGTCAGAAAAACAATCAATAAGTCAAGGCTCAAGAATCAGCTTCTTGCACACTTTGCAGCTGGCTGCCAAGAACAGTCAGACGGGCGGAACACTCTCCTTGTATTTAATGAGGGGATTCAGCAAATGTTTAAGGCAGCAATGGCATCACGTGACTTTGATGAAGAAGCTCTCTCCATGGCCAGTGTAGTGAAAACAGTACGGAAAGAGATATCTAATGGTGAATTCTTTAAATTCTCTGGCACATTTCCCACTGACTGCCAAGAAAGTTCAGTACCCACTTCTCTCAAAACACTGGTATCTATGCTTCTGTGTGGTAGCAACATCAATGACCAAAGCATTGCACATTCCCAGGCCTGTCTCTCAATCTGCCAAAATATACTTTTTAACTACAAAGGAAAGGCTTTAAGTGTGTCCAAGTCACGCCATACAAAGGACCGTGAGCCTCCCCTTCCTCTATATATTGGTTTGAATGTACACACACTTACACGCAGTAAGAAAATGTTGACACAGCTCTATGAGATGGGCATGAGTGTCAGTTATGAACGTACCTTAGAGGTAGAAGACTGGCTTACCACAGCTGTGTGCCAACGCTCTGAAGATGATGATTCAGTGTGTCCTCCACAGATTCGTGATGGTATTTTCACAGTAGGGGCTCTCGACAGCATCGACCACAACTTGTCTTCCACAACAGCCCAAGGATCTTTCCATGGGACAAGTATTAGCCTCTTTCAGTTCCCGACTGTCACCAACCCTGGTACCAGCAGACCGGCTATCACTGTTCCCCCTCCTGAACATACCGGAACACCTTCTCTACCAGACAACTACCGCATTGTACCAGACGTGGCTTGCAATATTGATGGTGTAATTGTCTCGGAGGCTGTTATTTCTGACATTGTTACCACTGACATCGACAGCCATCTTGAAGAGGCCAAGAAAGAAGAAGCGCAATGGGTCCAGCAGAGTATTCAGATCCTCTCCAAAGATACAATATGTACAGACGAATACATCTCATGGGCTGCATACCATACATCGCATCAACCAGAGCCTACAGACCCAATAGGCATTAGTGCCCTCTTACCACTCTTTCTGGAGAAAGCTGCAACAATTTCAATGGTTAGACATGGAATGGCCATTATACAACGTGAAACAGAAAAATGTAATCCAGGACAGACACCCGTCATTGCACTTACTCAACCACTCTACGCCCTGGCTAAGTATGTGCAGTGGACGTGGCCACAGACATTTGGTGAAGCGTCTTTTGTTGTCATGTTTGGAGGCCTCCACATGGAAATGGCTTTGTGGAGGATGGTTGGTCACCTGCTAGAAGGAAGTGGTTGGACTACAGCTCTGAGTGATGCAGGTGTTGCTTTTGCAGGAACTGCAGACTCCTTTCTTCATGTAACTCACTTGACAAGGACGAGGCATGCCCATCAGATCAGCGCACTCTCCCTTGCCAAACTGCAGCAAGATGCATGCAAAGAGAAGCTAGGCCCTCATGATGAAGCAGCCTTAAATGACTGGAAGAAAGAAATGTGTGCAAAGAATCCTACCTTTGAGTACTGGGACATAATTCTGCGATTAGAAATCCTGGTCCTCATCTGTGTTCGTTCTCATCGTGAGAGAAACTTCTCACTCTTCATTGCTGTACTTGAGACATTCACCCCCTGGATCTTTGCCTTAGACCACCCAAATTACGCTCGCTGGATTCCTGTCCATATCAGGGACATGAATTCCCTACCCGACAGTATCAGAGATGACATACAGAAGTTCTGGGTCTTCCCCAAGACACAAAGAAAATTCTCTACCATGCCACTGGATCAAGCACATGAGCAAAACAATGGACGAGTGAAGGACACTGGTGGAGCAATTGGATTGACAGAGAACCCTGCAGCGTTCAAGAGATGGATGGTGTCAGGTCCTGAACAGGCCAGACTACTCTCAGAGTTTGAAGACCAGTACACCACTCACAAGATTACTGACACCCAAAACCATGAACAGGGGGCTTCAACTCAAGAATTGGTCAAGACGAAAATCAATAAGCTCTGTGACACAATTACATCGATGGGTAACCCTTTTCTGGGATTTTCACAAGAACTCATGACAATCGACAGTCACAATTGTCTTGATGAAGCTGCGGCCAATACCCTGCATACAATGGAAGCCCTAGGGAAGGAACAGTACAAAGCCTATGTTAAGGACGTCCTTGTGGAGAGGACTGTGTCAATCCATAAGCCAATCAAACAGAATCAACTGCTTCTTTTCAAACAACTTCAGGCTAAATCTAAATCGAAGACGAAACAGCAAATGGAGGACATCAAGAGTGACTACAGTCTCTTCAGCAAGCTGTTCATCTCTAGCCAGGTTCGTGATGCCGATATGGATGAGTTATTCTCTCATGAGAATCATCCTTGGCCCCCATCTTTGAGTCAGCATGGTAAACTCCGACTGCCAAGCTCTAAATCACAGTTACTGGATCTCCTGAACCCCAGCAAGCAGCCAGAAGCTCCTACACAGTTTGACGTCAAAGTGTTTGATGGCCCAGCGGTAATGCACGCTCTTCCTAGAGGTGACGCTACAACATTTGGTGACTACAGTGCTGGAAACTTCATACGCTGGACCAATTACCAGCTTCGAAGCTGCAAGCGGATGGACATTGTATGGGACACCTACAGGGAGGGCAGCCTGAAGGATACTACTCGCGAGAAGAGAGGGAAGGGCGTGAGAAAGAAAGTCACCACACAAACAAAGCTGCCTGGAAACTTTGCTACATTCCTACAGGAGTCCAAGAACAAGGAAGAGCTGTTTGCTTTGCTGACAGAGGAAGTTACCACCTATGAGTAGCCAGTTGACAAGGAAGTGTACATCACCTCTGGATAATCAGTTGTGTCCAAAGGCAGCAGTGAACCTATGCCAGCAACCGATCATGAAGAGGCCGACTCCAGAATGTGCCTTCATATCGCAGATGCTTTACAAAAGGGTGCAAAGACTGTTATGGTCAGCACAGTGGATGTGGTCATTCTGGCTGGCATAATCTTTGACCTTCTAGAGAAACATCCTGATGTTCAGCTGTGGGTAGCATTTGGAAAAGGAAAACACTTCAGGTACTATCACATCAACTCCCTCTGTGGTGAACTCGGTGAAGGGAAATCCAGAGCACTTCCATTCTTCCATGCCTTCACTGGGGCAGATACTACATCACAGTTCAATGGAAGGGCAAAGAAGTCATCTTGGGAGGCCTGGAGGGCATTTCCTACAGCTACTGAAGCCTTCCACTTCCCTATGCAGTATCCTTTCACGCCTATGTCGGTTGAATCGCCTCTCTTCAAAGTCATAGAACAATTAACCTGCATTTTGTATGACAGCACAACCTCGTCTGTAAGCGTCAATGACCTGAAGAAGAAACTCTGCCCCCGCAAAGTACAAATGATGCAGAATCTCCCACCATCTCAGGCTGCTCTGATCCAGCACACAAACCGGAGTATATACCAAGCTAGCATCTGGTTGATGAGCCTGAAAACTGAACAGAATGTCCCTAGTCCTGATGCTTTTGGTTGGACTAATAATGACAACACATGGAAACCACTGTGGACAACAATACCAGAGGCCGCAAAATGCTGCAGACAGCTCATCAAGTGTGGCTGTAAGGCTGAATCACTATGCTCAAGGAGATGCACATGCAGTAGTACATGCTTGGAGTGCACAGCACTCTGTGAGTGCAGGGGAAGTTGCACTCGCTGAGTATGGGATATAATGTGGCAGCCATTTTGAATTTATGCAAATACGAAACTGTCCAAACATTATTATGAGTTATCTTGTTTGGTTCTTTGTGTTAAAAACCTTATATAAATTGTGTTAAATCACCTTTTAATAATGGAGTTACCTATCGTAATGTTCACCATATTGTTAATACATTTCTTACCAGCAAAAATAATTAAATGTGTTTTACTTACATTGAGTGATAACTTGTTAGCTAATAACCAATTGTACACATTTTGCAATTCTCTATTCATGGTATGAGCTAGAGACCGAATGTCGTTTCCAGAGTAAAATAATCTATCATGTCACGATAAATGTGGTGAAAAAAGGTAAAATTGTAAAATGAGGTCATATTGGGATACAAAATGGCGGCCATTGTGAATTTATGCAAATAAGGAGTTGTCTAAATATTTGTCCAAGTTATCTTGTGTGGTTCTTTGTATTTAAACCACCTATATATTGTGCTAAATCACTCTTACATGCAATTAAGTAGTATTTATATGTGGTCAGAAATGCTATTCAGGCGGCCATTTTGGAAATTGGCGGCCATTTTGACCTGGACATTGCAGACTGGGCACCACCCTCTAATATGCTTCCATGGGACCCAAACAACCAGTGTGCAAAGTTTGTTGCTTTAATCCAGCGTGTCATGATTTTTTCGCTAAGCCACCGGACTAGAAGTCCCAAAAGGAGGATGACCAAGAGTTAGTAGGATATGAAAGGAGATCACCATTAGAGTGGCCCTTAAGTAAACCATACTGGCGACCTAAAAGTAGATTATGGGACAACAAATTCTTAAGAAATTTTGAATTAAGAATCGATTCAAATACTTTTAGAGATTCAAGATATGAGAGCAATTGGAAAATAGTTGGAGAAGTCACCTTTTTTGGGGACAGGTTGAATGAGAGCAATCTTCCAGTAAAAAAATAATATGTTAGAGGAAAGACCGAGAGGGAAGAGTTTGCCTAGGCAGGGAGTCTGCATGGAAAAACAGTTTTTGAGTACTTTATTAGTATTAAGCTCAGATAGGGTAGACAGTACATCTTTAGAAGAGAATAAGTTATTAGAACATAAGAACATAAGAAAATGGGAGTCTGCAGAAAGCCGATTGGCCTAAGCAAGGCAGATCCCTGTCCCACACAACCCCAATTCAATTACAAAGCCCAATTATAGGTTTCACACTCTAATACCCTGAGGATCATCTTACCAAAACGGTTAGAGATTAACGCAGGATTATGGAGGTCTGCAGAGCGCTGATTGGCCCAACCCACCCAACCCGGCTGATCCCCCTTCACACCCAACCCTTCTCGTCCATATGCTTATCCAATTTTATCTTAAAGCTCCCTACAGTTTTAGATCCCACTATAGCACTTGGTAGTCCATTCCACCCATCTACAACTCTGTTACCAAACCAAAACTTGCCTATATCTTTTCTGAAACGAAATTTATCTAATTTGAAACCATTGGTACGAGTTCTTTCGCTATCACTGAGCTTTAGTACATTTGCCATGTCCCCTTTGTTAAACCCACTTGAACACCTCTATCATATCCCCTCTAACTCTGCGTCTCTCTAACGAATGTAAACCTAATTTCTTCAACCTTTCTTCATACGAAAGATTTCTAATATTATGGATAATTTTTGTCATTCTACGCTGTACTCTCTCCAATGAATCTATGTCCATTCTGTAATAAGGACACCAAAATTGGACAGCATAATCCATGTGGGGTCTCACTAATGACAAGTAAAGTTTTAAGATAACATCAGCAGTTCTGTTACTCACACTCCTAGAGATGAACCCGAGAATCCTGTTTGCCTTATTACGAACGCTTATACACTGTTTTCTAGGCTTCAAATCATTGCTAAAAAACACACCTAGATCTTTCTCGCAGTCTGAATTTTCTAATTCTAAATTAGCTAGTTTATATTTAACATTTGTTTGCATATTCCCTATCTTTAATACCTTGCATTTGTCAATGTTAAACTTCATCTGCCAATTTACTGACCATTCATGTAAGGTATCTAGATCCCTTTGGAGGCACTCTATATCGCTATCTGAATCAATTGATCTCCCTATTTTAGTATCGTCTGCGAATGTACTTATCCTACTAGTTATACCTAAATCTAGGTCATTTATGTATATAAGAAACAACAGGGGACCTAATACCGATCCCTGGGGGACACCACTTTTGACTGCTCCCCATTCTGACTTGGTACCATTTATGCTGACTCTCTGCTTCCTACCAATTAGCCATGACCTAATCCATCCTAACAACGCCCCACCTATTCCATGCGCCTCAACCTTTCTCATCAATCTCTCATGAGGGACTCTGTCGAAAGCTTTACTGAAATCTAAATATATAATATCATATGACTTGTCATTATCTACTGCTTCATATACCTCTGAGAAAAAACTAAGCAAATTAGTAAGGCAAGACCGTCCCTGAGTGAATCCATGCTGAGAAGAATTGATTAAGTTAAATGTTTCTAAGTGGTTTCTCATTTTCCTAGCAATAATTGACTCTAGTAGTTTTCCTATGATTGAAGTTAGACTAATGGGACGGTAATTGGATGCTATTGATTTATCACCTTTTTTGAAGATCGGAACTACATTTGCAAGCTTCCAAGCTTCTGGAACTATACCTGTTTCTAATGACTTGTTAAATAGAAATGTTAATGGATAACTTAACTCATCTCTGCATTCTTTTAATACTCTAGCATATACCTCATCAGGACCAGGCGATTTATGAGGTTTCAGTCTGTCAATTTCCTTAACCACATCATTTCTACTTATAGTAACCGTACTTAACCTATTTTCTATACTATCGCTGTATACCTTACGGACTTCTGGAAACTGTGCCAAATTTTCATTAGTGAAAACGGAAAGAAATTGACTATTTAATGTACTGCACATTTCTAAATCACTTTCTGTCAATTTTCCTATCGAAGTTTTAAGGGGACCAATTACATCTCTAACCTTGGATTTATATAGTTGGTAAAAAGCTTTAGGATTATTTTTTGAGTCATTGGCAACCTTAATTTCATAATTTCTTTTTTCTTTCCTAATATCCTTTTTTACGTGTCTTTATAGATTCTGATAGTAAGCAAGTAGGTGAATTTCGCCTTTTCTACTTTTTCTATATATTCCTCTCTTTTGTCCTAGAAGATCTAATAGTCTATTATTCATCCATTTGGGTTGGTTCTGTGTTGATCTAAATTTTCTTTTGGGGATATATTTATTTTGCGCATTGAATACTGACTTGATAAAATTATCGTATGTATCTACCAAGTTTGACGTCTCCTCCTGACTTAAGATGACAGGTGCCTGAGAAAGGATACACTCATTTGGACACCTGGATCGACTTAATTTTTTGACCATAGGGTCGGCTAACAGGGCTTCTCTTAACCCACCATAATTGGCTTTTCTGAAGTCAGGTATTAATGTTGTATTCTCTCTGGTATTACCTTTCCATTGTATATTAAAATACACAGAATTGTGATCACTATTTCCTAGGTGGTCCCCGATTTCTACACTATTTATCATATGTTCATTGTTACTGAAAACTAAATCGAGAATATTAACACCTCTAGTTGGCGTATCTATGAATTGAGATAAAAAACTATCTTGTACTACCTCAATAAACTCCTTTGAATCAGAGTCGCCTATTTGTTGCTGCCAATCTATATTAGGGAAATTAAAATCCCCCATAATGCACACGTTGCTAAGCCTTGATGCTATTTTAATTTCCTCCCATAATGATGTTCCGTCATTTCTACTCATATTTGGCGGTCTATACATAACTCCAATAACTAAAGTCTCACTACCTTCGTTAACTTCTACCCAAACACTTTCATTTTCATTATTAAATTTTACTCTAATACCTGATTTAGTACAGCTTTTTAATGAACTCCTGACAAACACTGCTATACCGCCACCCCTCTTACTTGTTCGGTCATATTTAAACAAACTATATCCCGGTATATCAAACTCTTCTAAAAAATGCCTGGTTTCTGTATTAATCCATGTTTCAGCTAGCGCTATTATGTCTATATTTTCTGTGCTAACCAGTGCTCTAAGTTCGTTCATTTTGTTACATAAACTCCTGCAATTTGTATAATAAACACTCAAACTATTACTTGTATTTGCAACTATTTTTCTATTGTTTTTAACTAATTTATTTTTACCTGTTGAACTACTGGACCTAGACGGAAAATCTACGCTATCAGAATGTTCGTTATTACTATCAATTTGATGTGGCTGGGATTCTATTTTACTTACACACCTATGGTTTATTAACAAAACCCCGCAACAAACTTGTCGAGTGAGCTGGCTAAGGTCGAAACTCCTAGTCGAGAGAGATGTACTCCATCCTGGGCATACAGTTCATCCTTACCGTAGAAGAGGGTCCAGTTATCCAGGAATGGAATAGTATTTGCCTTGCAATACTTCTCCAGCCGGCTATTTACACCAATAGCCCTGGAGGACCATTCCTTCCTTACCCCTCTTCTTGGTAGGATACTGTGTACCACAGGAACTCCACCCTTCTCCTTGATCCTCTCCAACATTTCCTGGTACGTGGTGAGCAACTCCTCAGTCCTGCATTTCCAAATGTCGTTGCTCCCTGCGTTGAGGAAGATGATGGGGTCCTCTCCACTCGCTTCCATGACACCATCTAGCTTTTCTGCCACCTTCTCGACTCCAGCACCAGGCAGACAGACAACTTTACCAACATGTGTGTTAGTAGCCCTACCAAGGTATTTAATCATTGAATCCCCTACAATTAAAATAGACTTAGCTGTTTTCTGTTGCCGGCCTGTAGCAGGAGTTGTAGCAGCAACAGCAGCAGACTTCCCCCCCCTCCCCTCTCACTGCCTCGATGATCGCCACTTCCTCGCCATCACTCTCATCAGCCAAGGTGCTGAAGTTGTTGTGGGTCTTGAGTGGCTGCCTTTTCAGCTTGCAGGCCGTTGCACTGGTTGACACCACTTTCCAAGGGGCTTCACGATCCCTGGGAACACTTCCGGTAGCCTCACACTTCTTTTCCGCCATAGCTAGTCTCAAGGCCAAATTTTCATCTTTGAGACACTGAATCTCCTGCTCCACACTCTCCAGTCTTTCTTGCAAAGCAAGACAAACCTGGAGAGTATGGGAGGAGACAGCAGACTCATCAACAACAGCCATCACTAAGAAAGTTCACTAGGACCTCACTAAGGGTAAACCGGTTCACTAGCGGTCACTGGGGACGTCCGTACTAGTCAGGGGTCAGAGGGCAACTTAGGCATAAGTAAAAGAGAGGGGGTGGAGAGGGAGGAATACCACCTGAATCATCCAAGGTTTTGGAGAAAGTTTGAGCAAAGAGTTCACCTTTGTCAGAAGAAAAAGTGACAGTGGTGCCATTTGAGTTGAAAAGTGACGGAAAAGACATGGAAGTAAACTTGTTGGATATGTTCCTGGCTAGATGCTGGAAAGCTTGAGAAGAGCAAGTGTTGGAAAGTTCATTACATATGTTATTGATGAAATAAGTTTTGGCAAGCCGTAGAACAAATTCAACTTGATTCCAGGCAGAAACATATAGTGTACAAGATTCTTGATTTTGAAATCGACAGTACTATTTGATTGCTTCCTCCTTATTGCAGACATCAGTAGAACAAGTGTGAGTAAACCAAGAATTGTTTTCATTTGACTGAGAGAAAGAAAATGGATTGTATGCGTCCATGACTGAGATGATCACCTCGGTAATGCCTTCGGCACTCTTTGAGGGTCCCAGGACATAGAAGCAAAAATAATTATAAGGGAAATCAAAGCAGTAATGTCGAAGACCCTCACAATTGCCAGTGCTAAATTGCCACAAGCACCACCAGCCGGGAGTTTCAGATAGACACACTGAAGAGAAGAGAAGAGGTAACAGAAATCAATTAATGATTAGAGAAGCCCAACAGCAAGAACAGATTCACAGAGTAAGCAGAAGGGTTGAAACAATTCAAGAATGTTGTGCTGATCTCCAAGGCAGTCAGGGATATGAATAGGGTGCTGGACTAACTGCTTCAGATCATTTAGGATAGAACACATGTTGCTATTTTCACCAGGTGTGTCAATGAAATGAGAGGAGAACCATTGGTGGTTGTGTACATTGAAATCGCCTAAGATTGTGGTTTCAGAGAAGGGAGAGATGGATAGAATCTGTTCCACTGCAGATGCAAGCTTTGTGTGGAAATGGTTTCAATATATTAGAATAAGCAAGTTTAAGCTAAGTTGACTAATGTCCCGTAGGTGTTACTAATCTCAAACATAGACAACATAGGTTGAGTAGTATCCTCTCAGCCTGATCAGCTAATGGGTTTCTTCAATTAACTTGCAGTGGCGCAATGGTTATTGGGTGAGGCGGAATTGAAGAAAGGAAGTGAGAGAGAGGGAGAGAGTTAGAGAGAGAGAGAGAGAGAGATAAACTATAGGTATTTTGTAGTTAAATATATTATGGTGTGACACATGCTTAGATATGAATCTCTCATAATTGTTTCTCCATTTTCTATACATTTTCTTCTGTGCCTGTTCTGCCATGCAAGCTTTAACATTAAAACAGGTTTCCAGTAAGACTTAGTGCCACCCTAGTTAATGGGAGGGTTGGGAAAGACCCTATTTCTTTCCTGGCTTTTCATAATTACTCTGTTTGTAAAAGGGGATTAATTGTATTTATTTTGTTATATTACTGTCTCTCTACTACTGACCGGATTGCCTAGTTGGGATCAACTGGTTGTACTGTAAGTGTCTCACACAAACACTAACACACACGTCTGGACCAAATACCTCTATTCATCTCCCTCCACCCCTACTCACTCTTAGTCTCACACTCTCATACTTACTCTCTCTCAAATTTGAAAATTCGGGTAATAAGGTCACAACTGACAAAAATGTTGCATGTTCTGACAACAGTTGACGGTATAAATTATGATGAACAGCCAAGTCAGCTGATATGGGGAGTTTGATAAAGTCAGTTGACGGCTTTTGCGTGATGTTCCTTGTTCTTAGTGACCAAGTTATGCGTGTTGTTTGTCTTATATTTGCTTAATTATGTTGATACATTGCAGGAATAGGGAACAAACTACAACCTCACAATGAATTTAAAGATAAACTAATTCCTCCACTAACAGTCCCTGATGCGCAACAGACACTACTCTTAGAAGTAGTATGAACGTTCCAGCTTCTCAGGGACACAAGTATATGTGAGATGTGATTTCTGTTAATTATTTAGTTAATGCACACCTTAGACTGGTATATAAATACAAGCCTAATTGATTACAATACGGTACATATGCAAGCAGAGACAGAACTCTACTTCCAGTTGATAAGCCAGTGAAGCTGTATGATACAAACCTTCAGTAAAAACATAAGTCCCCCGAGACAACCCACCGAATTTAAGTCAGGCCAGCAGAGATTAAAGAGAAGAATTCAGATAAGCGTAGTAGATACCAAGCGACCTGCACCCGCGCCTCACCACTGCCCAACAACTAGAATAATTCTGAGTACATCCTGTATAGGGTAATTTCTTAGTGAGAGAGCTTACCACCCTGTAACTATGAACAAGATCACCACCCCGCTCTCTCCCTAAAAATCACCTCGTGTAAGTTAAAATGGTATAGGATCTACATCACTGGAATGTTGGGTAAAAAGGGCAGAGCCAAGCGCCAGGAATGTGAGAAAGAAGCATAACACATTATAAACCAGAGAGTACAATATTGTAGCATGTATATTACAAACACTTAACCCATACTGTACCGGGGACGTCTATTTATCATATTCTGGCGACTATCAGACGATTTTATCCAGCTTAGAAAGGACGTCTACCAATAAAAAGGCTACAGACTATTTCAATTAATCCTTTCAGCTACCATATATCCTTCCTAAGCTTTATAAAATCGTCTGAATGTAGCTGAAGTCAAATATAAGAGACGTCACTCGTACTGTATGGGTTAAATATATAACATGTGAGCTAGATTCACTTTTATATTATAAGCCAACTCTTGTTATTCACTCCTTTGTCACTTTCACTGTCCTTCTGAGTACCATCAGCACTCTACGGTTATATATATATATTATATATATATATATATATATATATATATATATATATATATAATATATATATATATATATATATATATATATATATATATATATATATATATATATATATATATATTGAGGTTCAGTGAGAAGGTAAATAAGGTTGGCAAAGTTCATGGTTGTAATCCGACGTTTCGCTAGACACCTAGCATTTTCAAGGAATGATTTAAACTAGACATACTACGGGTATATATACATATTTGAGGATCAGGGCGCGAGAGGTGGGCGGAGCTACTGCGCGTTCGGGTGCCTGCCTTTGGTGGCGGGTAACCTCCTAGCAAGTCGCTCACTGTATCTTGTCGGTGGTTGGCTGGGAGAGGGTGAAGTCATCACTGGGTGGCTGCTGGTGGTCGAGGTGCCGTTTAGCTGCGCTCTGGGCTGCGTAGGAAAGGAGGGGGAGGGGGGGGTAGGAGGGTGGTGGTGTGTGGGAGCCATTGGGTAGTGGCGTTTCACTGACGGTAAAATTTGTTGGTCAAGGGTTTGGTTATTTATGTTAGGGCTTAATTAAGGCTTGAATATAAAGTGCTTCGAATATTGAGAGTCTTCTAGGGTAATTTTCTTTATCAATTATGGAGGTGTGCTCAAGTCTGTGACGCTTCTGCATAGTAGCCACGTGCGGGCATGCGCGCGGGTCGGCTGCCCAGCCGTTTAGAAACCGGCTGGTGGCAGCCGGCCGGCCGGCTTTTCCTTAGTATATATCCTACGACAATGTAACTAATGTCTGGGATATTCTTATGTTGTTTCACAGCTTGTAGCTGCCCTTATTCTTAACCAACGCATCTTAGTATATTTTATTCTCGATAGTTGATTGTTTCATTATAATATATAAGATGTAAGTCTAGTGAGAGTGGGAGGAGACGAGCGGGAGAGAGAGACCGGCTGGGGGACTTGCTTCACGCGGAGAGTCTAGCTTGGGACGAGCCTGATGTTGCCATATGCATTTGATTGCAACGTTAGGCTTAGTTTCGACTCACGCACGGGGTAGAGGATTTTGACCCGGCAACTGTGTTGAGTGTTGCCAAGTCTGGGATGTATTCTGCATGCCTAGTGTGGGGTCCAGACAGATTCAAGACTCAGAGCTCACCTCACTGTCGTACCCTTCGGACCCCCTTGATATCTATCCCTCTCAACCCCACTTAGAAACTTTCTCTCTTACTTTTTATACCTTCTTTCCACTACTTCACCAATCTATTTAATTATCCCATCCCCTTGATAGACCTTATATCTATTATTGTATTAACGACGAGCTCTCAGATAACTAGATAGGATTTTGGGCTTTATGCAGAGATGTAATTGTTAATGAGACCTAGGAAGCTTTTTTGTTGTCTCATATTTGGTGGTTTCATGCTTGCTAGTGTGTTCTTGTGTCAGGTTAGCAGGGGCTAGACCGGAGAGGAGGCTTTTTGCGATCATTTAAGTAAAGTCTGCTGGTGCGAGTCCTGTGGACCCGCACGACTTTACTAGGATACCCGTGGGAGTCTGGGGGCATTTTCTTGTCTGTGTCCCTGTGTGTCTAGTGTTGTGTTGTGTGAGGGCCCTTGCCTAGTCCACTCTGCACTGCGCTAGCACGTCTTGCTTTTGTTTTAGGGTCGCCAGGAGAGAGTCAGATACTTGCGATCTGAGTCTCTCAAGAGAGCACCCTTTCAATTAGAGTAATTTGGCGCACAGACTTGGGAACGTCCCTAGGCTAGAGCAGGTGGCTCAGCCGGGTATCCGAAGCCTATATCCTTCCGGCTAGACCTCTGCCACCTGGCAGATTAACAGCTAGGGGTTTATTATTTCTGTATGCCTGTTATTGTGCCACAGTTTACCGTTTTTGTGAGCATTGTGAGTCAGGGTGTGGCTTAGAGACTCTGTCCGAGCAGGCTTGCCTGACTAAGAGTGAGAAGCACACCTGTATGTGGTTATGTTGCGAGTTGCTGCCTTTATTTAATTATACATGCCATTATACACTGTATGGCCTATCACTAGTATTTATTCCTGCTTATGAGTTAAGAGTTCTCTAAATCCGTAACGTACTTTCTTTGCTAAGCATCAGATCCTACAGTAGCCGCATGCAGTTTAGAAACCCGCATCTTGTCTACCTGTACGATGTTTTGAGGACTGTTTGCTTTCACCTTCTTTCACGCAGGG
The DNA here is from genome assembly GCA_032716605.1 of Paralithodes platypus. Lineage (NCBI taxonomy): Eukaryota > Metazoa > Arthropoda > Malacostraca > Decapoda > Lithodidae > Paralithodes > Paralithodes platypus. The sequence continues at coordinate 13,308,635 of CM064541.1, forward strand.
GGGATTAATTGTATTAAATTTGATTCCGTTATCTATCTTTTCCTTGAAGCTTTAAGTCAACTTAATTGTGTGATCTTTTATATAGCCTGCTGGACTATCAGCAGTCTATAGTGTGTGCACCCTGTAACCGAGTCATAGGATACCTTGTTGTCCAGGCAGGACTCTTGACGGTTTAGGGTGGAAGTATATATGGAAGTATATAGGAAAAGGTTGGATCATAATTTTGATGATCACTTATGCTTCGAATACTAGAGTTGGTACAGAGGAAGTAGTAGGGGGTGAGGAAGTGAATTTTAGTAGGAGATGAAAGCGTCGGGGCTTGACCCAACTTGCGTGAGCTGGTTTTTGTTGGAGAGACAGTTTGAGGATACTTTTCGAGAGGGGACAGGACGGACAACACATAGGGAATGGAAGATATAGGAAAGGTGAAGCAGCAATCAAATTTACACTAGTGATACGACCTACGCCAAGGCCGATTTTACACTCCAGGTAACCCAGTTTAACGTATGGGGGGGACGAGGCGAACACGAGTGAAGGCCTGCCCAATGGCCACTGAGCAATCCTGGTGACTAACCAAGTTCTCAGTCTCGTGTGATGTTTGGTTGTAGGAAGCCACCAATCAGGCCCTGAATTCATTTTAGCCACCATGAATCCAGGTACTCATTTTCGTCTGAGTGAGACGGAACTGACAGGGAATGGAGTTTGTTCAACACTCCTGGGCTACTTGGGTTTAGGGTGGTTTGTTGCCTGGGTTTATAGATAAGGGTTGGATCTAGCGTTTTCCGTTGTTGCTTGTTGCCGCATACCTAGTCCAATAGAAAGAGTGTTTATATATCCCAGGACGTAACAAATGGCGACCTTGCATAGGATTTACTGAACAAAGGAATATAGTGGTCATTTGTTTTGAGATTCCTTATGATTAGAGGAATACAGTGGACATAGAGGGTTTTTTTTTGGAGCAACCAATATAACACATTAAAGACTTTAAATAACATTAGTATATACATACTTGCATAGGAGATAAGGCACATTCTATAACCGTGATAATTACTGCAGTACACAAGCATGTCTAATACATCAGAACACAGTGATGGGTCAGTTCACGATATGGGGTCGGAGGGAGAAAGACCTGTGGAGTGGCTAGTCGATAGCGAGGAGGGTGCTAGAAGATTTTTAGAGGTGCCCCTTACCGCTGACAGGGTGTTGAAGCTGAATAAGTATGGCTTAAAGTGTGTGGCAGGTCTTCAGGTCACCAGGGTTTAAGTGGCATGAGGAAAGATCAGCTAAGGACTTTGATAGAGACCTGGGAGAGGCGACTGGGAGCCCCGGTCCCCAGCCCCCCTCCACTCTACCCCGTATCAAACGTCAGGGTGCCTGAATTTAGTACATACCCCCAAGTTGATGGTCAATGGCAGCGTGGAATTCAATCACAGGGACCCTCCTCATTAAATGCACCTTCCCCTCCTCAAGGGTTGACTCCAGATTTGTTGTTTCGGCTTGAAATGGCCAAGGTTGAGGCCGCCGAAAGAAGGTTAGTGCTCAGGCTGAGCTTGCTATACGAAAGGCTGAACTGCAGGCAGAGTCTACTAGGTATCGGGCTGACAGGGAGCTGGAGAGATCTCGAGTGGAGGTAACAGGGCGAAATATTGGGGAGGTAACAGACATCGGGACCAATCATTGTCGCACCTGCTTAAACTAGTTCCTGTGTTCGATGAATTAAGTGTGGTTGAGTTTTTTATGCGATTTTAGAAGAAGTGTCAGGAACACCAGTGGCCTCAGGAAAAGTGGGCAGCATTAGTTTCATCAAGACTCCTAGGAAAGGGGCTAAAAGCGTATGATGCACTACCTTTAGAGTCCTGTGTAGTTTATGATGAGCTAAAGAAGGCTGTGCTACGGGCCTATGAGTTACAACCAGAAACTTACCGCTTGAAGTTTCGGGGTGTTACTAAGGGCAAGGATAGTACCTTCCTAGAACACGCCCGGGACTTGTCTGATGCACTACGACATTGGCTGCGTTCTGAGAGGGCAGCTACTTTTGAGGAGTTGAGTGAGCTGGTTCTCTTGGAGCAGTTCTTTAAGTGCACAGGCGGGGACTTAACATTAAATATAAAGGAAAACAATCCTAGAACTCTCCAGGCGGCAGCAGAAATGGCTGACTACGACTGTCATTAATTCGAGGGTGCGGAGCAGCAGCTAGGAGTGAGTCGGGTGCAAAGGATCGTACCCCTCCCCCTCCCAAGAATTTAGATACACATAAATACACAAAACCATCTAGCACTGACAATAAAACTGAACATAAACCAAATACCGTCCCGTATAAAAAGTCTAATGGTACCTCCCACTCCCAAGGGAAACCAAAGAGTAAAGAGTGCTTTGCATGTCACAAGGAGGGTCACTTTGCAAATGCTTGTCCGAACAAGCCACCAAACAAGGTTGTGTCATTGGCCCGCAGCATAGGGGTGTCGCCTATATCTTCTGAGTTTGCTAAGGGTAGTTCGTCAGAGGGTGGGACACAGCCTGTGTTCAAGAGTCCGGAAGGCTCGAACCCTGTCCGCGACGTCTTTGGGGGTCATAGAGGGCATGGTTTTGTGAGGTGGGCTGGCGAAAGGCGAGGAGTTAAGCTATTGCGTGATACGGGGGCTACTCAGACCTTGTTAAAGAACTTTACTGGTAGGCCAATTAACGCTGCTCGGGTGGTGGTAGTTCAGGGGATCAAATACGAAGTCCTACCCGCTGGTGCGGATAGAGCTGGAGGTGGGTGGTGTGGCGAAGGAGCTGGATGTAGGAATTGTAGAGAACTTGCCTGTTGGGGGCGTCGACCTCCTCCTCGGCAACGACTTTGCGGTGCCTGCTTCTAAGGTTTCACCCTTGGTCGTTGCCGAAAAGGCGGCCGACGTTAGTAGGGAGGAACAGGAGTGGGTTGAGAAGTGTAGCGTACAAGCCATGGCGTGTGTTGTGACGCGTTCTCAGACATCCGGAGCCTTGCAGCCACCACCTCAGTCTATCAAACCGCGGAGGAAAGGTCACAAGAAAACGGGAAGTGTTGGTCAATTGGAGAGTTTGAGCCGGCAGTGTTTCTTGGTGACTCATTATTGGCACCTATGTTAGAGTCTGGAGAGGCCCCGGGGCCTGTCACCGCTAGTGCAGGTGCAGGGCAGGAAGAGATTCTGCGACAGCATCGTTATGCGCAGCGTGAGGAAAGGATGGCTCAGCGGGACATTGGAGGTGGAAATAAATTATTTAAGATGAACTTGGATAATCTCGCACCTGCTGATATATGTTCCTTGCAGCTGGAAGATCCTGAAGTCAGGGCGTGTGGTAATGGTGCTGTCGAACTGGAGAGCGATGGGGATGCGCAGCCTGGTGATTTTTTCTTGTCCGAGGGGATCTTGTATCGGAGACATCAGGATCCCAAATAAAGTGGGATGGCGGTCAGGATTAGTGGACCAGTTAGTAGTACCGAGGGTGTGCCGTGAGAGCTTATTGAGATTAGCTCATGATGTGCCTTTGGCAGGGCACCTGGGGGCACGTAAGACGGAGGCAGCTATGAGGAAGCTTTTCGGGTGGCCTGGGTTAAAGGCGAGTGTCGTGTCATGGGTGTCACAGTGTCACACTTGTCAAGTTGTTGGGAAACCCAATCAGGTCATCCCGAGAGCCCCGTTACAACCCATCCCTGTCATTGGGCCGCCCTTCAGCAAAGTAGTTATCGATATGGTTGGCCCATTGCCCCCCCACTAGTGCCGGCAATAAATTTTTACTAACTGTAATGGATGTAGCAACACGGTATCCAGATGCTTACCCCATGCGCAACGGGATGGCTAAGACTGTTGTCAAAAACCTACTTGTCTATTTCTCTCGTTATGGCTATCCTCAGGAGATCCAGTCTGATCAGGGATCCAATTTGACTTCTGCTCTGTTTAAGCAGACCATGCAGCAACATGGGATAGTGTCTGTGGTGTCATCTGCCTACCATCCCAAGAGTCAGGGAGTTTTGGAAAGGTGGCACTCGACTCTCAAGAGTATGTTGCGGGTGTTATTGCATGGAAAATGGGAAGGACTGGGATCTAGGTCTCCCATACGTTTTATTTGCTGCGAGAGAAGTACCTGGGGAGAGCTTGGGATTTAGCCCGAACGAGTTGGTTTTTGGACATAGGGTCAGGGGGCCCCTCCACATAGTCAAGGAGATCTGGGAGGGAGTCACAAAGCCATGCTCGCTTCTAAAGTATGTAGTTGAAAGCCGTGAGAGAATGCTAAAGAGCTTGGAGGTAGCAGGTCGGAACCTTAAGAGTTCACAAGCTCAGATGAAGGACAGATACGACCAGAAGGTGAAGCTGAGGGAGTTTGAAGTAGATCAGGAGGTACTGATACTACTGCCTCTGGTGGGACACCCCTTGTCTGCCAAGTATTCTGGTCCGTATCGGGTTGTAAGGAAGGTTTCTGATTCTCGACTATTTAGTA